>OY294041.1:17208604-17724382 GCA_958510855.1 Rhagonycha lutea | reverse complement strand
AATATGCAATGGATTTAGTACCACAAGCGTTTGGACTCCTAGATTTACGCCCGTATGGGTGGCAGTTTTCAGTAGACACGGTTTGCTTTAAGATAGAAACAACAATTCTTATTAGATATTAGTCCCCACATCAAAATATTCACCAGCCGCCATTCTTTATGATGTTCGTTTTCTTTTTGAATTAGATCTGAACTTATGCTTACCAAAACTAGTTTTGATGGTGATCCAAAATCATTTATTGCTTCTTGAGCACATAATTGTTTTATATTCGTAGTTGTTGTAGCTTGCTAGGCTACCCTAGCACGGGGATGATCATAGCAAAATATTACTTTCCATTTCTGTTGAATCCGTCAAAATCTGAAAAACAAATTTTTAAAATACCTCCTCATATATTATGTGGTAAAGTAAAAATTTGGAAGTCATTTTTATATTTTTTCTAATGTTGTCAATGGCAACGTACTTTATAGAATAATTATAATGTAACGTTGTCAATGACAACGTACTTTATAGGATATAAAATAAGTTAAAATTCTAATTTTTATATTAGTGTTAGAAAAAATATTGAAGACAACGCGTGTTTTATAGATTAAAAATCTTTCTCTATTAAATCCTCACTCCCGATTTAAACTACGACATCGATTTTTAAACAGTCTATAAAACACTAGTTGCCTTAATAGCTATTTTCTAACGTTGTCAATGGCAACGTACTTTATAGAATTATAATGTAACGTTGTCAATGTAAGGTCCTGTACACCTCACAGTTTCCGAGTTATCTTACATGAACGAAAATTTTATATATAACGCCTGACCTGCCGGAAATTTGAAAAACTCCAAATTCAATGGAGTTTTCTTCGCACAAGCGTATAAAATATTAAATTATTAGGTATATTAATAGGGGACAGGTTTGCAGGTTGCCACCTACTGCAGGTTGCCACCTACCTTGGATTTTGGTGTTGGACCAATGTCATAAACTAAATTTTGACTGAAATCGAAACCTAAGGAGGTGTGATCACTTTTAAACTAGTTCTGGAGCGGACAGAGCCACTAAGACAGTGTGTGTTGACAAAAATTTGAAAAGTTGTATCGTGAAAATTTAAAAATTAAAATTGTGTTTTTGTTCTGTGGTCATAAATTGAACATTTTAATCGAGAAATCTAGGTTAATATTTTTTCTGTATTGCTTTTACATTCAACTTACATTATCCTAACAAAATTTCAAACATATCATGAAATAGCAATTTTTTTCAGATATAATTCTAAAATAGTGCTAGAATGCAGGTTGCCACCCTTTACGATTTGCAGGTTACTACCTATCGTGTTTCGCTTGTTTACACTCATATGCCCGTTTTTATGATTGTTTGATGTTTACAATTGTTATTGAGTCAAAAGTGAAGTGTTTTTATTGCATTAAATAATTAAATTTGCAAGATAATATGGAATCATGCAAATTAACATGAAAAATCAAATTTTGATTTTTTATGCCAATTTACACTAATTTTTTTATGTTTACGACCACTGAGTGTCAATAAAAACCCATAAATTTTATAAATCAGTTTGTTTTCTTTCCGTTTTTCTACATTTTCAGCAATTTCTCGATGGGTGGCAACCTGCAAGCCTAAATTTCAAGAGCTCGATTTTAGGTACTTTTGAAAAACTCCTGTATAATTTTTATTTTTTGAAAATTCAAATAATTTCTACGTCAGGATTATGCCTTTTGAGTTCCTCTTTCCAACGAATATTATAATATCAACAATATGTTGATTTTGTGACGAGCTATGAGCAAAAAAGCTAATGGGTGGCAACCTGCAAACCTCTCCCCTACTAACAATTTATTTAATGAAAAGAAAATCATTGCACGAATAGTTAGTTAAGTGTTATTATTATCAATTAATAATTTTATTGCTTTTAAATTACGTTTAAGCTGAATGAATTGATCTAGAAAAACCCTAATGAATTACTGATGTGAAAAAATTGGTTTACGTGTATAGAAAATGTAAAGAAATTTCTTAGAATTAGTTGTAAATATAGAAAGTCCTCGTAAAATAATATCAATTGCACTGGTAGCGCAGTTGGTTAGTGTACATACTAGGGTGTTAATCCATATTTTGTACACATTTTTGGTGACCCCGATAGAATATCAAACATTTCATATTCTAAAACCTAACTTCCAGCTGCCAGAAAAATAATTCTTCGGTGTCAAAAATTGAAGGTTTTAGCTTCCAAAGCAATCCCAAGAAGTTTTCTCCTCTTAGTTTACTCATATTCAATAAACAAAATTGACTCTATTTGAACTGTCTGTAGCCAGTTGTCTGTAGCTTCAAAAAATAACACACTTGGAAATTACCAAGTACCTAAATACTGGGCCTCCGGGGATTTATTTCGCTAAAATTGATCGTAACACTTTTTGTTCAGAGCATGATGAAATTAAATCTCAAAAAGTATTGTATTTATTGAAATACGACAATATTGTTTCGAAGGGATTAAATGATAATGAAACAATTAAATATTGTCGTATTTCAATAAATACATAAATTCTTCGCAATATCAAGAAATTTTTGATTTTTAATGACGTTACTGTTTAAATTCCAACAGAACATGCAAATAACATATTTTATCACAATGTATCATAAATACATGACTTCAACGTTAAAGGTTGCTTTCCCTTTTCTTGTGTCAATCTGCAACGCTTGATTTACTGACAGGTTGATGAAGCGGAGAAAAGTCAATCAAAAAATATGATAAACACGAGAAGCTTCAAAAGTTGTAAGAGCTGAACAATTAACCGTATAAAGAATCGGAACAGAAAGTGAATACAAAAGTATTCCAACATCTCACGTACCTATTTCTTACACATTTTCCTCAATACCTACATGTATTAGATAGTTCGATTGTTTTGAATATAAAAACTGTAACGGAAAAAGCTGGGTAGTAGGTATGTGTGCTAATATCGAAAGTTAACAATAAAAACAAATAATTAAATTATTATTTATAAAGAAATTATACCATGACCGGTTTCAACTTTTACTGTAATGTGTACTTCATCTTCAAATACAAGTCTTCAAGTGTTTAATCAAGCGATGATAATTGTTTGATTGCTTTATGGGGAAAATCAGCACCACCAGCGCTCGATTGGCTGAGCTTGGTGACTTCCATTAATTGTTTTGGTTGCTGGGTACTTATCGGCTAAAAAAGTACGTAGGAACCACTCTTATTTTTATTGCACCTTTCGAAGAGCAATTAAAACGAGTAACAGACCAATGCGGGCTTCTTTGTAAAGCCCGGCACGTGTAAATTTGCGGAAATGCAAAGTAACCTACATTCGTGCGTTGTTTTTTTTATACGATTATGTTAGCCGGAAAATAACAATAATTGGCGGTTGTAAAGCACGATTGAGCATGCATCACTGCACCAACTGCAGCCAACCCATTTTGCTTTTATTTATTTATTTGTTTAGTATTTGGAGTGGTTTAGTACCTATTATAAATTTTCTCCGTTTTTATTATGAAGATCACTATAATATTAGTTAAATGACTTTCTTTATTCAGTGATTTATTAGGAGTGATCATTACATAATTGGATATCGATGGTAATTGGCAACCAGTTTAGGTTTCCGAGATAACATCATCAGATAAACGATTGGTTTCAATGTCTAACCGTGACTTACGAAACTTGAAGTTCATAGGTGCTACTGTTGAATAATTCATCAATTTCAAACTAAAATTCTGTTGTTCCACTTTTTGAGCAATATTTCGGCAATAATTGCAGATTTTATAGATCAAAGTGCTAGAATATTATTCATACAAACAGCTCCTTGACTAACTTGTAATTCCAATAATTTATGATGCAGTCTTCATTGCAATTTAATAAGTAATGTTCAAGTTTATTACATTGACCTTGAAATTCAGTGCGAAATTTCTGTTCTTCCTGATAGTAGAGCAGCAACTTTAATTGCATTTTAATAGCATCAATAACGCAATAGTTTTCTTCTTTGACATTGAAATAAAAAAATTGATGTTCAATATTCGCTTCGAGACAGAAAAGTTTACCGACTTGCAAAAAAGTTTGCGACCTACGAAATAAGGCATACTACATCTGATTTGTCAAAATCCCCCCGAGTAAGGCCGTAAGATGAATAACTATGGCTTTTACATAATGGTTGATTTTGCCATGACTGGAGGCCGAAAACCGAACAACCACAATAATGCCAATATCTGATGGTGGCACTTCTGACCGTTATACCGCAAGAACTATAACTTTTCCGACAATACGAGTTAAACTAATTTTGTTCAAAATTTTGTTGTGCGGGGTTTAGGTTATCTTTTCATTTCATTCAATAGCTGAAGCAAAATTTTCTCAAAAATATAAGCTCTGTACTTATTGATTTAACGATGATGTATCCAAGATTTGCGGTGGTTGCGTTGTCAAAATCGACTCTCCACGCACTCCGCTCCGGACGCTCTGTGCCGTCTTGACTACCTTGAATTACTATATTATAATTAATTAAGTTTCATAACAGATGGTCATTGCCTTGCAGCTAACGCGATCGGTTGCGAATGCGAGGTATCGGGTTCAAATCTTTCTAATGATTAGTCTATTTGCTTCGGAAAGCACGTTAAGCCGGTGGTCCTCCTGGGTTAGTGAATTGACAACATTAACATAAAAAAACCAGCATACAGGCACATCTGTGAGTTGGCCAGCCCAGCAATCTACCTATGTAAAGCAATTATATGTTCACAGTGGTAATTGCGCCCAGGAAACTTGATACAGTTGCGTATAGAAAAGATCATTGATCTAAAATAAGTTAAAGAAGAAGAAAAATAAGATTTGACATGTAGTAATCCAACCCTAAAATTCAAATGCTCCTGAAGAAACTCAGTTTCCAGGATAAAGTTGAGACAGGTGAGAATCTGCGCTTCCGTCGCGTCGGTCCTCGATAATTAAAATTTTAAGTTAAACAGCTTGGTTTAATTTTCCAAAACGGTCGGATTATCAGATTATCACAGTCCTTCCAGTTATTAATTGCTCAGTTGTTTCCAATTTATCGCAAAATATGTCCAAATGATTATCTTGCGGGATATGATGCCTTTATTTGAACAGTCGCAACGTCCTGGCGCCCAAAATATTGTATAAAATGGTTGTATAAATCAAAGGGTTGAAAGAAAACGTAAACGATGTGATGATTCGTAACCATGACAACTTTTTTTTTTCTTCGCTGTGTGCATTACTCCTGCTGCCCTCTGGTGGCTCAATAAAAAAATTGAATTGGGACTGCTTTGGCAATAGCAACTATTTTATTTAATTAAGGATTTTTGAGGGAAATTTAAATTTAAACTTTGTTTAAAGGATCCGTGGTGTATTGGTGGGTATGCTAAACAGCTTAGCTAAGGCATAGATAAATAATAATTAATAGATAAATAAGTCCCGTTACGTTATTATTACGGCCACTCCGAACGCTTCGATCGGTTTTCGTATCCCCTCCCCACCCACGTACATAGCGAATAGTGTGACATAATCACCGTTTGTTTAACTACTCGTTAGAAGTTAGAAATTATAAATAGATTTTTTTTGTAATTCTAGGGGCAGAAAACTATTTTTTGAAAAATTCTTGAAAGCCTGGCCTTCGATGCTAACCTCATCGTTTGCTAATCAATTCAAGTTTCTTTCCCTCACTAAACTGAAGTATAACAGAAACAATTTTTGCAAATATAGCATATTGGGTAATTAAAATTTAATATTTATTTATTTTCAAAAATTATCATCCTAGTAATTCAAAAATCAGTTTAAGGGGGTTATTGTGTAATTCTAAAGGAATCCTTTAAAGTCGTATAGTTTGGTTTACACCCATAATATTGCCGGATTATCGGATGTATTTAATTCAATTATAAGTGTAAACCAAACTTTACGGCTCTAAGGGATTCCTTAAGAGTTACAGAATTACCCCCTTAAGCATAGCAAAATAAGGGGGCAGTTATAGAAATCAACTAACAATAAGTGGGTGACAGACAGACTGCCAACCCAAAATTAAAATTTCTGTGGAAATTCAGTGTTTACTAGGAAGGTAATAAGGGTTGCGAATATTAAGTTAATCAATTCTTCATAATATCGCCATTAAAAGCTAATAATTATTGAGATATTTGGGGGGGGGGCAATGTGCCTATACTGTTAGGGTTGTTCGGTATCGGATGAACTCTTTGTAGTTTCGTAGTTTCGTCTTCATTGGGGGTATAACTTGAGTTTGGTGTGTCATCATATCTAGCATTTAATTTACTTGCAATACTTCAGACATAGGAAGTGCATTAAGCGGCGTTCACAATGAAGTGGGGTCTTGCCTTGCTTTGGTAGAAAGCTAGTGAGAGCCAATCAAAATGAATGAATGTTTAATTATAGAAAATGATAGAATAAATAATTGCTTTAATCTAATTGGCGCTTGCCAGCTTTCTACCGAAGCAAGACAAGACCCCACTTCATTGTGAACGCCGCTTTAGTGCTCCTGCTTTTTAGAAGAGTTTTCGAGATTACGATGGTGGTCTTCGGTTTCTGGGTAGGTAGTCATGGCATTGGCTTAAATCTTAACGATGATTTAGATGGCGACTTCTTCTTTCATCTCGACATCAGGATGGGGTTATGATTTTGTTCTGGAGTCGTTGTTGTCACTTGCGTCAAAGAAGTCATCATTGAAGAATTTTAATTTGTTCGGGGGTTTAAGGACCTTCAGCTGAGGGCGAATGGATCCTCTTGGAGGATTTTTGGTTGCGTCATAAATCTGAAGGATGGTGAATTTGTGTGCCGAAGTTATTGGATCCTACTGGATCTCGTGGAGCTTCTGGCGGAATAGCTAATGTGGTCTAATCATCATCACATAGATAATCTAATAATTCTATTAGGTTGGTAATATTTCTGACTTTGTTTCTTTATATAAAGAAAGTTAGTTGGAGAAAAAAATAGAAAATAAAAATGGAGAGTACCAGCAGAATCAATGATACTGTGGAGGAGGACGCCACCTTATTGTCGTTCCCTAAAATATTAGAAAACGCTGAACCTATGCTTATTTCCGAAGTTTCCTTATTCTTGGAGTTACAACAAAACGAAGCCGAAGACGACCAGGAAGTTCCCGAAAGAGTTATAAAAATTAAAGAATACGCGGCAAAGTTTGGAAAATTCAAAAATAGAGAAACGATAGCGGCCGTACGGAAATTGTGGCCCCACAAAAAATTACATAAGTTTGAATTCGTTTCTTTGGTAAATCTATGTCCAGAATCAGTAGAACAAGCCAAAGAACTTATTCCATCTCTGGAAAAAAAAATATCAAACGTGGAACTTCAAGATATATTGGATGATATGCATACAAAGCTTAGTTTACAATATTAAATTTTTTAATGTAAAAATAAATTGCTTTTTTGTCACGAACTAACTATATTATAATCCGTGTCCACTTTAAAAAATAATTAACTAAAAATAAATTAAAATACTGTAATCAAGTGTCTTACATAAATTAATTAACTCATCGGTTATATTTAAGGAGTTTCCTTACTTTCATAAATTCCATATAAGAACCTAGGTAATTAAAATGCTCATTACAGATTTACCCATTTTGAATTTATTTTTAAATAATAAAATGTTACAACGGTGTTTATAAAACTTAAACTGGTATTATGTTAATTAGTTTAATTTGTACTGATTGTACATAGCAATTGGCGCCCGTGAATTGTTGCACTTCGACTGAAGCTTTGGAATTTCTTTACCTTGGTGCAACTTTTGGTTGGTATGATGCTAAAAGAATTTATTTCCAAAGCACCCATAAGGTTTGCGTATCTGATTATATATCGCCAATATTACGGTTAAGGAAACTCGAATATAAAATTATAGCGGTTTGGGTTGCTTAAATCACCCGGTTAGAATGGAGAACATGGAAGAAAATTTACAATCTCGTCTTTTACGTGAGGTAATAAACATAAGGAAGAATTACCCAGATGCAACTTTTATGGAAGCAGTGCGGATGATGATACAAATATTATGCAATAAATAAGACTACACGCACTTGTAAACATTAACGCCTTGTAATCCATCAGGAAATGATTTAATGTGAATAACAATTTTTATGCCCTACAAAATTCTTGTTTCCTAAGGAATTATTAATTTTGCATAATCGATTGATAAACTGGTTTATATTACAAAAGCAATCGTCGCATAACTGGGTTAAGTCTTATTGAATGAGGGTTATTAACCCTAACGAAATAATTACTACTATCAGTATCAATTAATTTTTTTCCTTTTTGGATTTTCGTTGGTAGCAAGGATTTTGTTAAGTGCAAAACCTTGTTAAGTCGAATCGCTTAATTAAGTGAAACGGAATAAGCCGTCTTATCTCATGGATGTATTCTACCTTATATGCAATTAACTCAATTTATTTAAAATAATAATTATTGGAAACGCATACAAATTTTTAAATTTAATTAGTTAATTGAATTCTTGTTTAAAGAAAGGACTTTCTCATTTATCGCTGTATTATGTTATTACTTTCGATGTTACAGGGAATCGTTACATGTAGAGGTAGATGATGTAGTGAGGGAGTTGAGCTACGAACCGTAGAGTCATTGATTTGAATCCCCTATGGCTTCTAAATTATTTTGGAATTTTACGTCAATTTAATTAGTAAGGGATCATTTCTCCCTTTTTCACATGTAATCCCTAAAATATTACGTACTTTTTCTCCGATTTCATAATATTTAAGTTAGAATAGTATATGAAATTAGGTAACTCAGAGGTATGACGTCATTTATATAATTTTTATTGCTTATTCTTTATTTTGATAAATATAACTAAAAAAATAAAGTAATCCTGATGATAATTCCAGAAATCAGAATTTTCATTCAGTGTGATTAAGTTAAACATTAACAATTAAAATTTAATATCTTTCGTGAGCTTTTAATAATGGATTAATTAACTCTTGATACTTTTATTTGAGAAATAAATAATACATTTTATTATACAAAATAGAAACATTAGAAGAAATTAAAGTATAATTGCTAGAACTTATGAAACAAATTTTTTTAACGTTTACTTAATTTACAAGTTTTTTAATTTAATAGTAATTTTTACAACCTAATAATTAATATATTTCAATTTGATATTAAATTACCATTAGAATATAAATAATAACCTACATACATACCTAATTGTAACATCAAAATTTAGCGCTAACACCATAAGCTAAATTTACCAATTTGTTGGTTACAAGATTTCGAAGCACCCTATATACCTTTGTTTACGTTTATTGTTTATAACAACATTTTGGTAATTTTGATTTGGAACTAAACAAAAGGATATGGGGCTGCATGAATTTTGTCAATTTGGTTGATAAGCGCTGATTAAGAATATGCAAGCGATTTTGCATATTGGTTATTAACGACGATCCAATATAGAAAGTGCGAATTTTACAATCGATATCGATTTATTAGTTAAATTAACGTAACCAATTTAACTCCGGTTTTCGGATTATATAATCGTATCGGTCATTGTTTACGAGGGGCCGTCAAAAGTTCAACAGGACGTCCACGTATTTTTCCACCTGGTGTGGGTTCAATTCAGTAAATTCGAGGCTGCTATTTTGGTTCAAAAATTAGTGTGCTGCAATCTTTTGTCAGATTATTCTCCTATCGACCTCCTAAGTACGAACACCTGTACTTCGTCCGAGTGCGACCCTGGATACGAGCTCGATCAACAACTGTACTCCACCTTGTCACCTTTCGTAAGGAGCGACCGTTTATTTCAATAGCAGTTGGCTGTATCCAGTAGAGCAGGGGCATTATAGAGGCGCAGCGACTTGAAAAGGGTGAGCCTTTTATTTTCATTTTTATTCCTGTGTCTTCGAAGCGAATTGCTTCGAGAGTTTCGGTACTACATATAGTACACTTAAGTACGCGGGCGATTTTTCGGCGTAGAAGATAGAAGATTTGCTATCTTCCTAAATTACCATCTTGTTTGATAAAATCGGAGCGAAAGTTCCGATTGTATGATTTTTGTACGCCGAATCAGATCTGACGCGGTATTTAATTATTATCAGCTGTGCCTGACAAAGATTACTGTGGAGTATAATTGTATTGGTTTGACCATACCGTCGTTTCAATTTATTAAAACCATCTACTTGTGCCCTGGAGTTTTATTTCTTTACTTTCGTGCTTTCAGGCCTCACCAACAACTGATAAGCGGCGATAAGCACGTGGCGCCTTTAAATTTTCTTTGTGTAGGTTTTTTGATAGAGTCGAGGATCTCCTCGGCTTGCAATCCCCCCACAAAGTGTTCTACACTGAGCTGAGCCGTAGCGCCGCTTTAGAGACCCAGGAGTGCAGGTAAGGTCGAAAGGTTTGGTAAATTGGATCTTGTGAGCGCAGAGTTTTAGAAACGCCACATAATGATGCCATTCTCTGACGAGGTAAGCAAGGAAATGAACAAACAACAAAATTTATTAAAGGATATTTAATTTTGTTTTTAAAATTGGATTTGCTAACAAGGGGAGCATACGATCATTTTTCATGTTGTTGTTAATAGAGAGTAGAGATTTTTATTAGTAGCAGTGTGGAGATTGCCACTTCCACTTTTTTTCCATATCAATACATTGCAATAAAACATAGATGCAATAAAATGAACTTGAAAAAAATAACTTTACTATTTACACAGTACCAACATTATTATTATACAGTATTGTATTCGTCCCTTTCCCAGTAGCACACTTTGCCGAATTGGACAGCCCTAGGGGATATTTTTAATTTGTATCTCCGCACCCTCTGCTCCGCTCCCCACCGCTCCACACTGGGCTGAAAAATGATGTAAAAATTTATTTTCCAATTAATGTTTATATAAAAAATTTTTTTAGTTGGTAATATTAAAAAAATCGCACATTACAATCGCAAAATTCGTTATGTTCTGGTGGATTGTTTTGCGTTTAAATGCTTATGAATATTAAATATGATTATATTAAACAGATGATACTCATAGCAATGCGTTTATTTTAAAATTTATAGGTAAAATAACGATTTTAGGGTTTATCTTAACTTGAACTTTTCGAGCGTTCTATAAAATTGTGAACTTTAAAATTTAGACCTGCGTTACTGTTACCTAAACATCTATATCGTGTATCAATTTCTCGCTGGAATGTTTGCCTATAAGGAAGATATTGTCATTTCAAGTTTTAATCTCTTAATTTTATGTACCAAATCCGCTCATTTTCATCATAAAAATATGAAAAAAATGAAAATATAAATGTATATCAAATATATTTGTAACACGTAAAAGGAATTAGATTAGTAAATTATTAAAATATATCAATTAATTTACTATCACGTATTAAAAACTAACCAATTATAGTTAGAAAATACTATAATAATTTATTATTGTTGCATTGATTATACATAGCGTAAAAGAGTTACCTATCAGCGAAAATTTAAAATTAGTTTTGTTACCAGAACCCACCTAAACAAATTTATATTTGATTTAAACTAATTTAAATTAATTTTTATTAATATATGAAAATAAATTATTAGTAGCTACATAATTATTAATTTGTATCGCTTTCAGTAGCGTCTGTTAATTCAATTTCTGGAGTTAATTCCAGTAATTCCAAAGTTTCGGGTAAAAGATTTTTTGTTTGTCTTTTCTGAAATGGCCGAATACTTGATATAAAAGGATCTGAAGGAAGATATTAGCATATTATGTAAAATATCTTCGTTGGATGCTTCCCTGCAAAACTTTCTAGATCGGGTTTCTCTACTCTTTCGAGTACTCTTTCGAGTACACGACAGGTTTAAATTTATCATCAAGAATTTTTCTTATTTTTATAACAAATTCAGGATTTTCTTGTAAATGTTCTAAAATCCTTGCAACATCGTTAAGTCCATTGTTGTACATACTCCTGATTGTAGAACACATGAGCTCCTGCGTATCCTTATATTGAATAAATTCGGTCTTTTCTACCATATCTTTAATTTTCAGTCTTATACAATGAGGCCAATTAAACTCAGAATGCAACCATGAATTATTGTTCTCCAAAAAAATTTTTTCAGTACGGTTGGACTGTTTCCACTTCCTACGCAGCTTCAAACAAAGCATTCTAATACTAGTTTTTAAAGTATTCAGTTCTGATTCACAAAAATTGATATCAAGTCTGGAAGTAACCATTTCAAAAAGTTTCTTGTAATCATCAAGATGTGTGTCAGGGGAGCTTTTAAGTAATAAATAAAGATCATAATTTGTTCTTAAATTATAATTCATCTTGATTTGATTTGCTTTTTTTCTAATTCTCTATTCTATTTCCTTTTTTATTTATATTTTCTCGATTTTCAAAACCTTTATAGGCATATTATCTCATCGTATATACGGATCAATGGATTCTGAAGCATGAAAGCTTTCATATTTTAGCGAAAATGAGCGGATTTGGTACATAAAATTAAGAGATTAAAACTTGAAATGACAATATCTTCCTTATAGGCAAACATTCCAGCGAGAAATTGATACACGATATAGATGTTTAGGTAACAGTAACGCAGGTCTAAATTTTAAAGTTCACAATTTTATAGAACGCTCGAAAAGTTCAAGTTAAGATAAACCCTAAAATCGTTATTTTACCTATAAATTTTAAAATAAACGCATTGCTATGAGTATCATCTGTTTAATATAATCATATTTAATATTCATAAGCATTTAAACGCAAAACAATCCACCAGAACATAACGAATTTTGCGATTGTAATGTGCGATTTTTTTAATATTACCAACTAAAAAAATTTTTTATATAAACATTAATTGGAAAATAAATTTTTACATCATTTTTCAGCCCAGTGTGCGCTCGAGCGCTCCAAACCGTTTGACAACGCAATCACGTCACATCTCGGATCCATCATCATTTATCTGGTTACTTACGACTGAAGAGAGTCCATAACCTTGAAATGACGTCATATCGTATTGCTTTGTTAATGGTCTGGTTATGCTCACCCATTTAACACTTATCACTTAAGAGGATTAACCTATAGAATTATGTATAGCCATTTATTTTAGCAGTTATTATCTAATTATTGGTTAATTCTCTTAAGTGTTAAGTGATAAGTGTTAAGTGGGTGAGCATAACCAGACCATCAGTAATCGGCCGAGATTACCTATACAGGGTGGCCCTTTGAAAACGAAACAGACGGGATTGTGGCCAGCAGAACTTTTTTTTCAAGAAATGCAAAAACACGTCAATTTTATCATCGAGGGGGACAACTTTTGCGACCAATGTCACTCCCGTATTATTTCATCCCTTCGCGCTGTGATGACAACCCCTGAAATGTTAATAGGGATGATATGTCAAGTGACAACTCATTTGAATTCCCTGAATTCAGCGAAATAATTTTTTTGAAGTTTTATCAATTATTCAACAACAAAATTGAAGCTGCAAAAATGCGAAATAAATCTGATATTTCAAGACATTTAAGAATAAAAAAGTGAAAAACGCTTGGACAGGTTGACTTTAATTTCAAGGGGGCTACTTTTACTGCTATTCATAAACATTGACAGTTCAACCCTGAAGGTAAAGGGCAAACCACCCTTACAGTCTTGAATGCAATGAGGAATTGACACAATTCTTCCATTGAAGAAGCTGGGGGTGAACAATTTGAACATATAATTTGATTAAACTGATCTTTTTATCAGACCCATATTTTCATTTAAGATTCTAAGGGTGGTTTGCCCTTTACCTTAAGGGTTGAACTATCAATGTTTATGAATAGCAGTAAAAGTAGCCCCCTTGAAATTAAAATCAACCTGATCAAGTGTTTTTCACTTTTTTATTCTTAAATGTCTTAAAATATCGGATTTATTTCACATTTTTGCAGCTTCAATTTTTTTGTTGAATAATTGATAAAACTTCAAAAAAATTATATCGCTGAATTCAGGGAAGCAAGACCTTTCAAATGAGGTGTCACTCGCTATATCATACCTATTAACATTTCAGGGGTTGTCATCACAGCGCGAAGGGATGAAACAATACGGGAGTGACATTGGTCGCAAAAGTTGTCCCCCTCGATGATAAAATTGACGTGTTTTTGCATTTCTTGAAAAAAAATTCTGCTGGCCACAATCCCGTCTGTTTCGTTTTCAAAGGGCCACCCTGTATAACTCTTGATGAATCCTTTATTTTGGTTCAAAATGGCCTT
Source organism: Rhagonycha lutea (assembly GCA_958510855.1). Taxonomy (NCBI): domain Eukaryota; kingdom Metazoa; phylum Arthropoda; class Insecta; order Coleoptera; family Cantharidae; genus Rhagonycha; species Rhagonycha lutea. The sequence continues at coordinate 17,710,198 of OY294041.1, read as the reverse complement.
AAATAAATTAGCAATTTGTCGAGCATTTCCTGAAAGTTGAATTTTGTTTATTTTTTGAAAATTTTATAAAAATGATAAATTTTACACCAAAGTATTTTATTTAAATTCAGATCTTAATTAGAAAGAGTTTTATATGCACATCAGGTTAAGAAAGACATCTGTGTTCGTTCAATTTTAGGTAGTCTACTACCAACAAAGGAAAACTTTGAAAAATTTGAAAATGTAAACATTGTGTTTTTTTTTTCAAATGAATTTTTGGGATTTCTTGAGTTAGTAAATGATGGAACCACGAAAACGCTCTCTTCCAAAATGGCAGTAGAGCGGGCCTGACGCATAAGTTTTTGTCTCAACTGATTTTAGTTTTTGAGTTCAAAGTTTGGGCAAATCAGATGCGGTATTGATTAAGAAATCATCGCATTAGTGTCGTCAAGTGTAGAAGATGTTATTTTGATGCTGAAATTTGGAAAAGCTTCTTAAATTTCATCAACGAAGGAAGAGTCAGTTTTGGAAAGTTTAATGTTCCAGAAATCCAATTATATGGAAAATTCAACACCAGCCTGCCGTAAATCGATGATGTCATGCCGATTTACACCCTTACGAACCAATGCAAGTCGTTTTCGTTAAATATAAGGTTAAAACGAAAATTTATCAAATTGAAGCAATAAATAAATGGTCTCCAGGGAATACTCCGTACCCTCAGAGTACCGATCGTCTCCGTTAGATGGCGATTTATTCAGGTCTTAGCGGCGATATCAAACTCTCCTATCAATAAATGCGGCTCCCGTACGTACTTTTCGTATAATGTCGGTCGCGTCGTGGTGATGTTTGTAAATAACACCCTGACGACGGTGTTTCTTGTCTGTGGTCGGAATAACCAATTTGCACTCAAAAATGTGGGATATTTCACAAAATTACAGAATTACACCAAAAAAAAAAGTTAATTGATTATTATCGATACAAAAAGCCTTAAATCGATATTAGCCAATCCCGGGAGTTGAAATTTGATAAACTCCATCAAAATGTTATACAAATTGTAACGAATTTTTGCACTTAGTTACGTGGTAGTACTTTCTCATTTCATTTTAATATTCTAAGTACGGTCCATGCTGGCAGATGATTGCATGAACCTTTGCAGTTTGAATTTCTATGAACACTTCGGCGTAGGAATGTTAGTTACCCGAAGACCAAATAGCAGAGCGGATCTGTTGTATTACAACAATTTTCTGAGTGTCGATTTAGTGTATGTTTAAGCATGTTTTTGGTTTAACGACTTTCGTTATCGTGCCAGTTTAGTTTGTAGCAAGTTTTCCGGCTCTGGCAAATGTTTTTGGGCCTTTGAAAACATCTGGCTGTAAATTTGGTAACTCAATAAGGAAATCTACTACGTAGTTCTGATGTGCAAGTTGTACGACCATTTTGAATTTCTTCGAGTTGGCAACATCCTATTGATGTTGTTTTTGGAGGTTCACTTGAGGAATTCCTTGATCATCTGGATGGTCCAGCGTTGCGTAACACCTCCAACATCTCTCACTGGTCCAGTTCCAGATCTGCCGCAGTGCTAGTGTTCGCGAAGTTGATCAAGTGCTACTGTATAAAATTATAACAAGTTACAGATTTTCATTTTTGAAGCCCCACGTTGGGAAAGCGGTTGGAGGCGAACACCTGTCACCATAAAGCTTATACGATAGTTCGAAGTAAGTAATTTTATCTTATCCAATTCGTATGAACCGACGTGTTTCTGGGCGTTTGTGTTCAATTTTGGGAAACGGTTAATAATTAAAGTATTTGTTTACTATTTGGCTTTTTTTGAGTTTTCCATAGCTGCTGGTCTTTTTTCAGAAATCAACGAACTATGCCTTCGCATGAATAAGGAGTTAGTCTATTAACATCGTGGCAAACAAACTGGAGAGGTCCGCCCCGGATTGTGACGGACTCTGGTCTCTGTTTGTGCTAACCCTCTCATTAGGGGTTGCAATTCGGATTTAACTGACAGGTCTGCCACATGAAAGTGCGTCAAAATATCATACAATTTAAAAAATTCACTTCAAGTTTGTTTTATTCAAATGTTTTCGTAGCTCTGGACTTTCATTTTTTATATAACATTATATTATTTATTTATTTAGCAAATCACAAGCCAACGACGAGTTTTGTAAGAAGGGGATGGGAAATTTGAAATTTGAAATTCAAAGTTCAACATTACAGTACTTCCTGGAATTAGTTTTTGTCTTTACTAAATTTAATTTAATTCTGGTTGTAACGAATTCTTGCACTTCGTTACGTGGTACTACTTTTTCATTTCATTTTAATATTTCTAAGTACGGCCCATGCATTGTATTTAAATGCAATCGTTGAATTGAATGCGCTTTGCTAGCAGATGGTTGACAGAGTAAACCTTTGGCGTAGGAATACCTGGGTCTTGTAAGCTTGACGATAGAAAAGTACGCTGTTTTAGCGACGATTTTGTTAATTGCCTGTATTTTTTGGTCGAGCGCAGCTATTTACTTGTGAAATTTCGTGTGGCATAGTTGTCGTATGGTGTTTTGGCTCCTGTTTGTAACATCTGGAAATGGGAAAGGCTCTTAATGAGCAACCCACCACGCAGATTTTGGTACGCAAGTTGTGGAACCATTTTGGATTTCATCGAGTTGGCAACATTCTATTGTTGTTTGTTTTGGATGATCCCTAAGGGAATTTCTTTGATCATCTGGATCGTCCAGGGTTGCGTAACATCTTCAACACCATCTCTCACTTGTCCAGTTTCCGCTACAGATCTGCAAGCAGAGTTTTGTGTTCGCGAATGTCGATCAAGTATTTTCCTGTGTAAATTAATAAGTTACAGATTTTCATCTTTCAAGTCGCACGTTGGACAGCGATAGGATGCGAGCACCTGTCACCATTATATATTGTAAGCTTTTCCGAGCTCGAGGCAAGCAATTTTAACTTATCCAATTCGTGTGAGCCGACGTGTTTCTGGACTTTTGTGTTCAATTTTGAGTAACGTTAGAGGTTACTGGTTTTATTAGGAACTTGTTTATATTTGGACTGGGTGTACTTTTTGACTATTAATATAATTGGCTACTTTATACATTGCAATTATTGGAACTGTGATAGCATCTCTCAAATTATGTGTGTCAATTAAACCATTTGTGCACTATTTGTGTTTTCTTGAGTTTCCCCAAGCTACCGGTCTTTTTTTCAGAATCCACCACCCACGCCTTCACATGAATAAGGAGCTGGTCTATTAAATCGTGGCAAACAAATTGTGACTTTTTATCACATTTTATGGGGGTCTTGCGGGTTTAGCCACCCTGGACTATAAAATGGAAAGAACGCTTAAAAATTAGTTAAAATTAAGTATTATGTAGTTAATGTACCTCAAAAAAACGGGGAGTCTGGTGGGGGTATTCAGCAGTAAATTAGAAAAAGATGTATTCTCATAAATTAAATTTGCGTTTTTATCAATTTTTAAAAGTCACCTCATTAATAATATTCCTTATGCTGTATTTTTACGTTATGCGTTACGAACAGATCCCACGGTTTCACACCCATTTCGTCACATTTCAGGGGCCCCAGCGAGATTGTCTAGTGTACAAAAAAGTTATAAGACCACCATTATTTAATTTCGCATAAAAAAATATTACAAACTCAAGTTGAAAATCTACACGGTGTGATATGATTGCGACTTGAGAAGAAAAATTTTATTCTGCATTTTTAGTGAAAGTCACTATTAAATAATAATAATTGGTCCTGTAATTTTTACAATTATCAAATAAAAATCTAAAGTTGCAGAATGTACTTTTTAAAATTTTAATATTCGTGCAGGAAAATCGTTAGAATTGTTTTCTAATTTCTCCACTCCACCTTGTAAATTAGCTCTAATTTGCCATTCAGTTAATTTGATGTGTTTGCTTGTAATACACAATAAAATTATAATGCGATAAATATTCATTAAGTACATTATATTACTTTTACATAAAAAAATTGATAATTTGTTACATGTTCATGGGTTTTCGTTAGAAAGAACACTAATTGCTGTAATTAATAATTATTACTGCATAAATTTGAGGCTCGCACGCGGCTCGTCGCACGAGATGCACAAATACGCTTTTGGTTGCAAGAGTCAAACGAACAATTTTTGTTGTTGTAGTCTGATGCGTTCACGAGCAAATAATAAATACTTTCAATTTAAAACAATAAACTACATATTTAACAATAACTTAATGAAGTTATTTAATCAAACTTTCTTTTGCATTTGAAAAGAACTTAATCATCGTGGGTACAAAAATTATAACTATTATTATCAGATTGTGAAATATCCACCGTATACCATCGTGGTTTTTGATTTCGTCATGAATTATTGGTTTTATAACACCGGACGACTTTTGCTAGTTTTTGCACCAAATAAACCGTTTTTGTATGATAAACGGTTTTCACGGTAGATCTGACAGAAGTCGGGCACATAATTGTTATAATTACATTAATGTGAAAATGTATTGTTTTGAATCACGCACATAATGATGATTTTTACGAAAGTTAATCGATTTTTAATTTTATAAACGTATTGAAATTCGGACGCATATTTTGAGTCTTAATCACTCAAAGTAAAAATTTGTATAGTGCCGTTTTTATATTAATTCTGAAGGCACTGTTCTTACCTAAGAAAAATTCATTAACATAAAAAACCAGGGTACAGGCACATTTGAAGGCCAGCCCAGCAAGCTACTTACCAGATGTAAAACTACTATAATGCTAGCAATGCCAATAGTACCAAGAAAACTTGACACAGTTGGTGGTAGAGCAGATCAAAAATGGTCTCAAAAAAGTTAAAGAAGAACATCTAAAGCAGCAAATATCATCAACCTCTTTGACCTCGCGTCGATTGTTCAAACACCAGGGGCGTCGCATAAATTTATTGTACAAAAATATCAAAATTGAAAATTTACAATAAAATTCAAACTGCAAATCTTCTTTATCCCAAAATAATACTGTCACAAAAACTGCCCTCTGAGATCGCAACCCCTAATGAGAGGGTTAATCCAAACAGAGGCCAGAGTCTAGAACTATCCAGAGAGGACCTCTCCAGTTTATTTTGCCATTAGTGATTGCAATACCGGTATACCGGAATACCGAAAACCGGTATTTTCGGCTATTTTGCGATACCGAAATACCGGTATTTCTGAATGTGTAATACCGGTTTTTCGGTATTTAATTTTTTGTTATTTAAAATAATTTTGAAGTAGGTATTCGGTAAAGCCCGTATAACACGACGTTAAATTTTGCATAAAATTTAGTACTAAATGGTAACTAACCAATGGAAAGCGCGTGTTGGTATCCATCAGACGTTTTTTATTGGTTAGATATTAACCTGGGTATAAGGAGTAGAGAGGTAGAGAGGGTATAAGTAGAGATCGGATTTATATGCATAGCAAACCGGTCTTGAGGTAAATAAAGAATAAATTTACAATTTACAACAAACAATTGGTTAAGAAAAATTTATTAGCTCTAATAATAATAGCAGATAATAATCTTGGCAAATGCAAAAAATGCTTACAAATTATTAAAGTTGTTGGTGGAAGCACCAATGGTTTGCATACACATTTGAAAACCATGATAATCAGTGGTGTGATGTACTTTTAAAATAATAACATAACGTAAACACGTTATGTTATTATATAGTGTTTTTCGCGAAACGGTATCACGTATCATTTTGACAAGCCGCTATTATTATAACGTGAACGTTATAATAAAGGTTTTCCTAACCGTTATAGTGCGAAATATAAGTGCACCTAAATTACACCCGTTATATTTCGCACTATAACGGTTAGGAAAACCTTTATTATAACGTTCACGTTATAATAATAGCGGCTTGTCAAAATGATACGTGATACCGTTTCGCGAAAAACACTATATAATAATTTTAAAAGTACATCACACCACTGATTAACGTATTAAAAAGAAAAGAACTTTGTTCAAATTCAAATATAAGTTCCAGTTCTTGTGGACCATATAAGAAATCTAAGATTTCTGATTATTTTGCCCTAAATAACAACAACTCCTTGCACTATAGTCTGATTTTTTAAGAAACCGATAGAAATTTTGTACTCCACGTGGACAACGTGAATGTTAACCAATGAAATTGCTTTGAATTTAATTGCTTTGAATTTAATTTAAAGCAATTTCATTGGTTAACATTCACGTAGAGCAGGCGCAAAGAAAGATGAGAGGGTGGAGCTAATGCGTAGAAACCAAAACTCGTATAATCGTATTTATGTTGGTGTCGATTGGTGGAATTGGGTGTCACGCGATGTTTACTGCGCCGGATTTTGTCTACGCCCTCTCATCTTACTTTGTGCTCGCTCTAGTTCACGTGGAGTACAAAATTTCTATCGGTTTCTTAAAAAAATCAGACTATAAGGTACTTTTTGATCTTCTATAGTTGAATTTTGTTTTGTTTTAATACCGGTATTAATACCGGTATACCGGTATTACATGCAAATTAATACCGAATACCGGTATTGCAATTTTGGTCCGGTATTGCACATCACTATTTGCCATGGTGGTAATAGACCAGCTCTCTATTTATGCGATGGCACGGGTCATGGGTTTCTGAATTTTAATTTTAAAAATTGACGATTTTTGTAAATTTAAAATTTTATTGAAATTTGAAAATGTGTGCTACGCCTCAGGGTTTGTTGATGATAAGTACTATAATGGAAAACCTCGAAACTGATATCTTAAAAACGAATAAATTGCAATAACTTTCAAAGAAATTTTTTTACGAGCAATCGGCTCTATTTTGATTGTTGACCATGATATATTATGGGGTCATTATCACATGGTAAAAGAAAATGTAGCCTTTCATCGATAGATGAGTACCCCCACCCCCTCACCCTGTAAGAGCTCAAAATTGAAATGTTCTTGTGGCTTTCCTTCTTTCAAAAAGTTATTTTTATAAGGCAAAACACAGATTTACCCTAACATTTTAGATGCTCCTACGCGCCTGGGCTATCAAATCTATCAAAATTTCAGGGGACATTTATAGTTTTCTTAAAAAAATTAGAAAACATTTTGGTGACGAACGTGGGGCGAAAATATTTTAATTTATTTATTTTCACCAGCTAAAAGCTTAACGATTTAAATATCCCTATTTTATCTTTGTCAAGAAAAAAGATACTTAGACACGAAGAAAGAAAGTTGAGAAAGAAAGAAAATTCAAAGAAGACAAGTAAAATATCGCCAAGCAGAGCTTTAAGGTAAGTACCGTTTTCAATTTTATTTTAATTGCACTGCGTTTTATTTGTGTATTGGTACATCCAGATGGATGGTATCCGATCCAAGTGGAACCCCTCGCTTTTAGCAAGGACGGAAATCGTAACGTGACCTCTATCCGGAGCGCCGCATCATCGATGTTCTCGACTTACCGGAATGTGATAACCTCCTAGGTTGAGGATTGAGCGGGTTAACGCAGAGGCTGCTATCGCCGATGCTACGACTCTTCTAACCCAAGCTAAGGCTTCTTTAGCCCGGACTAATCGTCGGTTTCATCGTGTCAATAATATCTTCTACACAGAGCAATACAATGTGTACGTAGAGAGACTGGACCAACCAGGATCTAGGGAAGAAGAGTCTCCCTGCGAACACGTTTGTACTCCCAATAGCCCTGTACCGGACACTCCCGCTTGTAGTACCCCTCCGGCCACGCGGGTTTCTGTCCCCTCCGGACGAAATCATTGATTTCACCCTCATCAGTCCAATAGAGGTCAAAGTGTTTCGTCCTGTGCGCAAAGCGAGAAAGTTAGACGTCCCCCCCCTCTTAATAACCCTCAGGCCTCCCTAGTTCAGGACGAAACGACATACGACGACGGGACTTTCACCCTCGAAGCTAATACAGAGTCCTCAGCTCCCAATGGCTCGAAAGAGGGAGTCGCCACGTTGACAGTAAACAAAGCAATTAAAAAAATACAAAAGGCTCTCGCCGTAGAGTTGTACACGAATATGGAGCGAGAACTGAGATTTCCAATCAGAGCTCAGGGGTCAACGTTCCCACTTCAGGGGGTAGCAGTTCATCCATAAACAATGTAAACCCCAACGACAAGACTGAGCTCCGAACCACGAATCACGTCTCAAAGTGAGACGGCTCCGAAACTAGCAACTAGCAAAAAAGCTAGCAACTTTACTACAACTTATTAAATTCTCGCAGCTAGAGAGCAATATTGAGTACAAATACTGCATAGAACCAACACAATAGAAAAATTAGACATGAAGGAAGCTTTTCTGTGTAGCCATGGCAAGGAGTGAAACCATTTTGAGCACTTTGCAATGTTTTTTGATAAATCTTCGTTATTTGAAGCTTGTATAGTTTTGAGTAGTTATTTTTAGTAAAATTGGGAATGGCTATCGATGTGCTGCTGGAAGAACTAGATGAATTGTTTGATTTTGGGATAATATTTCATTAAATTTGGGTGATGAAATGTTTCACCTACACGTGAACATTTTTTGGTTGTGTACGACGTAATAAATTTTTGATGAGCTAGAAAGAATATAGAATTTTGATCTTAGAAAAGAAATTTTTCAAGAATAGGGTGTGATTTTAGTATGTGTTGTAGTTGTGAAATATAAATTTAACAAAAACTTAACTACATAAACGTTAAAATATTAGATTGTAACTGTAAGTAAAGAACAACATACAAGAAATTTCATTTAGAAACACTTTAAAAAACATTTTAACCTTTTGTGACAAGATACAAACAGATAATATTTGAAAATATGAAAAAAATGTAACTACGGAGGGGGGAAGGTAAAAAACGTGGTGTTTTTTTACAAAAGTTGAAAAATATAGCAAAATTATTGATGATATAGTAAAGTAAATACGCTACATCGATGTTTCACGATTATGTCGATCATCAGGCGTATCAGACCAGCGCAAAAGAATGAAAATGAAAAAAATTTTATCGAAAAAATTAGTTGTAAACGGCAAAAATTTAAAAAATTATAAAAAAGGAAAAAAATTTAAAAAAAAATGAAAAGCTTACCAATGGAATAATAAATATAAAAGTTCAAAAATGGAATGAAAAGATTTAAAAATGAAAAATTTTTTACATACAATTAAAATCTAATATTTTAACGTTTAGTTAAGTTTTTGTTAAATTTATATTTCACATAGAAAGAATATTTTGAAAAATAATTCATTTTTGAAAAAATTATTTTTTTAAAGTTTTCAATAATTCTTTGTGGGGAAAATTGTTAGACGATAATATTATTTCAAATATTTTCTTTATGTAGATAATAATATGTGTAATATCCTGTATGATCAATTTACTTTTTAACCTAAAAAGAAAAATGGAAGCAAATTATATGAAATCATAAAAGTTATTAGAAGTATGTACATCTAAAATGCAAATATAATTATGTAATTTCAACATTAATAAATTATTAAATTAATTATTATTATTAATCTTACTTATTAAATATAAAAACCTTAGCGTAAGTAAATTAAATTATATGGATGTAAGTACTGATATCAATAAAGCACGTGCTACAGTAAATTAATTAGCCGATCTAAAAAGAAAAATGGAAGGGGATTAGTAGATTATAAAATTTTTCCCAAGATTCCATTCAAAACATTTCCTAAACAAAAAAATATCGAAACGGAGGGAGAAAACAATAGCACGTGGTTTTTGGAATTCTTAAATCAAATACCCTTTCCAATATGTCAAACAAAAACTCTAAAAGAACATTAAATTTTGATATAAAAACAATTAAATTCTATCGATTCAAATAAATATTTGTTTCTTTATATTTCGGAGAAACAATAAATGTGATTTACATAAACCAAATGATAGTGAATCTTATAATTTTCTACTTTCATTTCAGAAAGTTTCTTCTCATTGAATGGTAAATTTTTGAGGTCTTAAATTTTTAATGATAAAAAATTACATGTTTTACCTATAATACAATATTACAGAATAAAACTTTAACAACAAATCCCGACAATCTTTATTACATGTTTAGTGGATCACCAAGAAAATGAAAGTTGAAGGATAATTTCGACGTTATTTTAAAAATACCATCAACAGATATAATAAAGTGTTAAAATAATTTAAAAATTTTAAATTACATGTAACATACGTAATTCTGTGACCTGTGTAGGCAAGCGTATAATTTTACACAGTTTATTATAATTTGCTACCTTAACATGAGCGAACATGTTATTATGGAGGTGCGAGGGGCAAGTCTCACCTTGCTCTTCGTTTTCGAAATTTTTTATTCATAATGTTTAGTTTGAAAAATATCAAATAATAGAAGTACCTTTCGGTTCAGGTTGGATGAAATCAAAAGACCATTTCCTGTAAAAGTTGAAAAAAAGATGTAATAAGAACTGCTTAAATTTTTTTTTATTCCTTTGTGAAACACAAACAATACGGAAACATGCGTAAACATCAACTGAGGTAGCTATTAGCACTAAATTAAAGTTAGAGAATGAACAATAATAACAATAAATACAATGAACATTAATAATAACAGAATTATAAAAGTAAGGGAACATTCATAATTGTGTTAAATTAACCAGATGTTAATAGGAATTCCGATTAATTTCAAGAAAAAATTTATTGTTGCATTGATATAATTTTTTTATGCCTATTGTAACTATTACATTTGTAGCAGTAAATAAATATTCCTGAAGAAAATTGCGACATCCACTTCCCTTTTGTACTTCTTGGAGCAAAATCGCATTTGTTATAGTTTATAGTTTCAATGTGAAAATTGTGATTTTTCCATGTTATTGCATTTTATGAAATAAAGATTCCTAAAGTTTCCACCCCTGTGAAGCTGGACATAAAGGCTAGCCACCCTTGACAGCAAGGGCCTTCGATGCAACGTACGCGGTTGAGCTATTCTACTTTTATTTTAATATTAATTTTTAAAACAATTAATTAATAACAATTTAATTTCGACTGCGTCCCCCCCTCTCTTGCTTATTCACGGTCTTGTTTCTTATTTGCTTAAATAAAAAGTACTTTAATCCAGCGGCAGTTCAAAATTCTCAAATAAATAATACCACAAGTGTAATAAATTTTTAAGCGATTTACGTTTACCTTTGTATGTAAAGAAAGACATTTACATTTTAAAATTCTTATTTTTAAACCATAAATTTTGAGTTACTTGCAAAAATATTAATATCGCTGGAAATTATTTTTTTATATAAGATAAGTGCGTTGGAAAACATGCATTTGCGACAACTTTTAATTTATGATTCCTGATATGTCTAGCCATATTTTATAGTGAAGGAAAATTTATTTAATAATAATAAATTATACAAATTATTGTAGCAATAATTTCCAATTGATTTGGTTTTAACTCGTGGAATATTGCGATCTTGTATTTAATGTTTTCGATTTACATGTAAATGAGACTCTAATTAGGCTAAATAATTGTAGACATTTCAAAAGTAATTGGACAATTTAAATTATCATAATTTTGTTAATTTATTATGTAGTTTAAGGACACAGAAATACAGAAAGAATAATTCTTATGAGTGAATTTTAGCCATGTATTTCGATCATAGTTGATCTTAATGAAAAAAGGTTAGGACAAATAAAATTTTCTATGTATAAAAAATAATCCTACAATTTTTTTTTATACTAAATGGTTTAACTGTTACGCTGGTAGAATTAGCAAATATAATTGCACATCAGAATCACTGATTTGTTGCATTTATCAAGTTCAAATTTCAAAACTCGTAGTTCAGCCAATTTTGAAAATTTGTATTTAGGTATGGTTATTTATATGGAGAATGAAAATGACTCGTATGAATGGATTAACGAGATTTCGCGTCCAACTAGTACACTAACCCACTGGAAATCTCATAAATCCAGTAAATTAATCAATTTTAGCTCTAAAGTGATTGATTAACTTTTGGTAAAATTGTACAGGTTAAAAATCAACAATGTAGGCACACAAATAAAAATTATATCAAATTGTGCGCCACTGTTCCAATTATGTCGGTAGATGCACCGTGCATGTGCTAAAATCGGATTATTAGCCCCTACCGTATGTTGCGCCAGCTATTGATTTTAATATTATCAAGAGTCCTTTAATTGATTGTTAATTTTCGCTGATGATGATAAATTCACTGCTAATAAGTTTAGTATAATCGATGTTGTAATTGTCGAGGCGAATAAAACTTAATTAAGTTTTTCAAACATAACCTAATTGCGGCTCGTAAAATGTGAAAAATTATTTATATTCTTAATTTCCAGTAATTGTGGTGATTTCATTTCACCATCATCCAACGTATTTAAATTTAATTCAAACCTATAATGGTTCATGAGCTCCAGCTTAAACAAAAATAGCAATAAATTTGATAATGTAAGTATATTTTCAAAATAACACTTAAAAATGCAGAAAATTACTTACTCATCTGCATACATAGTTTTTTCATTTTGTGAATCCAAAGAACTACCTCGCAGTAAGTAAAATTTTGCACCAAAATTCACTCTATTAAAGCAAATTGAAGGAGGGCTTTAACAATAATTGAACTGACATCTTGAACGGCCGCACAGATCAAGCATCTAATAACGCCCTTGGAACTGGACGTAAATCAACTAAAATTATTTATTGCTATGAATTTGCAATTTGAACTTTTTTAAAATAATAATTGGCTTCAACTGATTAACTTGATGACCAGCAGTCTGGCGTAAATCAAACACGGATAGACTACAGAGCGGGAAACCGCGGTTCTAATCCTGATTGCGTCGGATATGTGCTGTGATCTAAAAAGTCCGAAATCGATCTGTGGACTATGGGGAAGGCAACGGGAAACCACCCCATTAAAATTTCCCTAGTAAAGTCTTACTGGCTTAGCCAGGAAGATCGCCTACGTCTAAAGAAGATATGGCAGTAGAAGATTAACTTGATGGTTTTAAACCTTACTATATTCACTTTTTTTTTGTTATTATTAATAACTAAATTTCACTTTTTACGTTTTAAACATCACTCCAAAATAACTATTGTCATGGCTCTACAATAATTAAGACATGCAATATACCAATATGATCTTCGTTCAGTCTACATTCGACTTTTAGCCCTTTTGTGAGCACATTCGCCCTTAGGTGATTAGAAAGCATCAGATTTCTTATAGAGGAACTAATTTATTTACAAAATTACAATTTTTAGGGAGATTAATATTTTAATGTGTAATTTTTGTTCGAGCATCAGAAGATACTGGGCCTGATTTTTATCCTCAATTTTGAAATAATATTTCTTCTTCTTTTGTCTGTCTCAGTCTACTCCTGGACGAAAGCCTCTCCAGTAATGGAGGTTTTGGCCGTAACTTACCACGCTGGCCAGACAGGTTGGTGAGTAGTTCGCAGATTGATTTTGGCCTGTGGTTGTTTTATATCCAGTAGCAACTTGCTAGGCTAGCATTGTCGCAACATTTCTGTTGGAAGCAAGGTCCGGAAGTTCCTTCTTGTTAATGGAGAAGCTGGGATTCGTGGGTTCAAAAATTATTAATCGAAGAGTATCTGAAATTTATAAGAAGCGCTAGCTCTCGAAATGAGAAAATTTACTGGTCTAGCAAACAAAACTCATTAGAACGATTATTTGCTTTTAATGTTAAATATAAATTTGTTGAATCACGCCAATTTTTAAAACTAGACATTATAATTCAGAAATTACTTTATGTAATAATTAATTACCCGGAGTGTATAAAATTATAATATGTACTCGTGGTTTACACATAACAGGTAAACAAACGTTTAAAAAAATTATGGTGAACCACCAACTCAACATTTAATGAATAATAAATAAATTAGCCTCTTGGCTATTAAACTAAATTATTAAGTTCAATTTTTGTATTTGTTATTTAGTTTCTCTATTACATTGCAACTTCACAATATTCCTCGATCCGGCCCTGCATTTTCATTAACATCTTCTTCTTCTTCAGCCATTTTCCGCCCACTGCTGGAAATAAGTCTCTCCATATTATGGAGGATCTGGCCATAACTCACCACGCTGGCCAGACGGGTTGGTGAGTAGTCCGCAGATCGATTTTGGACTATAGTTATTTTACATCCGATAGCAGCTTGCTAGGCTAACATTTAGATGTACCTGTAGCCCTGTTTTTGTTAACGGTGGCAATTCGTAAACTCAGGGGGACCGCCGGCTTAACGTGCCCTCCGAAGCACGGAGACTTGGTCATAAGAAAGTTTGACTCTCCCCAGGTTTGAACCCGGTACCCCGCGTTCGCATCCAACTGCGTTAGCTGCAAGGCAATGACCGTCTCTTCATTAACATAATAAGGAAATAATTAAGAACATTTGTAAAAATCACTGGGTTCCCACATTAGGAACACATGTAAGGAAAGCATAAGTAAATAAGCGCCCCTTTGGGGTTCTCTTTATCAAAATGTTGATAACTTGTCGTGAACGCAAGCAAAGTTGAATTTAGTGCCCTGATAGCCATAGCGACGAGCAGTTCTACAGGTAGTGTGAATGAAAAACTGAACGATTTTAAATTGAAATGTCACCAATAACAGTTATTATTTAAACAAAATTTATAGTATGCCAAAGAGTAGGTGATATCAACTTACCTATGTCAATTTTTTTTTTTTTCTAATGTCACTTACAATCATGGTGTTAACTAAAGAGCAACAGATCACAATTTTTAAGCTTTTAGAACAACCGTGCAGTTTTACTGAAATACAGAAAAGGTATAAAGATAAGAAATTTTGTGTTTCGAAAGGTACACTCTCTAGTTACAAGAAAAATGGTATCTGCCATTACTGCCCAGTAATTGTCCTTCCCTTAATCATTATGTAAGTAGTAGGTAAAAATGATGCTTAAAAAATGTCATTTCCGCCCCCCGTCGATTTCCGGCCGATGGAACCATTTTCGCTTTCTTTGGAACAGTTTCGCTGGGCGAAGTCCACTGTTTAACTGTTCTTCATTTCTGACGTATGTATTGTGATGGTAAAAACGAATAAGACATTAGAGATTGAATATTAAAGTCAAAAGAGGTGTGAAAGTGAACATCGACGTTTGGGAGAATAAATCTTGTTTACATTTACAGCGAACTTGTTACCTTACAAACACAATATTTTGGTTTCTATTAAGTGACTTGTGCGGGTGTTTTACCGCCAAAAAACAGTTACCAAAAACAGTTGCAGGACACATCTGCGAATTTTGTGGCGTCGAAGTTTTCTGTGTGAATTTTGCGTTTTTGATTCTTTCGAACGAAGTTTCGGTCCAGGGAAGTCTTACGAGCGATTGAGTAGTGAATTTCCTAGTTCGGGATCCCCGAATTTTTGGTCAATATAAAAGGATTGTGTAGATTTCTGAAACGAAGCCGTTTCATGCATGTGTACAAAAATCACACAAACTTGCCGAGTTTTGGATAAAATTTATGATCATATACAGGGTGTCCCCGCACTCACTTTACATAACTTAGGTGGTGATAGAAGACACTTTTCTAAGAACAATATTTAACAAAAAATTTTTTCTAAATTCAAACCCTCGAGAGTTAGGCCTCTTTAAAGCATTTTTTTTAATTTCCACCTTCACGTGGCCATAACGCCGAAAATATTGATTTTTCAGTAAAAATGCTTTAGTAATTTTTTAAAGAGCGTGAAATAATCTACAAACTAGACGCACGTCTTTTTTTGTCTAAAATCAATGGCTTTCGAGTTATGAATTAAAGTAAGTTAAAAAATGTCGAAAAATTTGAGCTTTTATTTTTTTTTGGATTTTTTCAAAACCGTGTACTATCTTTTAAACGAAACATTTTAGAAAAAATCTGACGCCCCATTCCGGATAGGAAATTTAACGGACTACAACTTTTGTCTAGTAAAAATTTTTGAGAAACCAATCCATTTCACAGAAAATCAGAAAATAATAAACAAGGCAGCTACAAAACAAAAAATTAAATTCACTAAATTTTTTATTTTTTTGAAAAATTATTTTATTAATTAATTTTAAACTATTACCTTATGTAGGTAAATGTTGAAAATGACCACCCTCATTTTCAATATACAGTCGTGATCGTTTTAAAAGATGTTTTATAGTATTATTTATAAAATTTCCTCTTTTGTTAAGAGCCACTATAGAAGTGGTGGTCAACAAGGTCGAGGGATCGACCGGTCGATCACGAGGCCAATTTTGGTCGATCGGTGAGTGTGAAAAAGTGTCAAAAAATCGAATTTCTGCGATTAAAAGTGTCGAAAAATCAACTTTTTTCGATTTTGTCTCAACAAACATCTTTTAAAACAATCACGACTGTGTATTGAAATGAGGGTGGTCATTTTCAACATTTACTTAAATAATGTAATAGTTTAAAATTAATTAATAAAATAATTTTTCAAAAAAATAAAATATTTAGTGAATTTAATTTTCTGTTTTGTAGCTGCTTTGTTTATTATTTTCTGATTTTCTGTGTAATGGAGTGGTTTTTCAAAAATTTTTACTAGACAAAAGTTGTAGTCCGTTAAATTTCCTATCCGGAATGGGGCGTCAGATTTTTTGTAAAATGTTTCGTTTAAAAGATACAGGGATTTGAAAAAAACCAAAAAAACAGAAAGCTCAAATTTTTCGACATTTTTGAACTTATTTTAATTCATAACTCGAAATCCGTTGATTTTATACAATAAAAGATGTGTATCTAGTTTGTAGATTATTTCACGCTCTTTAAAAAAGCACTAAACCATTTTTACCGAAAAATCAATATTTTCGGGGCTATGGCCACGTGAAGGTGGAAATTAAAAAAAATGCTTTAAAGAGGCCTAACTCTCGAGGGTTTGAATTTAGAAAAAAATTTTTGTTAAGGGTCCTGTTCATCATGTGACTAAATATTGGTGTAAAACGTTCTTTAAAAAGATTCGTTAAACATGTTTTTCAAGAAATGTTTAAATATTTTTGGAATTTTAAAAATTCAGCTCTTTAGCGCAATAGAATGATCGTTTCTGGAAACTATAAAGTATTTTTAATTGTCTTTATTACTGCATTTGAAAAGAAATTTGACATTCCTTTTTTTGAAAATTCTGAATATTGGAATTAAAGATTTCTTTAATATACCTATTACTAAATAAAATTACCAAAAGTTGTCAGTATCAAGAAAAAATTATTCTATTACGCTATAGAGCTGCTTTTTAAAACCGACCAAGATATTTCAACTTTTATTGGAAAATATGCTTTACAAAGCATTTTAAAGGCCATTTTACATGGGCATTGCGAACAGGACCCTTAAATATTGTTCTTAGAAAAGTGTCCTCTATCACCACCTAAGTTATGTAAAGTGAGTGCGGGGACACCCTGTATATATACTAGGGGGGATTCGCCCCCCCCCTAATAACTTCAAGTTATAAAACTTATTTCCATACAACATTTTTTATGTTGCTTTCACTTTGAATTTGTATGCCATCCTTCGCTCGACATCTTGATACTGCTACATATAACTGTCCATGACTAAACAAAGGCCTATTGATGTATACAGGGTGTCCCCGCACTCACTTGATGAGTACACATAGAGGACACTTTTCTAAGAACAATATTTAACAAAAATTTTTTTCTAAATTCAAACCCTCGAGAGTTAGGCCTCTTTAAAGCATTTTTTTTAATTTCCATCTTCACGTGGCCATAGCCCCGAAAATATTGATTTTTCAGTAAAAATGGTTTAGTACTTTTTTAAAGAGCATGAAATAATCTACAAACTAGACTTAAACCTTTTATTACCTAAAATCAACGGCTTTCGAGTTATGAATTAAAGTAAGTTCAAAAATGTCGAAAAATTTGAGATTTTTTTATTTTTGGTTTTTTTCAAAACCCTGTATCTTTTAAACGAAACATTTTACAAAAAATCTGACGCCCCATTCCGGATAGGAAATTTAACGGACTACAACTTTTGTCTAGTAAAAATTTTTGAAAAACCAATCCATTTTACAGAAAATTAAAGATAATAAACAAGGCAGCCACAAAACAGAAAAAGGATACAGGGTTTTGAAAAAAAAACAAAAAAAAAGAAAGCTCAAATTTTTCGACATTTTTTAACTTACATTAATTCATAACTCGAGAGCCGTTAATTTTAGACAATAAAAGGTTTAAATCTAGTTTGTAGATTATTTCACGCTCTTTAAAAAAGCACTGAACCATTTTTACTGATAAATCAATATTTTCGGGGCTATGGCTACGTGAAGGTGGAAATTAAAAAAAATGCTTCAAAGAGGCCTAATTCTTGAGGGTTTGAATTTAAAAAAAATTTTTTGTTAAATATTGTTCTTAGAAAAGTGTCCTCTATCACCACCTAAGTTATGTAAAGTGAGTGCGGGGACACCCTGTATACCAACTTTGTTAAAGCTCTGCTAGCATAACAACAGATCCTATTTTAAGTTTTGATTTGTGTACCGGAAAACCACGGAAATTCAATGAATTTAATTATTCGACTTCGTATTCCAACCGAATGTCCTCTTCTGTTTGATCGACCCCTCGATGTTTACCTATATCTTGACTTAAGTAGGTATGAATCTCGCCCGAACATCATCATTGTGGCAGGCTAATATAATTCTGTCGGAGAGATCGGCATTAGAAGCAATTGAATTGCTGTAAATGTCCTGAATTATACGGTACAGGACAACTCGGCACCGGACAACTCGGCACTACTTGGCACCAGTTAAAAACTTTTAAAAAATGTATGAGGATCATTATTAAAAGGTAGATCCCGGTCGAGGCTAGGTTAGTGTTAGTGTTAGGAAACGACTTTTTTTTTGAAAGAAAAGGTCACCTCGGATTTTTAAGACCATTTCCGTCACAAAGTCACGTATGATAACTTCGGTAGCGTTTGTTCCGGAAAGTGAATTATAAAAAGATATATAATTTCTTTAATATAATAAATTTTTTATATTTTAATTTTTTTTAAGTTTTTCAACTGGTGCCGAGTCCGCTCCAGAGCCATTTTTGCAGCACTAAACTCCTTCAATACATCCCCTTAGGGCCTTCCAACTCGGCAAATTGGGCTACTGGGAATGGGGTGAATCTCGCATTTTTTTTCGGTACCGGACCATATTATGTCACACATTCAAATATTCTTTATTAGTAATTAATCTACCTTTTAATGACTTTCTCTTTTAAAAAACAAGTCGTTTCCTAACACTAACCTAGCCTCGACCGGGATCTACCTTTTAATAATGATCCTCATATATTTTTTTTAAGTTTTTCAACTGGTGCCAAGTGACGAGTTGTCCGGTGCCGAGTTGTCCTGTACCGTATAATTCAGGACATTTACAGCAATTCAATTGCTTCTAATGCCGATCTCTCCGACAGAATTATATTAGCCTGCCACAATGATGATTTCAAGTTAGTTATGCCGGTGCCGAGTTGTCCGGTGCCGAGTTATCCGTGTCCCTGAATTATATTTGTAGATTTCCAGCTATTCGGTACTTTCAATAATATAATGCTGCTTGGCTAAATTGATATTGACTTTAAAGTATAATTATTGACTATCTCCACAGGTGAAGCGTATTTTATAACAGGTAAAACTTGACGAAAGTCACCACCGAAAATAACAAATTTGCCACCAAACGGATTTTTGCATTTACATAAATCTTTCAATCTTTGTGTTTTTGCGTCGCATGGTTTTGTTGCCTTGCTTTTGCTTTGCTTTGCTTTGCTTTGATTCGTCCGTTGATGTGATTATAATGTTGATTTGGTGTCGTCCAATAGTTGTTCTCAGCGTTGCATAAAAACGTTGCACAAAAACGTTGCATAAAAACGTTGCATATTTTTCTTATCTTTTTATATATACAGGGTGTCCCCGCACTCACTTTACATAACTTAGGTGGTGATAGAGGACACTTTTTTAAGAACAATATTTAACAAAAAAATTTTTCTAAATTCAAACCCTCAACAGTTAGGCCTCTTCACAGCATTTTTTTTAATTTCCACTTTCACGTGGCCATAGCCCCGAAAATATTGATTTTTTAGTAAAAATGGTTTAGTGCTTTTTTAAAGGGCGTGAAATAATCTACAAACTAGATTCAAACCGTTTATTGTCTAAAATCAACGGCTTTCGAGTTATTAATTAAAGTAAGTTAAAAAATGTCGAAAAATTTGAGCTTTCTTTTTTTTTGGTTTTTTTCAAAACCCTGTATCTTCTAAACAAAACATTTTACAAAAAATCTGACGCCCCATTCCGAATAGGAAATTTAACGGACTACAACTTTTGTCTAGTAAAAATTTTTGACAAACCAATCCATTTCCCAGAAAACCAGAAAGTAACAAACAAGGCAGCTACAAATCACAAAATTAAATTCACAAAATTTTTATTTTTTTTTGAAAAATTATTTTATTAATTAATTTTAAATTATTACATTAATAAAGTAATTGTTGAAAATGACCACCCTCATTATCAATACACAGTCGTGATTGTTTTAAAAGATGTTTGTCGAAAAAATCGAAAAAAAATCGATTTTTCGACACTTTTAATCGCAGAAATTCGAATTTTTGACACTTTGCACACTCACTGATTGACCAAAATTAGCCTCGTCATTGACCGGTCAATCCTTCGACCTTGTTGACCACCCCTGCTATAATGGCTCTTAACAAAAAAGGAAATTTTATAAATAATACTATAAAGCATATTTTAAAACGAGCACGACTGTGTATTGAAAATGAGGGTGATCATTTTCAACATTTACTTAAATAATCTAATAGTTTAAAATCAATTAATAAAATAATTTTTCAAAAAAAATAAAAATTTTGTGAATTTAATTTTTTGTTTTGTGGCTGCCTTTTTTATTATTTTCTAATTTTCTGTGAAATGGATTGGTTTCTCAAAAATTTTTACTAGACAAAAGTTGTAGTCCGTTAAATTTCCTATCCGGAATGGGGCGTCAGATTTTTTGTAAAATGTTTCGTTTAAAAGATACAGGGTTTTGAAAAAAACCAAAAAAAAGAAAAGCTCAAATTTGTCGACATTTTTTAGCTTACCTTAATTCATAACTCGAAAGCCGTTGATTTTAGACAATAAAAGGTGTAAACCTAGTTTGTAGATTATTTCACGCTCTTTTAGAAAGCATAGAACCATTTTTACTGAAAAATCATTATTTTCGGAGTTATGGCCACGTTAAGGTGGAAATTTAAAAAAATGCTTTGAAGAGGCCTAACTCTCGAGGGTTTGAATTTAGAAAAAAATTTTTGTTGAATATTGTTCTTACAAAAGTGTCCTCTATCACCACCTAAGTTATGTAAAGTGAGTGCGGGGACACCCTGTATAGAGTAGATATTTCGGACTGCTTTTTGCATTGCAAGGTAAATTTTTTTTTTTAGTTTTCTTTACAGGTGATAGGAGCTAGCCCATCGCCCCGACCCCCAACCTGGAGGACCAGAGAGACGGCCAGAATAAAGTTCTTACTTCACCCGGATTCGAACCGGGCATTTAGCGTTCATAATCAACTTGCGTGACCACTATGCTCCGACCGTCTCTTTAATTCATGATCATCCAAGATCAAATAGTGCTTACATTGGTTAATTCGACTGTTAATACGCTGGATGATTCCTGAAATAGCGAAAATTATCAAGATAAGGGACACGAAAGTTGAGGTTAAGTACCTGCAAGTAGCTGTTAAATCTGGATGTTCGATTACACTAATTCACATCAGAAGCACCAATATTATTCGTGGACCACTGCGATTACACAAGTTCACAAGCTTTTTGTGAAATTTAAAGAAGCAGATGAGCACGAGGTAAAGTTTGAGACGTACGAGTCCTGAATAAAGGCGGGTTGCAGAAAATCAACTACCTAGTTAACTTCCGAAGGCGTGGCTTGCAGTACAGGGGTTTTCAAACAAACAACTCTGGGGTTTGTTAAAACTTTTTTATTATAACATTGTTAGTTTTGTCCAACTGTCGATTGTGCCACACAAATAACTATAGAATTTATCAGAGCGCCCTTTAGTAAAATTAATGTTAAATGTAATGGTTTGATACAATTACACAAATTTACACATACGGCAACAGGACAATTTGTAGTCCAAATAACATGAACAGATTCTCACATTTTATATTCAGATCCATTAAACAATATAAAGTATCCCGAGTCTCTTAATTTAAATTAGAATCTAGTCTTCCTTGAGTATTAAGTAGTCTCAATAAATGTTTTCCGATAACAAAGCGGTCGGACTTGGCTTGTTCGTGTTGGAAAAATAACAACTTATGTCAGTTTTCGAGTGAGCGGCTTTGTAGTTGGTTTGGGACACCACAGTGTATTGATGGATTCATGTTTTTTCAAGAGTTAGGCAGGAAAAGCCGCAGAAATTCTTTCGGATTGAGTTCAACACTGCTTCGTGTCATGAAGATGTCATGCGAATCCACTGTTGCTCCACTGTTAGTAAACGCGGCACCGATTTCACAGTTAGCTTTCTCATGAGTAATTCTTTACGTGGAATAATTTTTACATGTTCTATTGAGATGTTTACAATTACCCCGTAGACAAGCAGTCGTTAGGTCGACCTAATGTTAGATCGATCTAAGATAATGTCGGTTTTAAGTTTACGTACCTGCGTATACGTGCATTTAGTTAGTCCGAATTGAAAGCAGTGTTCCCAACTAATGAGTTAACCTGATTGGTCGAACTGCGCTTAGTTCGAGCTAAGACATCTACATTTCTTCTGCTTTTTCAGCCTATCCTAGTCCACTCCTGGACCATAGGCCTCTCCAGTAATGGAGGTTTTGGCCATAACTCACCACGCTGGCCAGACGGGTTGGTGATTAGTCCGCAAATCGATTTTTGGACTATAGTTGTTTTACATCCAGTAGTAGCTTGCTAGGCTAACCTTCAGATGTGCCTATAGCCCTGCGCTTTGTTAACGGTGGCAATTCGTCAACTTAAGGGGAACGCCGGCTTAACGAGCCCCCCGAAGCACGCATCTACATTTAAGATTGACCTAACCTTCTAAACCACGTTATAAGCTCAGTCTAACTCAAGGCCGATCTAATCCGTTAGGTCGGCTTACCTGAAAGGACTAACTAGCTCGAGCCGATTTAGGTCGACCTAACGACTGCATGTATACGTGATAAATGTTAGCAATCTCTCTGATATTCATTCGGCAATCTGTTAACACGATTTCATGAATTTTATTGATTGTGTCATCAGTAGTTACCTCAATTAGACGGCCTGAACGTTTTTAATCAAAAACGGATGTTCGGCCACGTTTGAATTCATTAAACCAATTTCGTCTGATCGTAACCATCAAAATGGTCCATATTATTAATAACTTGCAACTTTATTTTAATATTGGCACATCATAATATCTTCACATTCAAAAATATAAATTGAATCACTGAGCGATATTTTTTCTCTCCTTATTTGCAAGCAAACACAAACTCGCTGTTTTGTACAGCTGTCAAAACAAAACTATTTAAAAATCAAAATTTCTTGGTGGTGAGCCCAACAGTGGTGAGCTGATGTTCTGTAGCTCCTTTTGTAGATTGTTTTGATTCCTTCTGTTTAAAATCGCTGATTTTTATCTCCAATCTTTCCAAATATTCCTTCGAAAAAATATTGTCGTATTTCAACAAATAATACATAAGCTTGAGCAAATATTAGCTAATGTAGAAGAAGTATATTCGCAATATCAAGCAATTATGATTTTTAATTCATCATGCTCTGCACAAAAAGTATTACGTAATGGTTATGTTCAATTTCATCGAATATACAAAGCACCGTTCAATAGATGGCGCTAAGCGATATAATGCAAATTTTGCGGCAGTGGTGCTATCAGTCGTTAAATATGGGTACTTACCTATATATTTACCGCTCTCTAAATATTTTTACTTAAAATAATCCACTTATTGTAGCAATGTAGCTAATTGTAGCAATTTATTAAAACAAAGTCGAACGATACCTAAACGATTTTAACCAGAAAACAAAATATATTTTTACAATTTAGGAGTTAGGGTGACCATTATTACTGATGCAGTGTCCAATAACCCTATTACTACTGCAAATCTTTTTCTGGCGGTTTAAAAATTCTACCTTGCTTAAAAATTCTTAGGTCTTGCAGAGGTGGTTATTAACCAATTATTGTTCTTCGAAATCCTCGCTTTTGATCTTCCCTAAAAAACGAGGCGGGTATAAATTTTGAGAGGTTTTCAAAATTTCCAACT
The DNA here is from genome assembly GCA_958510855.1 of Rhagonycha lutea. Taxonomy (NCBI): domain Eukaryota; kingdom Metazoa; phylum Arthropoda; class Insecta; order Coleoptera; family Cantharidae; genus Rhagonycha; species Rhagonycha lutea. The sequence continues at coordinate 17,686,046 of OY294041.1, read as the reverse complement.
GTAATAATCTTTTCATTACGTAATGTAAAAGTTTTTGTATACTATTTTTCAAGTTTATGTCAGAATTTCGAGTGTTGACATACCTGAAGAGATTTATTTCTTTTCGGTGCATGTATAACTAATTTTGCGCTTGTTTGATTTTATTTATTGCTTGCCAGTCTTGAAAGTTGTTTCCTATCAACAATGAGTTGCTACCATGTAGATATATGAATATATATATTTTTTTTGTTACTTTGTGATCTCCTTTGCATGAAGCTTATTAACCAAATATTCCGAGAGCTTTCGTAAAGCGCTAGCGGTATCGATATCCGAGCAGCTCCGCTCATATGTTCTTTCATTTTCCTCTTAATACTAATTGGCAATTTACTCTCACCTGAAGTCGATGATTATTGTATCATTTCAAACTGATTTAAATAAAACTTGTGTAAGTAGTAGAAACATTTAAACTCGCCTGAAGATAAATCTAAATGCAATCGCATATTTAAAATATTCTCAACTACTTATGATAAATACAATATAATCAAAAAAATGCATAAAGTAGTTTAAAAAGTTGTTAAATCATTTTAAAATTGCATAGCGTGCAAGGTTTGATTATGTGCCAAAAGCGTTAAGTCGAGTCGGCTCTCCAGGGGACAATTTAATTTACAAACTGGAAGCATTGTATTTAAATATTTAAAAACACTAATTAATTTATCAGTCATACACATAAAAAGTGTTACATAAATGTGTTAAAAAGTGCAATTATTTATGGTAATGTTAAATAATAATTATTAGTTTGGAGTATTCCGAGTATTTAAACATTCCAGTGTTGGTAATGAATTTTCACCTTACTATATTGTCATGTAATTTTCTGGAGATATGTGAGGGGTATAGTATCAAAACCGGCTATATCCATTTTTACGATTTTTCAGTATAGACGAAAAACTGTTTTAAGCTAATTGTAAGGATACTAGTGGCCCATATATAAATTTTGTGTTGTATAATAACTAACAAAATAAGATTCCATAAAAATTTTAAAACAAAATACTACTGTTTCCGAAATATTTAATATTAAATATTGGATATTGCCGTGTTTGAAAATGAAAAGTGGATAGTGCCGTGCTTAATTATCAAAATTAATCAAATTGAGCAATAAAAATCTTTATTTTGAATGAATGCATAGATAGGTATAATTTGAATATAAATTTGACTTCAGAAATAAAAAAAAATTTTTTTTTTTCAAAAATAATTTTTTTTATTTTTTTTATTTAAAGTGACTAAAATGACAGATCAACTAATGTCACATACCATTATGACATTTTAATGTTACCTGATTGGCTCTAATCGATATTGTCGTCTTTGATTCATTTCTGTCGATGGATATTGCAGAATTTGAAACTTTAAATATAAAATTTGACTGTATGTAGCCCGTTTTCTTAGGGATAGATTATTGGGTCTCATAGAGAACCAAATTCTTGACAAAATGGCATATCTAACTAAATTTTGACAAAAATGGATAATAGCCGGGTTTGATACTATACCCCTCATGTTTCATGTGTAAGATTTTTGGAAATTTATTCAAAATTGTACAATTATAGGAAACGTCCCTGCTAGAAAAATGCAGGTACGCAGGAAAGGATTCGCGTGAGGCGAGCCACACAGTCGTAGTTATTGTTATGAGGTTATTATGACTTACGAATGAAAGGAAAAGTTTTGGTAAGTTTTAAGAATTATAAAATTAAAATTGAGCGAAGAAAGATTTTTGATATTATTTCTTTTAGTTGTTGGAATTATTTGGTGATCTTAGAATGAAAACTTTATTGAAAAAACAAGGTCGCGAGATAACCGTCGTGTGGGCGATTAAATATTGGAACTAGCAGCTAGAACTGAGCTAGAAAATTCTAACTAGCTTTTTGAAGTTTATCATAATTCATCCAAAAATTGATATTGTTTATATTATACAAAAGTAATTGGCTTCATAGCAGACAAAGAAAGTTTAGTTAAATGAAACAAATATTCAGTAAAAATCAAATTATTTAACAAAATACCACTAATTGTTAGAAGAACCGCAAAATTGTTTGTTATTTCCGCACTTACCGCATTTCCTGGGTATAAAAATTTCCAACTTCATCTTTAGGATACCAGCTTTACTTGGATGGAATTTGGATACTCGATGGTATAAAAATTTAAATTGTGATAAATTCAGAAGTAGACGATCTTTTCGCCTTTACAAACAAAAAAGTTTGGAAGAAAGTGTAAAAGTACTATAGGACGAAATAAATTAAAATCGTAATCTAAATACATAAAATAAGATAATAAAAATATACAAAAGTAAAAAGTGAATGCAAAAGTAAATTGTGTCGTATGCCTACACATGTCATTAACTTGGTACGATTTACCATTCTAGATTAATTAATTTTAACCGAATGGAAAGTAACACTAAGTATTGTCAATTTTGCAAACTCCCATTTTAAAAAACTTGTTAAATTTTGGTCTTCCAACGTGAATCGATACTTAAAATACTCAAAGAGGTTTTTTTGTACTGTAACGATTGGAATCTGCAAGCCGTTCCTTTTCTGTCTTAATGACCACCTTTTTAAACGCATTATGTCGTTTAAAATCGCTGCACACATTAATTTTCTTCGTAAGTGAAAAAAGTTAAATAATTTAGAAAATGCGTGTATATGGCACCACCTAAAATTATCAAGCACTCGATCATTAAAATCGATTATATTGGAACTAATTACTAATAATTAAAAATCTACTCATTTGTCTGCTTGAAATGGATGCAAGAATGTCATTTTAATGACATTCTTAAACTAGGCTGAACTTTTTATATTCCATTAGGATTTAATTGCAACATTTTTGTTACTACTACTTTGCTTTAGTATAAATAAATTTGCGAACAACGCTTGAGCAACTCTAAAAACAATATAACTTAATTGTGTTATAAATTATTAATTATTTTTATAAAAATAGGTCGTATTTTTATTACCTTTTCTTCACATTTGATTAATTTATTGATGAAGACTTTATAACAATATTGGGAACTTACAGAACAATGTTTAGTTATCGTTAACGATTTTTTTCAAATATATAATTAGTTGCAATAGTTAATTCTTTAAATATTTTATTATCTAATTGTAATTTTATGGTTCATAATAAGAAATATGCACTGAGGTCGAAAAGTAAAGGGAAAAGTCAATTAAATGCAATGCATTAATTTTACATTGTCAGGTGGTTATTGTTATTTTGATATATTTAAATTAGTAATACATACTTAAGTATTTACTGTTTGAGAACTTTCTCGCCCCTCCACTAGGAATTTAAATCAAAACGGACTGGCACCATTGCAAATTAACTCACTCCATCTACTAAATCGTCCAGTCATCATTTTAGTTCCTCTTGATACAAAATCTGGCTGATGTCCAGCTTCCTTCCTTTCATAAAAACTTGTTACGTGATTACTAATGTCCAAGATAATAGGTATGGTGAGTAAGGAAGCAATTCCGGTTGTATACAATTAGGGGTAAAATGCAAAGAGTCTCGGGAGTAAAAGTCAGTCAAACTTTTTTCAATTAAATTAATGTTGATCATATATTATGATTCTTCCAGATGTCATCATTGATGTAGTGTTTGGCTTTCAGCCTCATTCAGAGGGAATGCGACCATATGCGAAAGCCACACTTGTTCTCTGGCGGCCTTACCTGGAGGATCGTGACAAATAAAATACTTTCCTGTATTATGCTAAGTGGGATACACAGGTCCTTATATCCTTTATACTTTATAGGTATCCTATACTATAAAGTGGGAAGAAATGGGTGTAAAATCGAAGTTTCTGCGGCTTACGGTAAATATTATAACATTATAGGTTTAATATAGGTTAGTTTCTTTAAAAAAATCATTTAAGAGGGTGGTAATACCACATCATTACCTTTTGTAGGGTAGGCAACTGTCAAAGTTGCCTCTTTTAGGTTAATTTTCACTATCGGGTAACAAGTGTTGCCATTACAACTACTTATTTTACTAACATTAGGATATTTGAACTCATTTAAAATCCCATAAGGTCTAAAATTATATTTTTAAATCTTCACCAGGAACCGGGGGGTCTGGGGGGTATAGAATACCCCCCAGTTGTAAGCTAATACAACAAGACAACTTTTCAAGAATCAAATGTGCGTGGCTATCAATTTTAAAAATTTGTCTTATTGATTTGTTGCAACCCCTAGACCCCTAAACTTTTTGAGGAAGATAACCTGCAAGTGCTTTCCCATTTTTTCCATTTTTAAAGGTCAGTAAAAATTTTCGACCTCGCGTTGCGAGTCTTCGTTTTTCAGTATCTTAAATTTTGATGTATGTGAGCCAAAAAAACAGTATGTGATTTATCTTGTTCCCTAACTAGACTATAATCTTTGGAATAAGTTTCCTGGTCCATCTTCCGAGACGCTTCTCAGGACTTTTGCTACTTTTTAAGTGTGTAATTTCCGCCGATTGGTATTTATTTATGTAGGTCTATGCCCAGTACTCCTGCATTCTCTATGGATGTATGATGGGACCGTCTCTTTGCCCCTTTGGGCACAAGTAACAGTTTTTTTCTCTCAATCGAATCGGCTGTAAGTTGAATTCCTATATTTGTTGCTTTTTCTAATCCAGCCATCACTATTTTAACTATGCCATTAGGGTGATAGGTAAAAGTAACAGAGCCACGGATTTTAAAAATTTTCACTGCCAAGAATCATAAAAAACGGTCCAAAAAGCAATTATAAAACAAAATATTTGTGGGCCATTGCAAATAGGGCCCTAAAACGTCAAATTATCAAAATTTAGGTTGGCCGAGACAGTCTTATGATTTAGAAACGATCTACAACATTTCATTGGCTCCCGAAACCCTGCCTCTAACATACCCCACCAAAAGTTTATAAATATAAAGTGTGTACTATATAAAATGTTCTCAGTACGTAGTTTTCCATCGCAATAATGTGTCTTGCGTTGAAAACCGGTCCTTTTTAGGGCCAAAAATACTTGGAAAGGGTTACTGATTTAACGACGTTGGCATCTCGCTTTTTTTGCAACTCTGGCGGGAGTGGTTGTGTGTGCCAAAAGTGGCTCTGAAGCGTGTGGAGCGAAGCGTACACTAAACTCTAAATTCATTAAAAACATCCCCTTAGGGTGTTCCAACTCGGCAAATTGTGCTACTGGGAAGGGGGTGAATCTCGCTTTGTTGCTGCAAAAAGCCAGAAATACGTTTAATATGTGAATTTAGCTCGACGTTAACTACTGTACGATGAATTTCCCCGTGTTGTTTTTAGCCAAAAATACCCCTAAAAAGTGAAATTATGTCGACGTTAACTGCACGACGGAATAGGTACTACTGGGAGCGCTCGCGAGCTCCGAAATTTATAAGTGTAAGAGTAACGAGCGCACGGACGGAGAACAGAATACCCGTGATGTTCGAAAATCGAGCGAAAATTGGCAACTTTAAAATCATGGTCACAGCTGAAACATCCAGTTTGTCTTAAAACTTGATGCACCAGCGCCGACCTAAACCAGCCCCTTCAGGTGGTCGACTAGATGGGGAGCAGGATCAGTTGTCCTGTGAACCGGAAACTACCAAAGTACTACTAAACTAGCACCAAGAGACGTTAGCGAATTTTTGCTGAAAGAAAATAAAAGTTTTATTTTCGCTCAAGACGTAAATATAACTTTTTAACTCCCGAAGGCTGAAATTAATGCCACTCGCGTTTTTCAGCAAAACTTCGAGCGCGTTCAGGCCTTGCGCTCGATCACCGCTCGCCGGCTGTTAATCAGCCGGCCTGTTTGTTATCAACGTGACGGTCCAGAGATGTTTAAAGAGCTCAGGGAACCTGCGGTTCCAAGACGCTCTAACTCAGAGATGCTATGTATGTATGTAACTTTAAAATCGATTATTAGCCAAACTAATCGATATACGACATTCATCCTCACCTTAATCGCTTCATTTATATTTTTTCTATCTAAATCCGTCCAGTTTTCTTTAATAAATTTAATATACTCGTGGTGCGGTTACTTACCTGCTACCTGCCATTAGTAACATTGGTACTTTAAGAACGCCCTCGTAATTTACATTCCGCAGAGACCGGTCTAGTACCGATCCGTGTGGAATTTAATGATTAAATTGGAAGTTGAAGTTACGCAAAAAGAAATATTTCAAGGGACCAAAATCAATTTTTTTGTAATTGAATTTTATTAAAGTTAATTCCTTGGTAAATGTAAGGAGTAGAAACGATTTTTTTGCGATTAAATGCCTCATAACATAAGCAAAAGAAGTGGTCCGTTGGGACTTGCATATGTTCCAGATTTCAAACAAATCTGTTGGTTTGCGAAACTTGTCAGAATTGTCCTTTTCGAGATTAAATTATCGGTTATTATTATCTAGAGTTTTATTTGAATTGAGACGGTATCGTTCAGCGTATTCACTGGAAAATTAAAAAAACTGATAAGAGTCATAGCTAGCCTGTGCATTTACATTTACAAGAGTGTATTTGCTAATCGTATTTTTAAAGAAAATTCCCCGATATCATCAATTTATTTATAAGACAATTAGTAGATTACATCTTTTAGCGCCCAACGTGGGGCTAGGAAAACTTGTTTATTATCTTTAGGGAAAAATCAATTCGTCGACTATTGAGAGGAATATGGGGTGCAGTGGAGACGGAAGCGAACGAATACAGATGCTTGATGAATTTTGAAATCTTGTACAAGAGGAAGGGCAAGGATATTGTGAAGTTTTTTAAGGCGCAGATAATTGCTTGGATGGAACATGTATTGAGAAGTGCAGGATGTGTATGGAATTATGGGCGCAGAAGAATGGAGGAAGACAGCGTGCAACAGAAAAAAGTGGAAGGAGATAGTGGAAAATGCAAAATCACATAGATTGCTGTGAGGAAAGCGATAACAGCAAATCAGAGGATTAATCCACCCTAAGAAAATGATCTTGAAAGTTCCAATAAACGGTCAAAACCCACTTGGGTTGTCGAACCATATATGAATGCAGGGACGTGCCTAGCCAACTTTTTGAGGTGCGAATTTGCCAACTTAATTAATTGAAAATTGCCAACTTTCTGTAACTGTCTAATTTATCTATTGTCGGTTTAGCGGTTTTTGACAACTTGACCAAATTTTGAGTGATTTCACCAAATTTTAAGCGATTTGCCAACTTTTTTCCAACTTTCTAAAATATTGGGGGAGGGGAGCTCCCCCCCCACCACCCTTGGGCACTCGTGTCTAGAGACAGTATATTTTGTTTTTGATCCTGAATCCTTACGCATGCGCATTTGTTTCTTTTTTGTACTTATGAAAATCAAATGTACTTTGACAGCTGTCAAATTACGTCAAAGTAGTACGTTTATTATTTAAATTATTTCCTTCCATAATAATAGACCGTAAACAGTAATACTATTAATTGTTTAGTAGTTTCAATGTGAAATTTGTGATTACAAATGTAAATAAAAGGACAATTATAAAAAAAATCACTTTAAAACTCATACAGGCGAAAAACCTATTAACCCTCCAGTAGCCGCGTGATTTATGCTTGTAGACAAGCCCTGTTTCAGAACTAATAAAACCAATAATTTACCACTTTAAACGTTCAAAAACTACTGGATCCGAAAGATTGACTAATTTTTGTCAGCTACTCAAAGATACAACCGATATAATTCGAACGAGCTATGGCGGTTTAAAGAAGGCTTAAAAAAGCATGGTCTACCACCGTAGACCACGCGACCACTGGAGGGTTAATATATATTAATATATTATATTAATTATTATGAACGCCAGTTTATAGTAGAAGGAAATAATTTAAATGTGGTAATTTAAAGGCGGCTTTTCGCCTGTATGGGGCGATTTCATAATCAAAACGTTAATGGAGACTTAACTAAAAGATCATTGCTAAGCAATAGAAAACGTCCGTTCACTCTAACAAGCCAATAGCAATCCACTTTTATTTTTAACGACTCGTTAAAAGTATTATGAAATCGGCCCTAAAAGTTTTAAAGTGATTTTTTTAATAATTTTCCTTTTATTTACATAATATGTAATCACAAATTTCACACTGAAACTACTAAACAATTAGTAGTTGTACCGTTTACGGTCTATTATTATAGAAGGAAATAATTTAAATAATAAACATACTACTTTGACGTAATTTGACAGCTGTCAAAATTACATTTTATTTTCTCAAGTACAAAAAAGAAACAAATGCGCATGCGTAAGGATTCAGGATCAAAAACAAAATATACTGTCTCTAGACACGAGTCCCTTGGGCACATCCCTGTATGAATGAATGAATGAATTTGCTAATCGTTCTTCTTAAGAAAATTCCCCAAATAATCATCAACTTATTTATAAGACAATTTATTAGTAGATTACATATTTTAGCGCCCAACGTGGGGCTAATAGGAAAACTTGTTTATTATCTTTAGGGAAAGATAAATTCGTAAAGTTATCCAAGTTTGAACTTTTCAAACTGACAATTCAATAAAAATAGAAGAAAATTCTATAAAACCAGATAGGGAATTTAATCAAATAAGCAAAAATTTTGAAGAGATAACGAACAACGTGGAAGAAACAAATAATAAATTAATTAAGCATTTTTTTGAAATGAACAAAAATTTAAATAATAAAATTGATGAAGTTAAAATGGTAACCTCCAATCTTAATAAATTATTATTTATTTTATTTTCAGCATTACATTCTATTATTGAATATTGCTATCTCTTGCCGAGATTTACAAATCCGTTTATTAGGGTGGATTAATCCCCATTTTACAAAAAACATATTGTCAAAATACACATAAACATTTTCCATATATTCCTTCACGGCGAAGAGGCATGCAGGACTGTGGTCCTGCATGCCTCTTCGCCGTTTCCACAATCATCCTCCATCCCACTCTGTCGCCGATCTTCTCTCTCCATCCATAATTAATAAATAATATAAATTACAATAATAAATTAATTAATCTTAATAAATCGCAGGATGAACTTCAAAATGGAATTGATAAAATTGAGGAAACAATGAAGGATGAGCTCGCAGAGAGTCTTAACAAATTTTGAAAGTAGAGGAAGAATTGTACCAAATTGAGAACTTTTCACCAAGTTCAGATTTGTGGATAGGATTGTCTAAAATTAAAGTTTTTAGAAGCAAAGGGAGATTCTTAAATAGGGGATTACTAAATAATAAAGAAAATGAAATGGTCAAGGAGGTTCTTAAAAGCGAAACCTGGCTTTGGTGAAAAGGGTGAATTTTTGAATGCGGATGTGGTTGAAAATCATAATTTAATAATTTTGAGGTCTCGATATTATTAATTTGTCAATAAATTTTGGTTAGTTCCTAGACCGAGTAGTGATGAACAATTTTAAAAAGGTAGAGCAACTACATCGTTTAATTGAGAAGTTTAAAAATTTGTAATGAATTTTTGCAATTTGTTACGTGGTACTGCTTTCTCATTTCATTTTAATATTTCTAAGTACGGCCCATGCATTTTATTTAAATGCAATTTGCAAACATAACGCAGGTTATCAGCTGGTAATGTTTGGCGTATGCATACCTGGGCTTGAGTCTCGTGATCCTGACATTATTGAGCATACATAATTTCAGAGCGACTTTCGTAATTTCCGAGTCCAGTCAGTAAGTCAGCCGTGGCGTGGTGTTTTTGGCTCCTGTTTGTAAACATCTGGAAATGGGAGAGGCTCTTTTGTGTAGCGATCTATTACGCAGTTTTTGGTGCGCAAGTTGTGGAACCATTTTGGATTTCCTCCAGTTGGCAACGCCCTATTGTTGTTGTTTTGCATGATCATCTGGGGAATTCTTTCGTCATCTGGATGGTCCAGCGTTGCGTAGCATCTTGAATAATATTTCTCTTAAGGTTCATCTACGAATCTGCAGCAGTGTTTTGTGTTCGAGAAAGTTGTTCAAGTGATTTCGGTGTAAAGTTTACAGGTGTGTTAGAGTTTATCTCTTGAAGCCAGCCGTCGGATGTCGAGTAGAAGGAGACGTTTGTCACCAGATATGACATCTCTTTGGTGAAATCCTCCCGTCATTTTTCCACAGCCGACTAGTTTAACATGTTCTCTTTTTAAAGGGCGATTTTGATGCACAGTTTCAAAGTTTTTCTTCCTATTCCTACAATTTTCCCCATAAGTCTGGCAATTAGCAGACGTTCGAACAGCTTACCTACCCTGGAATCAGATTATTGCAGGTTCGTTTTTGTAAATCATAATTTCATATCCCTGTTTGTGCACACTACATACGCCCGCTTACAGCACTCCTGTTCTAGTATGAGTTTTCTTCTTAATAAGATTAATAATTCATTAAAAATTACCAGATGTTTCGAATGCCGTAAAATGGACGACGGCGACGTCAAGAGTTGGAAATAGCGAAGTTCGTCTAGAATTCATATCGGAAAATACTATAATATAAAAGCTTTTAATAAAATAAAGACATATTATTTTTTAAGCAGTGTGAAAATCCCGGTAATAATTACCACCCTTCCAAAGTCAATTTAAATTGTAGGTAATTTACCAGTATTTAAATATGTATCCCTCAAATTTCACATAAAATTATATGTATTTATTGTAACTTTGTAAGTTATTTATTGAGTAATTATACACTGCAAAACGCGTTTCGGTACTTTTTACTTTGACAGCTTGATTGATACTGATTAATAAGGTGGAAGATAATAATATGATTAGTGCACGTTGTAATTTTAATGGTGCTTTATATTGTCAGTTAATACACACGCAATTTGACTTCCTTTGTTTTTTTGAAAAAGAACTAAATTTTGGTTTATATTAGAACCTCTTGCGTGGAGATTACATGGATTTGTACATGAAGTGTAAGAAATATGGCCATTATATTGAATAATGTAAATGTAATATCCGATCACTATACAGGGTGTCCCGGCACTCACTTTACATAACTTAGGTGGTGATAGAGGACACTTTTCTAAGAACAATATTTAACAAAAATTTTTTTCTAAATTCAAACCCTCGAGAGTTAGGCCTCTTTAAAGCATTTTTTTTTAATTTCCACCTTCACGTGGCCATAGCCCCGAAAATATTGATTTTTCAGTAAAGTGGTATAGAGCGTTTTTCAAGAGCGTGAAATAATCTACAAACTAGATTCAAACCTTTTATTGTCTAAAATCAATAACGGCTTTCGAGTTATGAATTAAAGTAAGTTAAAAAATGTCGAAAATTTTGAGCTTTCTTTTTTTTTGTTTTTTTCAAAACCCTGTCTCTTAAAAACGAAACACTTTACAAAAAATCTGACACCCCATTCCGGATAGGAAATTAAACGGACTACAACTTTTATCTAGTAAAAATTTTTGAAAAACCAATCCATTTCACAGAAAATCAGAAAATAACAAACGAGGGAGCTACAAAACATAAAATTAAATTCACAAAATTTTTTATTTTTTTTGAAAAATTATTTTATTAATTAATTTTAAATTATTACATTAATTAAGTAATTGTTGAAAATGACCACCTTCATTATCAATACACAGTCGTGATTGTTTTAAAAGCTGTTTATCGAAAAAAATCGATTTTTCGATACTTTTAATCGCAGAAATTCGAATTTTTGACACTTTTCACACTCACCGATTGACCAAAGTTGGCCTCGTGATTGACCGGTCAATCCCTCGACCTTGTTGACCACCCCTGCTATAATGGCTTTTAACAAAATAGGAAATTTTATAAATAATACTATAAAGCATATTTTAAAACGAGCACGACTGTGTATTGAAAATGAGGGTGGTCATTTTCAACATTTACTTAAATAATCTAATAGTTTAAAATCAATTAATAAAATAATTTTTCAAAAAAAATAAAAATTTTGTGAATTTAAATTTTTGTTTTGTGGCTGCCTTGTTTATTATTTTTTAATTTTCTGTGAAATGGATTGGTTTCTCAAAAATTTTTACTAGACAAAAGTTGTAGTCCGTTAAATTTCCTATCCGGAATGGGGCGTCAGATTTTTTTTTAAAATGTTTCGTTTAAAAGATACAGGGCTTTGAAAAAAATCAAAAAAAAAGAAAAGCTCAAATTTTTCGACATTTTTTAGCTTACTTTAATTCATAACTCGAAAGCCGTTGAATTTAGACAATAAAAGGTGTAAACCTAGTTTGTAGATTATTTCACGCTCTTTTAAAAAGCACTAAACCATTTTTACTGAAAAATCATTATTTTTGGAGCTATGGCCACGTTAAGGTGGAAATTAAAAAAAATGCTTTAAAGAGGCCTAACTCTCGATGGTTTGAATTTAGAAAAAAATTTTTGTTAAGTATTGTTCTTAGAAAAGTGTCCTCTATCACCACCTAAGTTATGTAAAGTGAGTGCGGGGACACCCTGTATATCCACTACTACAGAAGATTTTGGTAGAAAATATTGTCTTGATTTCTCGACTAATTAACACCCAGAGTAACTAATCTCATATTGGTTCGGAAAAATTGAGCTTGAGCAGTTCCGATGGGATTGAATACCCAATCCAACTTCAAAATACGAAAATATGATAATCTTGAAAGAGTGAAAACCTTGCGAGTCAGTTAATCAAGTTAATGACAAGTGAAGTTAGTCAATAAAATCAAAACTATGATCCTACCTTCCGCTCTGATACAAACGCGTGGTGTCACGGTGTTGCAGTGTTTTGATACGCCACGAAATGTTTAATTTCATTTACCCTTTTAATCGTAAACAATGCACGCACGCATCTCAAAGTTGGCATGTGAAGATGGAAACTTTAAACAGCTTTCACGCCTAAACTAATTATCTTACTTATATAAATCGTTAAGTTATTAACTCGTGCTAAACTTACTAATCAAATCTTAACACTATTATTTAAAATTATTAATTTGTTACTATAATTTGTTTAAATTAGACCTAAAATCATAAATTAGACCCTAAATCAAACGTAACAGTGTAAAAAATTATTTCGAGTAAATTTTAATCCTGAAAACAGTGTCGTAAATTTTTTAATATTGAGGTTTGTAACATTTTCTCACGTTTGAGTAGAAAGCTTAAAAAATGGTGCAAAAACCGCTATTAAAAATTAAGAAGAATAAGCCCTATTTAAAAAATCATTTATGCATTATGTATATTGAAATTTTTTTTAAATTAATCTCGTTAGCTCCGATTTACCAATAGAATTAATTCTACTGTTTATTATCATTCGAGCAATTATTAATTTTTATTTAAATTTTTAAAAATATGTGTTTTTAATGCATGGTTGAAATAGATAATGAAATGTTACACCAGGTGCTACACACTAATTGATGACCGTTTTAATGAGGAATATGCAACTTTCGTAGTTACTTGACTAAGTTAATTTTTTTTCATTTACGCAAATTTCTATTGGAGAGACGTAAAATTAGTGGATAATTTACAACTGGTAATAATTAGCAGTTACTGTATTAATTTAATTTGCATACCACGTGGTGGTTATGGAAAACACTTCGTTCCCAAATGGTGTCAGATGATTTTCAATTTTAAAGAGGACGGCTTTTCCGGGGGTAGCTTTTTGAGTCATTTTTAGTAAGAGAAAATTGGAAGACCATTATGGGTCAGATATAAAAAATAATTAAAATTCCAAAATTCGAAAAAAGTAAACTAAATCTAAACGTAATTTCGGGGGTGTTTAACACCCAAAGCACTCCCCTGCTGTGAAGGACTTCCGGAAGGAACAATGAATTTGATCGAGTACTACTTTTTATTATAAACGGTTTAAATAAAAGTCAAAAAAATACTATTATGTAAACCAGAACTGTAATTAAAAATAATTTCGTTTTCCAGTAATCAATTACACATTAACATTACATTGTAGGTATAATATAATAACCACGTAACAATTTGGTGTTTCTAGTATTTTGGACATAAAATTTAAATAAAAAATATGTATTTTACAGTGAAAGTATAAATCAGAACAGACACAAATATTATTACGTGTATAATTGACAACCAAAAGCCACTGGACACGCACAATTGCACCAAAATTTAAAAACCCATTTCGCTTGCTATACAAAGCTAACTACTTTCTTTCAGAAGGTTACTTAAAATTTCTTTTAATAAGCTCGTGTAGTACATGTTCAATTAATTTTTTGATAAAAATTATTAATATTTTTCATACATGGACAATTTTGAATGATTTTTTTACAAAGGAACTAACAAGCGTGGAGGACTATTTGGCTCAATTGATTGAAATAGCAATTTATTTGGTAATTACTTTTTTGTATAAGTAAACAAAATTTGATTGATTATCATTATATTTTTCTATACCTTGATAAATTTTAATCCAGCAGTATAGCTGCAATAGTTTTCTGATGCAATTTTTTTAACTCCATTAATATTGATCATTTGACAAATACTTCACCAAGATAATTAATAAATAATTTGATAACCTAGTTAAGAACTTAAATGTAAACAATAATGGTCACAGCACCATCAGAATAATTTAAATAAATAGAAGAGCACATTGCATACATTTAGCGCACAACGTGGGTCTGTTTAGGACATTTAGACTATTTATTATACAAAAAATTTTAATGTTAAAAATATGAATAATTGAATAAATTTTATTAAAGCTTGAGTTCTTCAAAGATTTTCTACCGATTTGGACCCCCAAACCCCGGTTTCACACCCAATTCTTCATATTTTACGATAAGATAAGAGAATCACACAGGATTGCGTATATTACTATGGGATCTTACAGAAATGGGTGATTCGATTTGCGTTGTTCCAACGCAGTACCTAAAAGGTAACCCTGAAGCACATAACCCTGGTATGTATACTTAATTACCTGTAACAAAATAACTTTTCCGAAGGGCCCAATGTTTGAAGCTACACCACTGCAGGTTTGATGAAATTTTATGATCATGCTAGCGGATGTAATTATTCGGCATAGCGCCTCACTGGACAAAAATTGCAAACATATTCGACTTCCGGACTAACCGAAAGAAATCGTTCTACTTAATATTTAAAAATAGTTGCATGGACTGTAACGCAAATTGCTCTTATTTGTGCCACTTGCCCCGCTGATCTACGAGTGGAATGGTAGACAGGCCAGCTAAGGGATTACACCCCCGTCCAGTGCCAGAGCATGGGTCGTGCAGACGCGGTTCGTAGGTTCTTCCGTTGGTTCAGGCGATCAATTAGCAACTAACTAAGGAAAAAAAAAACCTTTTGGGCGTCAGTCCTCTAAATAAAACACGAAGTAAAGAAGAGTTGTTTTTATTCAAAAAAACAAAGTTGAGATAAAGATGGGGTTGACAATATTTGACTCCAAAACTCCAAAAGGAGACACAAAACATACAACATAGCAAGTAAAATCCAGGATAACCTGAAGGGATACCCTGGGACAATCAAATAAAAAAATAAAATACAGATGAGTTGCTGTCTGAAAACAACTCATAAAAATAATCCGCGCATCCAGGAGATTGCCCAACGCAGACATAAAAACGTTGATAAAACTGACTGCAAATAACACATTCGCAAGAGATATCATCAAGTAAAATTAAATACAGCAATTGCTTTCTAACTTACCCTTCCACCTCAATCCGTCCGATTCAACATCTCAATTCTTTTGGAACCTCTGGAATATTAATGGTTCATCGTTTAAACTGAGTTTCAGGTGTAAAGCTAAAAATAACAAAAACTGCACAATTAAACAAGAATCAATTCACCTGCGAACAGTATAGCATCTTCATCACGATGTAAATAATTAAGAAAAGCTAATCTCCTAAATGCGGTTCCACAAAAAAACTAATTAATGGTTTTCCAGCCATCCTACGCCATTGGTGCTGTCCTAACCACTAGAGATGGAATAGTGATATAGGCTCGCGCTACCGCTGCGACAAGAAATCCCACATGTTGGAATGGAGCTCGCACGTCTTCCCAAAAAGTACGGATAAATCTTCAAAGGAGACGGCCAAAGTGACAAACTTATCACACCACTTCTTAATAAAAAACGCAAAACTGCGGTGAAGCTGGGGATAAATGAATGTTGATCGGTCCTGCCCTCTCCATTGATCTCATACAGGAATGGTGAACCCAAAAAACGAAATTCCAACATCAGTAAAAATGGCTGCCACAGATGGTTCGACACAGGAATCAAGATTATCACAGGTGGAAACAAGATAACCAAACTGCTGGCCCATATCCATACAAATAACCATATGGTTGGTGGATAAAAACAGCCAGATGGACAATCAGCTACTGATCACCATGTGTACCCGCTCAGAAAACCATAATTAAAATTGGAAACCAAAAAATGAACGTCACATAAAATTGACGTGGTAGTACGAAAAAGCTAAAATTTATCAAAGTCAAACTTCCGCTCATGATAGAAAATAATGCAATCTTACCCACAAATGTAGCACAGAAGGTAAAACAAAAGATCACTTCAATACACTAACAATTTGTGGCTTTTAAAACATAAAACTGCACAAACGTAAAATGAAACTTCTATCTTTCATGCAGATAAGCAGAAGAATGAAATTTGACAAATTTTCAAAATTCAATACGATTGCGCGTGTTTGAAACGCACACAGGGTGATGCATAGATTTCCGCCTAAATATAATAATAGCATTTGAAATGCTACAGGACTTGGAAATTCTCTGCAGAAGGTCCTATAAAAATTTATTATAAATTATGAGTTTTTAGTGGAAAAAAGGTATACTCTTAATTTATCACATTCCCTTCGGCATCTTTGTTGATCCTACAGGCTAATGTGAACCCCGAACCATGATGGTACTATTAATCTGGAGCATCCGAGGTCTTAGCTTTTAGAATTTTTTAGAGCCTCCGTTGCAGTATTCAATTGAAAGTGCCACAAAACAACGCAAATCGAATCACATATTACCATACGATCGCCATTAATTTTGTATTAAACGCTCATAAAATCCTATACGAACATAATAGCTAACTTCGTATGCTAGAGGAGTCTGCTGTAGCAATCCGCCGCTGTTATTTTTATTAACAGGAAAAATCGGATTTTATATAATCTACAAACTAGATTTAACCTTTTTATTATCTAAAATCAACGGTTTTCGAGTTATGAATTAAATCAAGTTAAAAAATGTCGAAAAATTTGAGCTTTCATTGTTTTTGATTTTATTCAAAACCCTGTATCTTTTAAGCGAAACATTTTACTAAAAATCTGACGCCCCATTCCGGATAGGAAATTTAACGGACTACAACTTTGGTCTAGTAAATTAAAAAAAAAAAAAAAAATTTGTGAATTAAATTTTATGTTTTGTAGCTGCCTCGTTTGTTATTTTCTGATTTTCTGTGAAATGGATTGGTTTCTCAAAAATTTTTACTAGACAAAAGTTGTAGTCCGTTAAATTTCCTATCCGGAATGGGGCGTCAGATTTTTTGTAAAATGTTTCGTTTAAAAGATACAGGGTCTTGAAAAAAACCAGAAAAAAAGAAAGCTCAAATTTTTCGACATTTTTTAACTTACTTTAATTCATAACTCGAAAGCTGTTGATTTTAGATAAGAAAAGGTTTGAATCTAGTTTGTAGATTATTTCACGCTCTTTAAAAAAGCGCTAAACCATTTTTACTGAAAAATGAATACTTTCGAGGCTATGGTCACGTGAAAGTGGAAATTAAAAAAAAAATGCTTTAAAGAGGCCTAACTTTCGAGGGTTTGAATTTAGAAAAAAAATTTTGTTAAAAATTGTTCTCAGAAAAGTGTCCTCTATCACCACCTAAGTTACGTAAAGTGAGTGAGAGGACACCCTGTATTTAAATTTAAAAATTAAAAATTATATTTATAAAAGCCGGTCCTGTGCACATATTTTGTAAAGTTGCATGGAATTAAAAAATTTCTAAATAAAATTCAAAATAGTTTTAAAATTAATTAGATTTCTACATTCACCATATAAAAATAATTTTTTTTAGTTCAAAAATTACTTCTTACTTACTTTTTAAAAAACAAAGTAATAAATAATATCATTAATTGGAACATAAATTTAACTATTTCAGCAACCGAATATGCATTTCATAACAAAAATCAATTATCATTAAAGATAATAATATGTATTATAAGTCTTAAATAATCATATTATGATGTGTACCATTTTTATTACTGTAAGTTTGGACTATAACCCTAAATATTTCTAAATGTTAAAAAAATATCTTTTTAAAAATTTTTATTAGTCAAGTCAGACTAGGCCTAGTCCTAGGCAAGGAAGCCGTTCTAGTTGTTGTTATTTTTGTGTTCATAAAAACTTTGATTATTCTCGAATTAAATTCATATAAATATTGTGATGGTCAAAAAGAATAAGAGATTCAAGATTGTATAGTAAAGTTAAAAGAGGTGTGAAAGCGAACACCAAAATTACTGAGAATAAATCTTGTTTAGAGTTAAAGCCAACCTGTTACCTTACACATTACATAAACACAATATTTTTGTTTCCATTAACTGACTTGCGCGGGTGTTGTGAGGAAAATTTGATAAACCTGCAAAGAAGAATAATTAGTTTGAAATTCGAATTTACCCCCAAAAACAGTTGCCTCCTAATTTATGTCTTTTTTGAAAAATCCTAGGCAGTTTTTGGATTTTTATAATAAGAGGTTATGAAGATAAAATTTTTCGTCTGCCCGACAAAGTTTGCAGGAGCCAGCTGTGAATTTTTGTGACGTCGAAGTTTTCTTTTTGCGGACTTTGCGTTTTTGTTCTTTGGAGCGAGGTTTCGGTCCAGGGTGGTCTTTCGAGCGATTGAGTAGTGAATTTCCTAGTTCGGGGTCTCCGAATTTTTGGTCAATACAAGAGGATTGTGAAGATTTATGAAACAGCCGTTTTAAGCACGTGTACGAGAATCACACAAATTGGTTGGTTTTGGATAAAATTTGTGGTCATCGGATATCGAATTGCGCTTGCATTGGTTGATTCGACGGTTAATACGCTGGATGATTCCTGAAAGAGCGAAGAATTATAAAGAAGTAATACAAAAAGTTGAGGTAAGGTACCGGCAACCAGCTGTTAGGTCTGGATGTTCGGTCACGCCAATTCACATTAGAAGCGCCAATATTATTCGTGGACCACTACGATTGCACAATTTCACAAGTTTTGTGAAAAAGTTTTTCACGGAGCGGGATCCATGGTATACACGTGTACGTCCCTGCGTTACAGGTTGGCTACTGAGTTAACTTCCGAAGGCGTGGCTTGCAGTGCAGGGGTTCTCAAACAAACAACTTGTGGTTTGTTAAAATTATTAATTTTGTACAACTATTGATTGTGCCACACAAATAAACATAGATTTTATCAACGCGCCATTTAGTAAAATTGATATTAAATGTAATGGTGGTTTGATACAATTACACAAACTTACACATACGGAAACAGGACAATTTGAAGTCCAAATAACAAGATCAAATTCTCACATTTTATGTTCAGATCCATTAAACAATATAAAGTATACCGAGTCTCTTAATTGTAATTAGAACCCAGTTTTCCCTAAGTATTAAAGTAGTCTCAATAAATGTTCTCCGATAACAAAGCGGTCGGAACTGAGCTTGTTCGTGTTCGAAACATCACAATTTATCTTAGTTTCCGAGTGAGGGGCTTTGTAGTTGGTTTGGAATACTACAATATGTATTTTGGGTATAAATATTTAGTAAACTGATTTTTTTTTATTTGTTTTATGTTTTTATGCAGTATTTAAATTAATTAATTTCGATGAACTAAAGCAAAATTTAGATTAAAACTCTTTTACTTTTCCTCATTAGAAAAAAATTTATTAGTGTACAAATTTTACTTCAATCTCCTGCGCCTTCTAAGTAATTCCATGTTTATTTAATTAGGTACCGTATGATGGGGCAACATTGGCCCTTTAAGGACAACATTGGCCCACCTGACAAAAAATATTTGTTTGTAGTATAGCGATCGTAAATGCAACGATAATTTTTTAAGTTTTGCGTCAGCAGATAGGAGAAGACCTCAAAAATGCGGGGAACCACAAATTGGAACAGTACTTGCTGTCTGCTTTCTCGTGCAGGTCGTGAAATCGTCAATCAAGTTATTCATCGGTAATCGACACGTGGCAACTTCTTCCTCAAACGCAATTTTTAAAATTAGGAACAACACAATAAGCATTAATATCTTATTTTAAGTTAGTCATTAGGTGATTTATCAAGATTTTTCAATTTAATTATAATCCGGTGGTCTGTGACGAATGAATAACCAAGATAAGGCAACATTGGCCCAGATATTGGGGCAACATTGGCCCAAGCTAAAATCAATTTAAATTCTAATAAAGAAAGTGAGACATATTCTGATTTGGAAGAAGTGATAGAAGTGGTCCAAGAAAACCCGAAATTGAGGATAAATCCCAATGGATTAATCATTGGCGACTTTTTTGTGGTTTTGTTTAAAGAAAATAAATACCCTGGCAAAGTTATTGCTATTTCAGAACAAGGGCCAACAGTTGACTGTCTAGAGAAGAGCCTGAAATTTTGAAGATGCTATCAGTTACAGCTGGGATGATGTTATTGACAAAATACCAGAACCAGAATACATAATGGTTTCCAAAAGAAATCAATTATAAAGTCCCGGAGCTCGATAATTATGTTTGATCTCCAGTTATATTTTTTGGGAAGGAAATAGAAAAATTATATAGAAAGAAGAGTTTGCGTTTAAATTAAAAATATTTGTTTTTTACTATTTTTTAAAAAACTAGGTGCCTATTTAGCATAGTATTAGTTTTAAATAAATATTACTATTTCTAAAGTTTTCTTTAAAATGCAGTTTACTTGACCTTTTTCTCTATGTTTTTCTTACTAATCACACAAAACTGTTTTGTTTAATTACCTACAGGGTCTAGTTGTTTATAAAATCAACTTTTAGCTTTTATTTTAGACAATCTTTAACACAAGCCCCGAAAAACATGTTTGGGCTAAAGTTACCCCATGTCAAGGTAACTTTGGCCCACTTCAAAAATAATTTTTTTTTCGCAATTGTGACATGAAAAAAATAAATTGAACTTTAAAACATATAGATATACCCCTACCAGTAAATTAAAAAATATTAGATGCTTGGAACAGTTGGTGCTATATAATTTATTACTAAATATTTCAAATAATTTGTATAAAATTGGGCCAATGTTACCCCATTACACGGTACTAAAGCATTGAGTCTATTCAGGACTCAATCAAATAAATACCTGAATTGGTAGCAGTGTACCTTTAATTAATTAGGAAAGTAAGAGCGATCATAAGTTTTACATCAAGGAAAATGAAACCTTAAGGCGAAGCATCACCACGTTGGTGTAAAACCTTCTTTAAAAAGATTCGTTAAACATGTTTTTCAAGAAATGTTTATATATTTTTGGAATTTTATAAATTCAGCTTCGTAGCTCAATAGAATAATTGTTTCTTGATACTGTCAACTTTTGGTAATTCTATTTAGTAATACGATATTAAAGAAATCTCGAATTCCAATATTCAGAATTTTCAAAAAAAGGAATGTCAAATTTCTTTTCAAATGTAGTAATAAAGACAATTATTGTAATACTTTAGTTTACAGAAACGATCATTCTATTGAGCTACGAAGCTGAATTTTTAAAATTCCAAAAATATCTAAATATTTCTTGAAAAACATGTTTAACAAATCTTTTTAAAGAACGTTTTACACCAATATTTAGTCACGTGGTAATGCTTCGCCTTAAACATCAGGATTATTATTATTACACTGCAGGCCCTTATTGGGCAGGGTGATGTGAGTAAAATGTGAAGAAATGGGTGTAACACCAAGAAATCTTGGGGCTACCCCTAAATACCCAATTTTTGGACAATTTACAGAACCGCAATTTAACCGCACCCCCGTTTGTCACCATCAGTTACACTCCTGATTACATAATGCCAACGAAACGCCTTTTCAGTTTCTTGTAAATTTTGTTGCTCAGTTTTAACAATAAATAAAAATAACAAAAAATAATTTTTAATTGAGAAACTTACCAATATACCAAATAATGAGAAATTACAGTTTAGAAAGAATAGGAGAAAAATGTGAGCTTTTGGCGTCATTATTATTATTTGCAGGTAATACGTATTAAACTTTAGTTAACTAAAGATTCAAACTCAAAGTTCACTGGGTTCCATATCATGAGGGGAATTTAGGGATTAAGATAGCTGACAAATTAGCTAGATCAGGCTCAAAACGCCCCTGGCTGGACCCGAACTGTTCTGTGGCTATCCAAAACACATAGAGGGGTGGAATTTGAAAAGTGGGAAGTTTAGATCCGGAAAACCCTCTGGTATAATACACAAGGATAAAGACAGGTGAATAAATTGACAGAGTATTCGACTGCAGAGGCTAAGAAGCTACCAATTTTATCAAAGAACAAAATCAGACTCATTAAGGGGTTGGTTACTGGACACTGCCTAGTGAGATATCACCTCAAAAAAAGGAGTGTGCCTTCATTTCCTTTACTATTGATCTCCAGATCTTTCGATCACCACAGGCTTGTCTCCAGTTTGTCACTTCGGTCACTCTCAAGTCTTCCATCACACCGTCCCACCATCGTAGTCTCGTAGTCTCGGCCTTCTTCTGGTTAGGGCTCCATCCGGATCCCACAATATCACCTTCTTTATTACCTCTTCATCATTACTCTTCATGATGTGGCCCAATCATTTTGCTCGCTGCGCCTTTATAAATGTCACCACGTTCTTACCGTTCAATTCCTTCTGTATTTTATGAATCATTTTTGCTCTATATACACCGGCCACATATTTTGGACATAGGATGATGTAGCATTTCAAATGCTATTATTTATATTTTGGCGGAAGTCTATGCATCACCCTGTGTGCGTTTCAAACACGCGCACGCGTTTTGAATTTCGAAAATTTATCAAAATTTCATTCTTCGCTTATCTTTATGAAAAGTAGAAGTTTCATTTTACGTTTGTGCAATTTTATGTTTTTAAAAGCCACAAATTGTTAGTTTAATGAAGTGATCTTTTATTTTACCTTCTGTGCTACATTTGTGGGTAAGATTGCATTATTTTCTATCATGAGCGGAAGTTTGACTTTTGATAAATTTTAGCTTTTTTTTTTGGTATTACCACGTCAATTTTATGTGACGTTCATTCTTTGGTTTCCAATTTTAATTATGGTTTTTCTGAGCGGTTAATATGGTGTGCATCAGTAGCTGATTGTCCATCTGGCTGTTTGTATCCACCAACCATATGGTTATTTGTATGGATATGGGCCAGCAGTTTGGTTATCTTGTTTCCACCTGTGATGACCTTGATTCCTGTGTCGAACCATCTGTGGCAGCCATTTTTAATGATGTTGGAATTTCGTTTTTGGGTTCACCATTCCTGTATGAGATCAATGGAGAGGGCAGGACTGATCAACATTCATTTATCCCCAGCTTCACCGCAGTTTTGCGTTTTTGATTAAGAAGTGGTGTGATAAGTTTGTCACTTTGGCCGTCTCCTTTGACGATTTATCCATACTTTTTGGGAAGACGTGCGAGCTCCATTCCAACATTGAGGGATTTCTTGTCGCAGCGGTAGCGTGAGCCTATACCACTATTCCATCTCTAGTGGTTAGGACAGCACCAACGACGTAGGATGGCTGGAAAACCATTAATTAGTTTTTTTTTGGAAGCGCATTTAAGAGATTTGCTTATCTCAATTATTTACATCGACATTAAGATGCTATACCGTTCGCAGGTGAATTGATTCTTGTTTAATTGTGCAGTTTTTGTTATTTTTAGCTTTACACCCGAAACTCAGTTTAAACGATGAATCATTAATATTCCAGAGGTTGCAAAAGAATTGAGATGTTGAATCGGACGGATTGAGGTGGAAGGGTAAGTTAGAATGCAATTGCTGTATTTAATTTTACTTGATGATATCTCTTGCGAATGTGTTATTTGCAGTCAATTTTTACCAACGTTTTATGTCTGCGTTGGGCAATCTCCTGGATGCGCGGATTATTTTTGTGAGTTGTCTTCATATGGCAACTCATCTGTTTTTTATTTTTTATTTGATTGTTCCTCGGTATCCCCTCAGGGTATCTTGGATTTCACTTGATTTGTTATGTGTTTTGTGTCTCCTATTGGAGTTTTGGAGTCAGATATTGTCAACCCCATCTTTATCTATACTTTGTTCTTTAAATAAAATCAACTCTTATTTACTTCTGTATTTTATTTAGAGGACTGGCGCCCGAAAGGTTTTTTTTTCCTTAGTTAGTTGTACACTGATTGTCTGAGCCAACGGAAGAACCTACGAACCGCGTCCGCGCGACCCATGCTCTGGCACTGGACGGGGGTGTAATCCCTTAGCTGGCCTGTCTACCTTTCTATTCGTAGATCAGCGGGGCAAGTGGCCCAAATTAGAGCAATTTGCGCTACAATGACTCTCATTATTTTTCTCTCAAAGATTTTAAGGTCCTCTTCCTCTCTTTGTGTAGCTAATGGTTTCCGATGCCTATATCACCACCGGTCTTAAAAGGGACTTGTTATATTAGGATCTTCATTCGTTTTGACATTTGTTTGTTTCTCAATAGCTGTCTATTTGCAAAATATGATCTGTTTCCTGCTTGTTCCTTGCTTTAACTTCCAGTGTTTTAGTCATTTATTTCTAACTTGTGATTACTATTGATGTTTGATCTTTGACACTAATAGACCCGCCACGAATATTATGATAACATTCTTATATTATTCGATAAAATATAATAATTTGCTATACAGTTCCTCCTAGAAAGCATTCCAAATTACGTGGAATCACATAGATTCTACCATTTTATGTAGATAACTTCTATTAAGATTTAATTGAGTTAGTTTCTATAATTTATTGTGTATAATTAACAATTGTATAACTTTTGACCTTTTTATCCTGGGAGTTATTTCATATCCCTCAGACCCTACGGTCCTAATACCACGACGTTCATTTGTTAATAAGTCTAATTTTGATGGTTGTGATTTATTAAAATCAATGACAAAGCATGCATAGCTTTCGTATTTGTGATCGGGGGGGGGGGTACCCTTAACATACAGATTCCTAAGTTTCATTTCCAAAATTTAAGAGTAGCTCCGCCTATAATAATAATACAATAAGAAAATTCAACTCCGATATAATAATAATGAAGTAAAAACTTTATTCTGGCCGTCTCTCTGGTACTCCAGGTTGGGGGTTCTTCGTCTGTCTGGCTACCTGTTATAGGTAAAAAATACAATGCCATGAAAACAATTTGATATTAAAAAGTTAATATTATATTTGTCAGCAAAGACCCACCTCAGGGTTGTAGCGCTGAACGATAGATATAATAATTTGCTAGAAAGCTTCTCCTTCTCCGTGTCATTTATAGTTGCGCCTATTATATAATTTATTCACTTACTACTAAAAAGTTTACATACCTAAAAAAAAGTATACGGATTACAAAATAGGACGCAAGTACCTGATTTGTCATAATCCCTTCCTTGTGAGGCTGAAGGCTTAGCGACCATATCCATCACGCGCTAAATGGCTAAATGCGGCCAGCGGCCGCCTATGGTATTTTATTATAAACGCTAGTAAAAACACTAGACCGTTACGTAGACTCGTTGAGATCAGTATACGCTAACTTCAGAACACTTGAGAATATCATCAATACTATAACTGGGCCTTTTCGATCATTATTTGTTTAATTTCTTTTTAAACTTGGTCAGTGAAAGGTTCTTCATATCTTGAGGCAGTTTATTGTATGATGTTAATCTTAAGGTTGTATATTCTGAACATCTTAATCTACTTCTTTCAATCTTTATTACATTTCGCCGCCTTGTACCGTATTTACATGTGGCCAAGTTCTTCTTGATTGCAATGCGTGAAATATAAAATTTATTTATTATTATTTTATTAATTCGAATGTATTTGAAAATGTACTGTAGCGTGAATCACTCCTAGTCACTGTGGTTGTGATTTCAGTTTAACATCCAATCAAGGCCCTCGCTTCCGCTACTTAGCAGCTGACCGGAAAATTTCTTGCGTTAAAAATATACTCCGATTTATAGGATTTTAGGATCGGTTTAAAACATTAAATTAACATTTTTCTTTTTACCAATTTTTTATTTTGACAATAAAACGAAACTGCTCAGTTTTTAATCCTTTTTGTGTAGTATTACAAAAGTTATATTGAAGAAGGTTAAAGGTAACACGTTTACCGATTGTTAATTAAAACGTTTTTCACCGCATTTTTGACCTTGTCGTGGGTAACAAAAAAAAATCATTACAATTAATTCCTATCGAAAATTGTAATCGAACGTAACGATTAGAAGATTTATTATTAAACCAATTACTACAGGAACCTAGTTAAAAAATAATCTTGGATTTAATCTGCAATATAACAGGCGCTTACATTGTTTTACATTGAAGTGATTATCATATGGGTGCTAATAATTTTAAAACTGAAGATTACAATTGATAAATCATTATTCGTGTTCAATCATTCATACCAAATTGGTGATTCACTATCTTTGAATTTATTCTTGTTTGTAACCTTTAAATTGCACAATGGAAAACCACACCCCGGATATTAATTTATTTATAGATAGTTTCAAAAATTTGTAAATATCAAAGTTATTGTTGAAGGAAATTCGAATGGACTGCAATTTTCAATGATGATTTGGGTGAACTTAAATTCAAAGGTAATTTTTTTCAGTTAGCATTTTTTCTCTTCCTACTCAAAATACCACTTTCAGTTTTGCTCACGAATATAGTACAAGGTCTCTGTCTCACCATCAAAGTAGAGTTTCAGAATCACCACCGCCAATAGAAGAAGGATCCACAAAATTACCGTCCGGTGACGAAGAGTCTTACCATAATTTTAAAAGTTTAATTGTCACGAGTAAAATTTATTTTGGTAATAAAAGTCGGAACGGTAGTAAAATTTCGTACAATTTTATGTTAAAAGTCGAAAGTATGTTACACTGTCCGGATGTAAAGTGGTTTTACGTTCAGTAATTTTTATAATTTGAAAATTACATCCTTGTAAAAAGTTAATTAAAAATTGTCACGTGGATCGTGAAGTCGAAAAGAAAATCACAGGGTGATTTAAACCCATTTTTTGTTGAAATTAAGAAAGACATCAAGCAAAATATGATTCACGAAAGAAAATGTGGCGATTAAAACATTTCAACGGCAATGATTTGTGTAATTTTAATTTATAGAACCTTCTCACACACCCACAAAAGGATCATAATATTGAGCCTGTTTTATTTCTATGGCGTGGCGAGATTGCGATAAATCTTATTGGCAATAAATCGATAAAATTTGCACCAATTGTAAGGAATAAATTGTTATGTATATGCAGTCCATAATAAGTAACCGATGAAAGTGATCAAATCAGAGAATAACAAAATTAGGTTGTGGGGAATCCCCAAAAATAAGAAACAACAAAAGATCTGGCAGTTGTGGACCTTTTTGGGTTTTAATTTATAGTCAAATGTAAAATTTGTTTGGAAATTCTACTAAATACTTTGGTTGTTAGATGTAGAATGCTATAAGGCCGTTATCGAAATAGTTTATTATTTTGTAACCGTGTGTTTGAATGGCTGGACGTAAGCCCAACAACGATTCATGATGCTGGATATAAAGGCTAGCTATTCGAAAATCCAATTCCTTTAGCGACAAATGTAGTTACTTTGCATGTGAGATTAATAATTTAGCCGACCGCTCAGGAAGTTCATAACCGGATGAGTTTTTTACCCGTTTCCCACAGTTTCACACTTTGTATTTAAAAAACATAAATTTTGAGGACGGCTATCCATAACCAGCTTCGTTTCCCTTGATGGAGTTCGCTAATTACCTGCAGATTTTTATTATTTTTATACTGTTTCCATTATATTTTGTAGATCTTCATTAGCCGTAAAATTATATTTATTCTATCCTAATTTATAGTTTAACGATTATTGTTCTGCTACAAAAATTTAAGCAGTTAAAAGTAAATTAAAATTAATCAGCCCATTACCACCATACAATTTAGTCAATTACTAAAATCAACAGTTATTTCCTTATAATTTAGTACTTCACGGTTATTGATTTTGATGTAAAATTTATCCTCAAATTTTCAAAACTTGGGACGTATTTTTCAATTGCATGTCTGATTCGTTTTCATCAGCTTACGGAAGAGATTCTTAAGATGTAAAGAATTTTATTGAAGATTTTATCGAAAAATTAGCATTTTTCAATAGCTTCTAGTTTCTTTCCAAATTCCACTCTAATAATGCAGACAATTTTAGACATCCTGTGTGGTAACACGTGCGTAAATTACTTTGAGCATGAAATACTTAAGTAATTTATTACGGCAGCAATTTGAAAAATTGCTTGTTTACATACATTAAAAATTTTACAAAGTTTTTCCGTCCGTTGTTAATTAGCAGAAAGTTAGATAGAAAGTTTTAATCCAGATACTACTACTAACAATCAAAACATGTTTTGCAAAGTTAGAATTTTTATGTAAATCTGATTAGAATAAGACGTGTTACTGCTGCATTATGTATACATAAACTTAACTATTTAAATAATGTACCATTAGTAACAGTTTTTTATTATGGGAAACTGTCAGTGACCGTTGATACGCTCAATCAAACAAAGAAAAACAATTTTCTGCCTGACTTCCAATCCTGAGATTCGAAACCAAAACGATCACCAGGGAAGTCTCCAATCAATTTATGTGACAATTTATTGCAAAATAAGGACAAGTAAATTACGAAATGAACTCTGTTTTAATAATTAAAAGAAAACTAATATTAATCTCGTTAGTGTAACTACATAAGTCGTTATTGTTTTATATTCACTTATTTATTACATACCCATGTCAATTTCCTCTATGTTTACATCATTGTACTATGAAATATAGCAAAACAATAAAAAATTGTTGTCACCACCTATTAGACACTTGAAATATACCCACGCTTATCCAAATTGTTAGATTGTATAATAATGCGTTGCATTGCATCCTACATTTGGATAACACTAAAAACTTGATCTTGATTTAAAGATACAATAGGACTCAGAAGATTTTAATCCAATTTTTAATTTTCTTCTAATTTGGGTTCTTAAGAATCCAAAGTCTCTTGCTACTTTTTGTGATTATATAGGTATTGAAGTCTAAATAATCCGCCCTTATAACAGTTTTTTCAAAAATTAAATAAATTACTTTTTCAAAAATTTAATGTCCAAAAATGGCCGGATTATTTGTTATCATTTCCCAGCTCAGCTCAGTCAGAACTCCAATCATCTTCACGGGCGTTATCGCACGACCTTGCAATGCTTTAAATTACCTAATGCAATTAAAATTATCTAATTCTTCGGGTCTTTCCTATTCCTTGACTAAAGGAAAAACACAACCACGTATTTTTCCACTACTTTTATTTAATTTCTCAAGAACAAATTAATGCAACATTTTTCAAAAACTTTTATTCACCAAACTAAAATCACGACCGTTCCACCTGGGGATCCATGCCCAAGTCCCTTCTAAAACGTGCCCCCTTTATCAAAACTAGTCGACCTAGTGGAGTCGCATAAGACTTTTAAATTTAAAAAAAATTTCAAATTTACAAACTTCTGCATTTCAAAAATAATTTCTAAACGAAAACTTCTTCATCCGAAGGTTATTGACAATATTGATATATTCTTGCAGCCAACAGGAAGAAGCAGATTGAAAGATTACCCCTTGCAAGTTAAAAATGGTTTTTAATATGATGCAGTTGTTTTAGTAATCTTATTTTTTCAATGTAAAAAATTCCGATCTTCAGGAGATATATGGATTTATTTTGGAATCGCGAACACTCAGAGATAAGTACCACGTAAGCTTTCTCCATATTTGAAAGTGTAGGGAAGCTGTTTCTTTGAAAAGATGCGATGTATTCATTGGAACAGATATAACCTCACATTTACCATGAAAGGAAATCGGATATCCTGATGAAGGAACTGGAAAACATACACCGTATATATTCCATACCACTATGGAAGCCTTCCAAGTCATTTCTCCATACCTGCATAAGTAAGATTCTAAATCTAACAGTTCTTTGGTTAGGGAAGAATCAATTAAGGCAAGAACGAGAAGCACTAAATGAAAGTATATGCCTAGAAGACTCCTAGGATTTACCTTTTGATGTTGGTAAGAACAGTAAGACTGTAATTCAAGAAGATTTGAAAAAGAAAAATATTCCAGTTTCAAATACCTCTAAAATCAACTAAGAACCCAAGAATATGCTCATCCGGCGAAGATGAGTCCTTCCTCTTCCGTGATTGCCGCCACATCTGGCAATGCATGCTCCTCATTGGCATATAAACCGTCAGAATCGAGTGGAGCTAGAAGCAAGAGCCATCCATTATAAAATAAACAATTTCCTTCCAACTCCCGATCATCCTCCACAGTCTTTCTTCCGGTATAAATCCAGAATATTGTCATGGTTAAAAATAAGGCCTTAAGTATTTAAGTGCAGTTTTGCAGCATTGAAGGTCTTATCTCACTCAAACACAAGTGATAAAAACTGATGTAGGCATCCCAAAGCTTGTCTGGATCATTAATAACATTTGCTTTTCTTTTACATTTTACTCGTACCAATCTTATTCTGAAATTTTTCACAAGAATCAGCGATTTTGGAGTCCATCAACCGTGAACCCATCATAATCTCTAGTCATCAACCTGATTAGCGGATCCAACTATCAGGCTTCGATTATATGCTCCCATAAAAGAGAAACAAAAATAAAGAGATTTCTTCCGTTGAGTTGGCAAAACCCTGGATAGGTGCAGGTCCACGATGGTGAAATTATGGTTGTTGATCCTCTCTTCAACGTCGAGAGTCCAAGTAATGCCAAACCCAGTACAAAACCCTCCATTCGCAAACATGACGTCGATATCTGAACTACCTCTAGTTCAGCTTGTAACAAATTTTTGTATTTGTTACTTATTAGATCCTCCTTGAATTGCATTTCACAATATTCTTAAATGCGGCCCATGCAATTTATTTAATGCAATCGAGTATTGCAGACATTTGACATTTTGAATGCATGTTATATTCTGGATGAACTTGGGCGTAAGAATATCAGTGGACAAATATTAAGAGAAGCTCTTTTATGCGAAAACTAGTTTTTTAGTTTTTGGTGCGCAAGTCGTCCGATAACATTCGATTTCATTTGGTTGGCAACGTTTTTAGTTGTTGTTTACCATAACCTCGAGTCAAAGACCATTGTTGTTGTTATAGATGACGAATGGGGAATTCATTTGTTATTTGGATGGTCCAAGAGTGCTTACATCTTCAACACCGCCTCTCTCGGTCAACTAGCCAGAATCAGGTCTGTAAGCTGCGTTTTGTGTCGCGAAGTCGATGAAGTGCCCCTGCATAAAATTATAAGAAGTGTTCTAGATTTGATCTTTTGAAGCCTCACGTTAGAATGCGATTGGAAGTGAGCACCTGTCACCATTTTAGGTTGTTAGCTTATACGAAAGCTCGAGGTAAGCAATTTTATCTTTTCAAATTTGTGTGAATCGATGTCTTATTATTTTTGCTTTCGTTTTCAATTTTGAGTAACCGTAGAGGTTACTGTTTTATATTGGGTAGGTACTTGTTTATTTTTGAAGTCGGCATACTCTTTGATTGTGATTTTCATTTCTACTGTGTTTATGTTTTGCACAATCTTTTACATTGAAATTGTTGGAATTGTGGTAACATCTCTCAAATTATGTTGTCAATTAAAGCATTTTGTATATTATCATTTACGTTTTTTTGAGTTCCCTAAGTTACCATTTTTTTCAGAATCAACGGCATGGGCTTCGCACTAATATTGAGAGCTGGCCTTTTAACATCGTGACAAACAAACTGGAGAGGTCATCTCCGGATTGTAACAGACTCTTGTCTCTGTTTGGATCAACTCTCTCATTAGGGGTTGCTGTTCAGAGGGTAGTTTTCGTTTTACGCTAAATGTGAAATGCTAGTTATAAACATTACGCCTAGGTTCTTTATCTTATTATAATGAATTCTTCTAAGAATCGCGTCTTTTACGATGTCACAGCTTTCTACTGTATTGGAATTAACCCTAGTCAATTTAAATAGAATATCGTGCTACTAGGGAAAGTCCACGAAGAGTAGAGCCCCAGCAGAAATACATTTCATGAAGTTGATTCTGGTAAAGTCTTCCTCGGAGGAATCCTGCTGGCAATAGACCGAGCAATCTGCACGAAAATAGACAAGCACAAATACCCCACCCTGGTAGTCGCACATCGCAGTCGTGGATAGGTGGAGGAGTTGATTCTAAGTAAAGCTGTAACAAAAACTACCCTTTGGATCGCAACCCCTAATGAGAGGGTTAACCCAACCAGAGACAAGAGTCTGTAACAATCCGGAGAGGACCTCTCCAGTTTGTTTGCAACGATGTAAATAGACCAACTCCTGATAATACGGAGGCATTGGTCGCGAATTCTGAAAAATCAGGCAGCTAGGGGAACTCAAGAAAACACAAATGGTGGTAAACGTGTTTTAATTGACACAAAAAATTTGAGAAGTGCTTTCACTATCCCCAACAATTACAATGTTAATTACTGTGGCAAACACTGCACAGTAGCAAATGAAAATTTCGGTATAAATTCACAAGGTGCACCCTCCTTAAATCAGCAAGCACCCACCACAACAACAACAAATAAATGCATTGTATACAAATAGATGGACTGTACTTAGGAATATTGAAATGATATGAAAAGTAGAGCCCGTAACAAATTGTAAAAATTCGTTACAAGACTCTTACCCTCCTAGGGTATCCCTGATCTTACTATCGATTTCGCGACTACCACTGGAAAATATTAACAGTTTAATTGCGTGATGCGCACTACTTAAAGCACATATGCATGCGTTCAACAGCTCTTCATTATTAAGGTCAGTCCGCAGAAAATGTTGAGTGCCCAGGCAGCTGCCCCTTTTCTAACAGTAAACACAGCTGGGGTTCCACAGTTGGCACCTGTGTGTCTCGAAAACTCATACTATCCGCATTAGACGTTCTTTCTTAAGGCAGTCGTAGGAGATATGTTCTGGAAGCATCTCTGGAGGGTCTGAATCTGGAATACCTTGTAGGAGGTGAACCCTACACATAATCTCCATTGCACCAGGTATCTGTCAGTTCCGATTTGAGGCAATTCAAGGATAACATTATCTATTAGTTTCACTACTTTTGCGGTAGATCAACATAAAGTCCGCGCAATTCTTCCTAAATGCTTCGGCTAAGAGATCTTTATCAGCCAGAGTCTTTGGGACTTCGAAGACACAGATACAAGGCCAAGAAGATTCAGGTATCTTCACATTCATACCGTGCTGACGAGAGGACTTACAAGTAGGTATTTGTTCTCTTTCAGTAAGGGACTCCATAAGCACATTCCCACCTTCCGTTGACTCTTATGTTAAGGTAACCTGCTAATTTCTCTTTAATACTTTGCTTATTAAACCTGCATTCACCGGGTTAACAACAGCCAGGAGGGCTTTACTCACTGGACGCGCCTTCGTAGAATGAGGATGAGTTAGTCTTCATTCTATTCCAACGGAGAGTTCTTTGTGGAGTCCACAGCAAGCTCTAAAATGATTGCGCCAGACTCGAGAAAGCAACGGGCGAACCTATAAGACCTTCTCTTTCTTACTTTCCTCTAGACTCCTTTGAAGGATCTTATTTTGACATATAAGCTCAAAACAGGGTCCTCCATTTATCCAAAGTTAGAGAGTATGCGCTCTTGTTTATCCTTGGACGTTTTGGAATTTCTGAATGACATCCAAATGTGTTCTACTATGATGCACATTTTAGTGGTGTGCTGCGCGTCCACTCCTATTTTCAAGCTATGACAGATGAGAGCAGGAAGGCAGTCTAGCAAACTTGAACTCACTGCTACGATTCGATACTGAGGCTACATGGGAACGCTGCTCATTAGACGGGGGAACCCACAAGGCTTATTCCTAGATATCTCTCAGAACCCAGCCCCCGTCAACCGCCACAGATTTCTCCTAAACTAATCACATCAATCAAGCACTAGATGATTGAAGGTGGCCAGAGGCCACCTGTGCCAACTAGTTTTATTTATAAGTAAATGGTGTCGAGAGCCAGACAATAATTAATATGGAAAGACTGATATTGCCCGAGAGGAATATGATTTTCCCTGGAAAATTAGAAAAATTTTGGTTTCCAATAGTTTGGTGTTTGAAATAGAACTCAGTTGGCGCTGTAAAATTATTTGAGACACTATCACATAGTATGACCGATAAAACAGCTCGAATTCGATTAAATTCTCCTGATATCTTAATGATCTATTATATTATGATTATGAAGTTGTAAATTATTATAATTAATAAATTATTATATACGATTGGGTTTCACATGAATATGTATAAGTAAATGTACATACATAAAGCTTGCTGCTGTTATATTGCGAATTCATAAACTCAAGCTGTTTGGTTAAAAATCTTTACCACGGGCATGAAAATTATCGGTTAGTATGCTGATAAAAATCTACTACTACTACTACCTAGTATGTACATTCCTACTACGAACATTGTTATGGAGCACTCGAGCGGAATTATTATGTAGGTACCTTTTCATTATGCAACATTCACTCTCTTAAATGCTGTTAAACACTAATAAAATCAAATAACAATAATGAATTTAGTGACAATGCAACAATTGTGTTTCTAAGTGAACTAATTTGCAACGATTAATTACATTAGAAAGGGCAGCTTACAGTGACGTGCTTGGCGATAGCGAATAATAATGAGGAACCTTTTATGGCGCCAGACGTCTTTTTCCAACCTAGTCCCTTATAACATAATTTTTTGTCCAATTTTTTCAAATTGGTTTCATACCCAAATAATAAATTGTGTTTTTAAGATGAAATTAAGTCTTTCAAATCAAATGTCCCACATCAGAGGGACACTTGATCACTAGACCTTGATCATCAATGACCTTGGTATATAATTTTAGTGGTAATTAGTAGGTATTGTATTCGGACTGTAATTGATATAAATTATTTTTTTTATATTCTCCTCTTCTCCTCAATGAGAAAAATAAAAATTAAAAAGGGATCAAGTCTCCCACTCTTTCGCTTTAGCTTGATTAGGAATCAATTATGATATGAATGTGAAAGACTTGTACTGTAAAGTTACAATTTTTAAGTCCTTATAAAAGTTGAAATTAAACGTTCTAATCCAATTAACTATTCTATGATAAATTGTTAATTAGACAAACATATTACTAATTATTCAAAAACATTCGACATTGCGTACGAAATGCATGTTATAAAAATGAATGACAGAAATTTAAAATTTATATTGCAAAAATTGAAAGTAGATCGACTAATACCAATTATATTAGAGCAGAACGTATAATTTGCAAAAAAGTATATAAAATTTCATAAATATTATATAACGCATAATACCTAATGTGTGGTTGCACTTATGTATTTAACCTCAAATTATTAGTTCCTTTATGCTAATTCGCACTAATTAATTGGCTTAATTACAAAGCACAAATTCGGAAACCTTGCATTATCATAATTTAAGTTACAATTAATAAATAGCGGCAATTGACGTCAGCAACATGAAATTAAAAAAAAACTTTCTGAAGAAGTGAAATTATCGAATTACACAATTGTATAACAATAAGTGGATGATTTAATTATTATACGACGCGTGTTAAATATGAAAACAATTAAATTGTGGTAATTCATCCCAAAAATATTTTATTTCAAATCAATTATAATAAATTTCTATTTTCACAAGACTTACACACTCGTGTAATTTTAATTGAAGTACTATAATCGTAATTATTATCATTAAACAATTTATGTTAATTACAACTGTGGGAGAATAAATTAGAATTAGGACAAAGTTGCAAAAATATTACTTGAAAATTTTTGACGCGCCCGATTGTACCACTTATTTGGGAACTCAAATTTTTCAATTCCGTCTACGCAATTTGAAGTGTGAAACCATATAATTTTTGCAATTTTGCACGGATTTGATTTATGAATTGTTTAATTTATGTAACATTGAAATATTATTACATATAAATTGTGGTTTTGTTACATTTACTTCATTTTACATATTTTTAATTTTCTAAATTTTAAATTAAATATACCTACTTCCGTAAAGCAATTAATTCAATTTTAATTAATATTATTGAGTTAATTGAATAAAATTAAAAATAGATTTCGGATTTCGGAAAAATATTATTATTATACTTTTCACTTTTATCATAACACTCTGGATATGAAGGACTCCACCAAATACGTAAATGCCATGCTACAAAAAATGACCCTACAGTTTAATGTGGAATTCCAACCACGACACAAATAAATTTGGGCTTAGGTGAGATTTCAACGCTGATTTTGATTCGTTTAAATTGTAATTTTAATAACATTAGAAGTAATTTAGCATCCGATACAAAATATTTGGAACACAAGATAAAAACAAATGGCAGTGGCTCATCGAGGAGGTCGAGGGTGATACGTGTGTAATTATTGCATATCAGCTATTAACTTAGAAGCTGGGAAGAGACTACCTACCCCTAGTCTTAATGAAAAACACCACAGCACATCATCGAGACTCTTTTCATCACTCACCCTAAACTGGAATTCCCACGCCACAAGACAATATCTACTCCAATCTCCCGCTTTGGAAAGCAAAAATTTGAGAGAGCGGTAAAGAATGTGGTAACAAACAAGGTCCCTGGTCCAGACTGAGGTCTACAGGATGAGGACCGACGTGAAATTAACAGATACTTCGCAGAGAGGATTCACCCCAAACAATGGAATACGGCGAATCTCGTTCTGATTAGGAAGGGTAATACGTTCCTAGAAAACTTGAACCATAACAAGCTTATCTGCTTCTTGATCCTTTCCTGGAAACTTTTAAAGGATTGCTTCTTTCAATAAGCGCTATGTTGCTAGGTAGTATATGGAAGAAGTAGCTTGATTTTTCCAACGGCAAGTCCACCTTCAAATCCGTTAAATGCATGGGTCGGCTGATGGAGATGGCAAAGGGGGACCATGGAACACTAGGCAGCTGGCAGCCCTAGTAATGTTAGACGTTCGGAAATTCGGTCAGGTGGAGATGGACAATGTAACGATCTTAACTTTCTAGACATCCTGGGGTAATCGAAATGCTTGCGTAATGAAGGTGTCAATTAAGGAAAATCAAAATCATGAGAAAATGGCATGTCCTCTACGACGATGCATGGTCGAAAGATGGTCATTACGGTTTATTCAAGTAGATATAGAGACCTGCATAATGAGAGTTGATTAGAAACGGCATTACCACCAGTTAAACGAAGATAAGCCTCTAAAAGTGATAATCAGGGGCATCCCGAATGACGTCAAAATTGAAGACGTAAAAGAAGAATTGGATTCCAAGAGGGCTACAACTGCACCTCCGTGGCAAGAAATACTCGTGAAATCGGAGCTCGCGGAGAGGATCTTCAACGATAAAAGATGTCGGTAAAGGTTGAATACCAAATCAGAAAACCAGGTTGGGCCACTGCTATAGATGGCAATCCTTCGGGCATGCGCAGAACTGCTGTCTTGCCGCTTGATGTCACAAGTGTCCTGGAGCACATCTCACATCAAATTGTTGTTCTTC
Source organism: Rhagonycha lutea (assembly GCA_958510855.1). Taxonomy (NCBI): domain Eukaryota; kingdom Metazoa; phylum Arthropoda; class Insecta; order Coleoptera; family Cantharidae; genus Rhagonycha; species Rhagonycha lutea. The sequence continues at coordinate 17,648,437 of OY294041.1, read as the reverse complement.
TTGATGAAGAACAACGTTAGCTGGAGCTGATCGACTAAGTGATCAGCAATTTCAAGGTCGCGAACACCATGTAAGATGCCAACATCTTCAAGAAGATGACCGGGAAAACACAAGATAAAGTCACACTTGGATGGCACGAATCGAACCGGAATAGAACACTAATAAGATAAGCCCTTCGGACACTTATAAACATGTTACTCTTAGGCTAGTCCATCACAAATTGTATTTTATAGTATTTCTGTGTTGTTTTGAGAAGAATTCTCCCGTACAGGGAGGTCGCTCTCATCTTCCTTTAATTTTTCTTTTTACAATGTTTGATACTGCGGGCCGACGGTAAAACTTTTCACAGGCAGAAGCACCTGCGATGTCTTGCTCGGTTCAGTTACGATGCTTCCTCGAAGCCCCTACGGTGCTCATTTAAACTCCCCCATCCCCGTCCGTCCCACATCATTCGCCCTTCCCTTTCCACTTTAATTGACCTATTCAAATCAAGCTCAATTCCATAATGAGTCAGAAATTTCCAATTATATTTCCCAAAGTCATGTGCTGAATTCAGATGAAGAAGGTACCATCTTTTATTACACCGGATGGTCCTCATTGTCCTAAATTGTCTCTACAAATCCTTAATAATGCACTCAAATTAATGTAATAAATTAAATCAGAATTTAATTAATTGAATTTACCCGTGCCTATTAATAAATTATGGACGTATACACTAATACAAATTTTTTCGTCCAAAATCGTATGTAGAAAAATTAGTTGTTTTCCTCATATCGAGGCTTTAGTGAAGATACGATCACACATTTAATATTAAGTTTAAGTATTTCAAATTCTTGCTTTCCTATGCTTTGACTAAAATATTACGTTGCAACGAATGATTGGCGTTATGTCCGTTATGTCAATGCAATGCCAGTGTAAAATTTTTCTAAATGAGTACACAAGGTAGAATTTTAACGTTATCCTCAGTTTGGGCATGCTTTTAATTCTGACATTTTCAGATATCCTCTTCTTCGTTCCTTATTTTCATTTAAAAAACGCAATTTGCGATGATTCAAAATTATAGCATTGGATGGAGATTAAAATATTTGTGAAAAAATTTGATTTTTTGTACATCGGAGAAATCACGATAAAATTACTCCTACCTCTGTAGAATACAGATTCTTCTGGTCGACTTCACTTATTGCAGGAATTCACAATACTTTTCACTAGTTTCGACTTATTTTCAAGCCTTTTTGGAAGTAGTGCTCAAATTTGCTTTTGAGAGAATCCTGCTGTTGCTCAGTCGTTTCACAATATAAAAGAGTGAAGCTGACTCTCGAAAGCATCATCCAGGTGATGCTTTTCAGGGAGTCCAACTGAAGTACAGTGGCAGGGTTCATACAAGATGCTGCATAATATGCCAACCAAGTATAAAGAGGAATTGAGAGAAGCCAGAAACCAACAATAGAAGAGAAATGTCCCAAATGGAAAGAAGATCGCAGATGTGCGGTATACAAAATTTAGTTTCTAACCAGCGATTCTCCGTTATTGCTAAGGGAAGGGATTCTCACACGAGGGTAAAGCCTCACACTACCACACCTACGAGCTGCTGAGCTGTCTTGCTTAATATTTTCTCCTTCTCAAGTAAAATAAGAAAAGTTAAGCTGAGTCTCTCTTGGGTTGAGCTGCTGGGCAGCGGTCCCGGTTAAACGATAAATTAAACAATGGGGACGTGCAGCCGGTGCCAACTGTTGGGTTCATCAGTATAGCAGCTGGGTATGCTTTATTGTAGCAGAATTATTTATTGTTTAATTTACTTATTAGCCACTAACCCAGCAACCCAATAGTTGGGACCGCCCAAACGTGCCCAATGTCACATTCTGGGTTATTTCAAGCATATCTTTTAACTGCTGATACTTGAATTATTTTGAGAACCACTGCATTCATTGTTTCTTTCTAACATTATTGCTTTCATTGAATTAATCTGGTTCTTCGAATATGGTCAATCGATGGATCAATTAATCAACCTGTCAAAGACTTAACTTGCAATAGTATAATAACCTAGCAAAGTCAACATCTAATTTTTTTGGCCCATGTTAAATATTTTTAATACTAATACATTTTAAGATGTATTGCTAATTATATTTCGTCTTTATCACTAGGAAACTCAGAGAAGCAAGTAATTAATTTATTACATTAAAAAATTCAGCTGTTTGACCGCTAACCCTCCCAGAGTCCCAGACTAACTTTGAGCAACTATTTTTGTACTAATTTTCTCAATACAATAATAATAGGTTTTCTCGGCTGTTTTTCATATTCTCAATTTTTTTAAAAATAAATTAAAATCCTAATCGTATTGATAAAATCAACAACATTCAATTTCTGGTGTTTAAATATTCACTAAAGGAAATCAAAATTTTGAAATGCAAATTTTAATTGTACATACATTTTTTTTGTACATTCAAGTAATTTTCTAAATCACTTTCACTTAAGTAATATTCTGAGACATTTTTGCTTGTTGGAAAATATTTTTTGAATGGAAATTACAAGTTTATGATAATTTCTGATGAATCAGGAATGAAGACTAAATGTGCGCCAATAATAAAATTAAACGTTATAATAGAAAGCACTTACGTACTACTTATTGAAAATTTAATTAGATTTACAAGTTTAAGAAGATAATAAATTTGAGAAAAGTGGAAACGAGTCAATAACGCAATGATTATTATTACTTAATTGCTGGTTTTCAGGGTCTCATTTAAAGAATTTAATAGTAATTACACTTTCGCTATTTTAAACCCTTTACTGAAACATGGGAGGGGGTTGATGTGATTTAAAAGGTAAATTATACAATTATTTATTATTAATGCAATAAATAAATATTCTAGCATGAAAGGTTCAATGTGATTCGTCAAGTATTACATAAACGAAATGAGAAGTTATTATAGCTATTTAATTTATAATTAAATTAGTTTAAATTTTTTTAAGTTCACGAAAAGGTTTAAATTTTTTTCGTAAATACTCAATACGTGATGCTAATTTAATTGCACGTTTAAGGTTTAATTTAATTGCTCGCATACATTCACGATAACCCTTGTTTCAATATGAAGGTTGTTACTATTACTTCAGCATTGTTGGGTTAGCAAAAAATGTAACAAATTAATAAAATCGATATGTGGATAAAATTTATGCTCACTAATTGGTGTTTTTAGCAGTTTGGATGATTTATAGGGGCATCAGTGAGGTAATGGATCGTGTGAATCCGGCTTTAAGTTTTAAAATTCTTTCATTCTCGAGGAAGCGAATAATACCAAAATAATATTTATGTGTTTACCGACGCCTGCTAATTTACATTTAATTGCAACAATAATAAAGTATTATTATTATAGTATACCTGAGCTGTTAATTAAATATTAAATGTAATGTGCGTTGGTTGGTATAGTAAAAGTACAGTTATGTAGTTTCTTTTATGCAGACTTGGTTCAAATTCAGAGAGCTTCTTTATAAAATACCACCCAAGGCTATTAATGCATATAAGAGAATCACTCTTGCATAACAAAATAATGTTCGTCCTCGACACTTGATCATCTTGGTTTCATCCAAGTTCAATGACTAAAGAATACACTGATCGTGATCAATTAAATAAGGTGAATCGCTTATTTGCAATTTCTTGAACTTGCAATCCATTGAACTTTCAGACTAAAAATGCAATTAAATACAAAAACAACATTGACAGTTTTCATTCATAATTTCTAGAAAATTAGTTTATAAATTTGGATACAAACTGTTAAAACCTTAAAAATTTTTATAATTGAGGGGTGGATAGGTCATTTGAACAAGGTGATGTGTTGCACGATATTCTCAACATATCCATCCATCTTTTTATTCCTTTTCATGATGGTTTAAACTCTAAACTACTATGGAAGAAGAGATCAAGCGGAAACCTTCCAAAAGATGCAGTCGAAAGAGTTTTGGAGGATTACTTCTGACCAATCGAAGTACCAGATTTATAATGTTGCTTGAAATGTGAGCCATAAGATTATTTCCTTATTTCATTCCAAAATCATATACCAAAATTTATATTTCTTCATTTTAGAAGAAAACAGTTCAAAATTCAAAAGGGAAAAAGAATGATTTTGCTGTAACATCTCACCGCTGCCACCAATTGTAACACCCAGCCGTGTTGTAACGAATTTTAGTTCTGTTGCATAAACTTCTCCACAAATAATTACTCAAATATTCTGAGTACGGCCCAGTCTTAATTTTCTAGATATTTTAATATCTGCTTTGTGTTACTGACCTTCGAATTTACATTTGGTTAGGGCTGTCATGTGACACGCGCTTGGAGGTAGAAGGGACACGAGGTAACGGGAGTGAGTGCCTGGCAATCATGGAAAACGGTCGAGAGAATATTTAAGTGCGTAATAACATAATTTTTGGCGGAAATCTTTGAGTGACGTCATTGAAGTTTATATCATTGTGACCAGTGATTTTTTGCGGTCCTGTACGTGTATTTGGGATACCACCGGTACACGGTAGCATTTTTCTGTATCCACATGTGGCCGACGCTATCGTGCTCACGCGCATTTCTCTCGACGCAGGCATTTTCTGATTCGTATCAGCTCGAGCTCACTCGTGAAGGCTCGATTCTGTGTTGACAAACACGGACCAAAATTTTACTTTTTTGGGTTATGGTCAACTATTTCACCATTTACATCTATACTACATCTATCCAACTTTACTTTAACATCATTTCAACATCATTCCAACCGTTCCAGCAACTGGATCTGCACTTTCTTATAATCGAGGCCAGTTTGACAAGTGCGTCTGGAGTTGCGAAGCTGTCCAGGTGCTTCTGTGTTAATTGATGCGAATGCCAGTCCTCATTCTACCAGAGGACACGTCGGTTGCAAGTGGCATACTTGTCACCATTTTAAGATCTTCCAAGAGCTCTTGGGGTGAGTCATCATTTTTAGTATCCATTTTGTCTCTGACATGTGTTGTTGTCAGCACCATTATTAATACAGAACTGTGTATTTGCATTTGTTGTGGCGAACGCTTGTTTGACAGTAAAGTCAGTGGGCTGTGTTTTATTAATAACCAGCCGGTTCGGTTGCTATTGTTTGTAAGCAGAGAGCACGTCTCTAATTTTGTAATTTGTTTTATTATACACTTGTTAAGATCACTGTATTTTTTTTCTACCCCTGGCTACAGAGTTTATTTCAGAACCTACGGTCCCCGCTTTCTACACGAATTGCGAGCGAGCCTACATTTACCATCGTGGCCAACAAAACCTGAGAGTTTCTCGGGATTGTTTCGAACGCGGCACTCCGATTGGGTTAACTCTCCCATTAGGGGTTACCTTTCAGAGGGTGGCGTTTGTGACAGTGTTTATCATTACCTTGTTATTTAAAATTTTGTAATTGGTTAATTTGTTTGCCGTTTGCGGACAATTTAAATAAACAATTACTCAGCTGCCACCAAGTTCACTTAGATCTTGGTTTTGATTAGAAAAGGGTTAACCTTTCTAATCTCGCCAGGTAAGCGAACTACAGAGGTGGGGGGATAAATCTCCTCTTAACATCAAATAAAACAGGATTTATTTAATGTAATGAAGTCAACGAAGACATGAATAATAATTTAATTCTTATTTTAGTGCAGTCCTAAATTTAGTTAGATAAAGAAAGATCTTACCTTGCGCCTAGATATTTGTAGATTCACTTTATTGATTAAATAATGATTTATTAAAATAAATGATTTCAGAAAAAAGTTATATAATTAACACTAGGCACTTGACAAAAATGAAAAACAGAAAGGGATCGATATTCAAACTAGAGCAAGCCCTGTGCCAGATTGAAAATCGATCACCATTGTTTGTTTACGATTAGGTTATTACAATTTGATTACGAACTAAAAGACTCGACTATAGTCTGTAAATAATAGAATAAAAAGTAAATATAATAATTTGCTAGAAAATTCTCCCTGTCCTCAGTGTCATTTACAGAAGTGCATGAGAATTTGCTAAAATCCTACCTTCCGGTAGTAGGCAGAACAACTGCGGCCTTCACGTATGGTCGTATTTCTCATGGGTGAGGCCGAAAGCAAAACTACCACATCTATGATCATAATATCTGGTACATAAAACAGTTTTATTAAGTTTTGACAAAGTTTACTATCTATTTAAAAATTGTATACCGCATTCCTGCGATCTTCTATCCATTTGATTTAATAAAATCAATCAATGTCAGAACATACATAGATTATGTTGATCTTTGTGACCGGGGGGTTTGAGGGGTATGGAATACCCTCCAACAATAGGAGGAGTTATGAGGTTTGGATCTGCTTAGCACACATAAAATATGAATTAAAAATTTTATCGGCCAAATCGCCGCCATGGCCGGCCTTTCAAACTTCGAGGGCGGAACTTCATTTCATATCGGTATAAATTCCGTGGTAGCTTATAAATAATATGTCGAATCTCGTAAAAAATCGTGTGATCTTGGTGACAATTTGGTCACCGAAACAAGAGCTGACTCGGCCGGGAAACTTTGTGTAGAATAACAGAATGGTTTTTCGCGCTGTGACATCGTCTTGTTGAAACGACATCTCCTTCATATAAATATCGTTCAATTATTCCAAAAATGTTCTTTCGTTGGGGACGGGACGGTCAAAAACTAAAGGTTTATGAAGATAATGATATCCAAGCAGAGGTCACCGTTTTACCTTTGATCATATAAGTATCAGTTTCGCAATTCTATTGTTGGGTTTGGAAATACCTGATATGCTTCAAGAAAATGTCAAGAGATAGCGCTATTATATTTGAATATACTGTGGTGTTCTGAATTCAACCTCTCAGTCCCTAGATCGGAAAACTGAGGTAGTCGTTACGTTCCGAACAATCATACTAAAGTATCACGGAAAGCTTTATTCCCGGGAGCATATTTGAAACCACTCAGAGAAGACTAGATTCTAGATTCAATAATGGTAAGCTTAAACGTTGCGTGCCAAAAATAGATGTGGAAAACTCCACCGATAAAGGAAAAACTGAATACAAGATAAAAAAAGGAGACTCGGATGAATTTTCATATAATTTAATGATGTAAAACAAAGCTATTAAATTTGATCTTGTGATATTGACCACAATCGGTCTCAATTTGCCGTATGTGTATAATTGTGTATTCAATTCAGACATCCACTACATTTAAATTCAATTTTTACTGAATGGACATCTGATTGAATTATGTAATGTGTAATCAATTCAAAATTTATACAAAAATAATGCAAATATAAAGTTTTTAAACAACGAACCCAACTTGTTGGCAACTCCTGGTGTGTTGGTCACCCCTTCGTTAAGCACGGGTCACATTAGGCTGGTTGCCAGCGCTGGTAACCAGCGGCTGGTAGTAGCACCAGCAAGCAGCGGCTGGTAAAGCTGTCACACTAGGCTGCTACTCGCCAACTCGCTATTCGCGAACATTTCGTTGTATTTCTCCTAGCAACGTCTAGTAAAACTTTATTTGCAAAAATGCAATTTTAACACATTAGTTTGTTTTTAGGTTATATTATTTCCATTTCATTACAGCAGGGTTTCTTAAATTTTTTGATTTCCCAAACCTTTTTTGGTATGAATTTGACCGTGGACCCACTTATTTCATAAAAGTCATAAATATTGTTAAAAATAAAATTTTAAGCTTATTAATAAATATTAAATATTATGATTTAAATTTATTATATCAAACAAATTTCATCTTATTTCATACAATTGCCGTTTGTGACGTAAGCTTCATTATTCTTTCAAACAACTGTATTATATTATTAATAACATAATAACAAATTTAAAATGTATTTAAAATTAAAACAGATGCCATAAAATACTATTTTGTATAATTTTTAATTATTAAAACAGAGCTCGTTGGTGGTGCTAGCTGTCACGTGATCTAGTCGCCGCTGGCCGCTTTTAAAGTTGAACATGTTCAACTTCACCAGCCGCTGGCAAACACTCGCCGGCTGGTGGCACCAGCGGCGATTTTTACGGTCACACCAAGCTGCTCAACTGCTGGCAGTAGCGGCTAGTTCAATTTGCGGTTGGTAACCAGCCTAATGTGACAGGTGATGTAAAAATTTAACATGTCAAAATTCACCAGCCGCTGGCAAATACTCGCCGGCTGGTAGCACCAGCGGCGAATTTTGCGGTCACACTAGGCTGGCAGTAGCGGCTAGTTCAATTCGCGGCTGGTAACCAGCCTAATGTGACCCGTCCCATGTAGCACACAATATTGTGGCAATATGGGCTAAATACATTTTAAATATTGGTGCAATATTGAAATACAATATTTAGCCAATATAGATTTGTTCGGTTTTTGATATATTGGTACAATATTGTAGACAATATGGGTGCAATATTGTGTACAATATTGGTGCAATATTGTAATACAATATTGTACCAATATATCAAAAACCGTACAAATCTATATTGGCTAAATATTGTACACAATATGGGTGCAATATTGTATACAATATTGGTGGAATATTGTAATACAATATTGGCCAATATAGTTTTGTTCGCTTTTTGATATATTGGTACAATATTGTAGACAATATGCGTGCAATATTGTACACAATATTGGTGCAATATTTTAATACAATATTGGCCCAATATAGTTTTCTTCGCTTTTTGATATATTGGTACAATATTGTACACAATATTGGTGGAATATTGTAATACAATATTGGCCAATATAGTTTTGATCGCTTTTTGATATATTGGTACAATATTGTATACAATATTGGTGCACGTGCTTTACTGGTAACCCGCTTCTGAACGATATGCGGCCGTCGTGTTGTATGCTTCGTTTCCTGTGCGAATCTCCTCTCAAATCGGGATGGTGAATCGTGCAAAAACTCCAATCTTAGTGAAATCGTGGTGGTTTAATTATCCACGGATAAAATTGTACTTGCACCTGTCTAATCCGTCAACATCTGCGTCCAAAAAGTACTTAACCTCCAAAATTTTCTGTATGCCTCGTTTTAATAATTCTCAAATTTTATGGCACAAACGATGCTTATGCTTGTATTAACTAATACAAACCGATGACTATTACATTCATCAATTAAAATGCAAATATGTGTGTATTCTACATCTGCGACGATGACGTCACTATCAATCAAATTAATTAAAATTTCGTACCTTAGGAATCAAATTTGATTATTCCAAATCAAATTGCACCGTGCAAACGCTTGAAATGTTTCCTAGACGCGAAACTTTGGTTCAGAAAGGTTACAGTTAAAAATTCGTCGATGGAATCGACGACACAAAATTTTACTTGTGGCTTGGACCGTGTCCATTGACAAAAAGTAAAAATTATCGTTCATAACCTATCAGCATCAAATTAATTCCAAAATTCTGAGGAATTCTTCTTATTTTACAGAACCAGCGACTTACACTTACTGCACTGTCATTTCTGTCTATTAAATTTTAATATAATATCAGCCAAATAAATTTTTTTGTTCACTTCAAGAATCGAATCTGGTATATTTCCATGACAATACGACGTCTTACACCACAGCGCCGGCGCCGTACAAATCACTTCAGAAATCAAGATATTGTACCTGTAATTAAACTTTTTACAGCTTTCTGCTATTTGTTTACATACCAAACTGACAAATTAATCATTCTGATCCTCCTATTCAATTTTATCATTACAATACTTAGTAAATAGCTTCAATGCTTGATATTGGCTTCTGTACGCAGCACAGCAAGAAGCCGTATTATTTGGTTCCATGTCCAATGTTCGCATAATTCAGAGCCAATGAGACCACTCCAAATTATTATTTAGTATATTAATCGTAAGACATAGTGTCGGGTGGAAATGGCATTTGCGGAGCAAATACGATCAAATATCGCTTATTTTCTTCATCTGATAGTGAATGGCGTGGCATTGGAAAATCTAACTGAGGATTTCTGACCCGATATGACATTGCGCCTGGCTTGGAAAGAGAATAGAAAAGAAGAGAAAAAGGGGAGTGGATAGGGGACTGGGGGGGGGGGGAAGAGCTATGGTCATGAGAGTTCCACCTTATTTATTAGTGTTAAGGAGCAATTTATTCAGAATTCAAATTTAGTAGCGTCATCCGTTGACAGTGGCTTAAATCATATAAGAAACAATCATATAAAGATTGTAAACAACAGAGTAAACAATCATATAAGAAAATTTTCTTGAACTCCCAACCTTATCAAATTGGTATTTGGTTTGTTAGCATTTTACATTTTATGCCTACGACGAGGAGCAAGCCCGACGAAGAACCCCCAACTGCCAGGGTGACCAGAGAGACGGCAAGTATAATGTTCTTACACTTCACGCGGAGTCGAATCGGGTATTTATAAAACCATTATATTTGTGGTGATCAAGAGAACAATAGAAAGGCGCCCATCCCTTGTTAGGTGAAGGGAATATAAAAGGCGGGGAACCCAAAGAAGAAGTTGAGAATCGCAAGGCGCGTTGTTAGTTTCGAGTTGCCGGGTCTAAGTTAGAACTTGAGTTGTGAGTTAGAACTCGAAGTGAAGAGGCAGCAATAAGCAGGTTTGGATCATCTCCATCGCTAACTGCAAGTTGGTGACACCATAACTGGTTAAATATAATTAAAGCAAAGCCACCTAATTAAGGCAAACCGAGTGCATTATCACATTTTAATTGTCGACAAGGTAATAAGTAATAACAAACTAGTACATCTGCAGAACATCAAAACGTTTGCAACTTTTATTTGTATTGTAAGCATCTGTGTCTTTCATCTGCGGGAGTGGCATCCATAAAGCGAAATCCGCTGGAAATTAACGTCTTAGTGTAGGTATATCTAATAAATAGAAGATTAATAGTGAAAATAGACGCCTTAATCCAAATTTCAAGCTACGATTAGTGGACTAGTGGGTGTAGTAGAGAAATGACGCGCAAGATGGATTAACAAGATTTTTACTGGTCTACTAATATACTAAACCAGTGGACTATAATAGCAGACCAGTGGATCGTGTTATTCAATGGATTAGAAGAACTCTGGGAATTTGGTTAATTTGGAATGTCATTTAAAAATAACAATAGCCCATATTACCACATTCCTGACGGAATATAACCTCTTTATATTTGAAGTCATCACAATCTATTTTATGAGAAGGATTATTCCTTAAAACCATTTTCTTCCTGTATCTCTAATTGTAAGATCACAGCAGTGCACGCGAGTCGTCAGCTCGACCAGGCATAGAACCAAAGTTTTCAAAATTTTTTCACAGAATAAATGGCTTTAATTTATAAATTGTTTTCTTTTCATCCTAATTAAAATAGAAGTACTTTTCTGTGAACAAGAAATAGATCTCAGCGACAATAAATCACAATTGAAATTGTGTGTCATTCTTTGTACATGTGTAATATCCTGTTTCATTACTACACAGTTATTTACACCTGTATGTTTGTTTGATTTAGTTTATAGATTTGTAATTTTTCTGCTCAAGCGATCCGTTTTAATTAAACCACATGTTCATAAACAAAGTATTAATGTAATTATGGGCTGATTAGAACACGAGTAATATGCATTACATAAATAATAACAAAAGCGGATCTACACATAACAAATAATCGGACAATTGCACAACTTTAATAATATTTGCTTTATTTCTATTGTTTACCATATAAGCAGTTTTCCACACATTCAAACCGGAAGATGAATCAACGCAAAAATGCAAGTATATCCTAACCAAATTTTTAGAAACTAGACCTTTTGTCATGACCGATTGGAGTGTCCTCAGATTTGAAATTAAATGGAAAATAGCAACTATGTTACAAATGATTGACGCGTTTTGGTGTTGTTTGCGTCTTATCATGAATTTCACCTGTAGAGTCCCAAGTTGTTAGAAAATATAGAACAGCTCAGCATTCGAAAATAATTCAAAAATATTTGGACATAACCTCAAAATTATTGTGGTTTTAGGCATTTATTGTCACAACACAGGCCCGTAGCCAGGATTTCATTTCGGGGGGGGGGCACTTGTAAAAAACCTTTTGTAAAATGTAAAATTTTCGGTTTTTCCCCTTCCATTTTCTTTGTCTTTTCAACATTTCGGGGGGGGGGCACGTGCCCCCAAGTGCCCCCCCCTGGCTACGGGCCTGTCACAACATGATCATCAGATCCGTTCTTTTCTGTATTAACCCTTCCATTGCGGCTATACTGGACTGGGTCCAAGGTAGTCATAGCGTTAATCTAAGTTCCTCAGTTGCTCTCACTCTATTTCGACTTTTTCGCTTAATGAAATGTAATTTATCAATCTGGATCCAATAATGGAATACAATCGTGTAGTCAGAGGAGATTACGTGACTCACGGAAAGAAAACTCCTTAAAATATATTCACGCGGATGTCAACAGTAGGTAATCTTTTAATTCTCTCAACTGCTCCTTAGAAGTTGATGTTGACATAAAATTTAATTTGTATGTAGAAACTAGCTGGATACCCGGCTTCGCCCGGGGTATTATATAAAATAAAATTTAAAATAGGCTATTACGGGTTCGAAACTTTATCCAAAAATATTTTTAACACAAAAGAAAACCTTTACAATTCTTAAAGCGACGATGCAACGTTCCCCTCAGAAAACAATTTAGGGCGGGAAGTTGAATTGGGACTGAACACCCAATTCAAATTTTAAAAACATTTTTAGTGCAATTTATTTTGACACTAATTAGTAGATATATTATGGATTATGTCAGTGTCAATGTAACGAAATCCATTTCCGTTAATGTGGGAGAACCGCAACATCATTAATCAAAAATTAAACTGTTGCTACTGAAAGTTATAATCAAAATATGTAAATAATCATGTAACAACTCATAGATGGCTATAATTAATTTAATAAAATATGTTATGCAAGCATTTTATTTTAATCACCTAACTTAATTTTGAATTTTAATTTACAAACCAGTAATACTCTGGTAAATAGTGTCGTATAGGTAACCCAGAAAGATTAACTGTTACTATTTATGTACCTACTAGGTAAATGTTGCATAAGTAAATTCAATCTCTTTTATGACTCGAATGCTTATCGATTAGAAAATTGTACAAAAATTTCCATTAGGTTCAAAAAGCTTTTGTTGTATGAGTCACAGGCTCAGTTAGTAGGTTAAAGGTGAAGAAATTTAACGTAAAATTGGTTCCAGTCGTCATTAATCAGAAATTGTTTCAACTCAATCCAATTATGAGTGCGGTTAATCGAAATGCAAAACTCACGTAAATCACGATCCATTTTTTAACAAATATCGCGTTGTAATTGTTTCATAATGTGAACAAATAACTTCAGATTACTTATTTGAATGTAGATATCCATTTCACAACGTCCCTGAGGTTACCTACAATGTCGTGTACTAAAGAAAATTATGTTAGAGTTACGCAGTCACGATGCAAAAAAAATCGATCCCATTTCGAAAGTCTCGGTGAATGTGCGTTAGTAAATGAGCTTATCGAGAAAATTGCACGAAAAAGCGACCAATCACTTTGTTGCAGTTACCACACCATCAAAATTTACATTTTGCCCGATTTTTTTGTTTTAAATAAAATTGAAGTAATTAAGTTGTCTGGGTGTTAATATTTTCTTGAATTGCGACCAAATTAAAATACTGGTTCACTTTGCTTTCACACATACGGTGCACCCGATCGATGAAGGAAACAATTTTGAAAAATACCATAAATCTTCTTGCTTAACAATGCTTTATTCGTATGTGTATCAGGCGAATTGAAAAAATAGCGGTTTTTCTTGTTTTATAACTTTTAATCTAAAATGCAATCGCATTCTTCAGCTACCGGTATTTAATTCTCACGAGCGAGCAATACTGGTAATTCTCATAAACTTTACTCCAGTAATATCGTATTAGTTTTGGTATTAGGTTTCTTAATTGTAAAATAACCGTAATTGTAATCTGAAAATAATATAAATTTATTGTTACAGCATAGCGAAATTTATTCATCAACTTGACCTTTGAAATGCATACATCGTGAGCTACTGAATTATTTAAATTCCTTCCGATACCAATCAACACTTCTCAGCGGAAATCAATAAACTGATTTCTAATCAGGATTTTTAAGTGGTACCTTGAGGTAGGTAAGTAAAAGAGGTGTCTACGCGCAAACCCCGCGGTGAGGAGGTACACAGTTTTGGGAACAAAATCGAGAGGATATTTTTCAGTATGAAAGTCAATTGCTGCATCGCATTACGTTATATCCTAATTGTTATCAAGAAATAATGTTGTTGATTGATTTAATCTGCGAGGTACCACTGGGTGTTTTTTAACTAATACTCTTCAAAATTTCATTCTATAAGAAATAACAATCTTTTAACTTTTTCACTTGTCTTTTATTTAAAAAAAAATCAACTTTTACAACTGCTTAATAATTCAAATCAAAATACGACATCTTGTGGCTTGGATTGTCGCATGCAAGATCCCTTCTCTTAATATCGGCTTCGCAGAAACCTAGAGGCGCCGCGCAAATTTCAAAAATCTCAAAAATACAAATTAAAAACAGAAAACAAAAAAAAAATTCCCCCAAACCATGAAACCAAAAATTAATACAATAATATAGCAATGCAATACGGTAATACGACAATATATTCGTGTTTTACATTACCGTTTGTGGCGCCACTATTATAATAATAATCGTTGAAATAATCGAGGAGTAAATCACGTGGGTAGTCTGGTGTACAGTAACGTGGAAGTTCGGGGAAGTCTTAGGTAGTCCTGGAAAGTCTCAGGTAGTCCTAGGAATTCCCTAGTAGTCTGTAGAAAATTTAGAACAGAAAAAGTATTTTCGATTTATAAACGGTTAAAAATTTCCAATTCACCTTTTTAGGGCGGTAAAACACGATGGAAATGCCTGTTTTCACCAACAATTTATTTAAGAATTTCCTAGTAAAGAATTACTTATGCCCGTACTAATAGTCGCGGATCAAGCCGAGATCAAGGATTGAAGATCGGTTTTCTCTCTCTATCTAGTTACCCGGTTACGGTTTAACCGAGGGTCAATCCTTGATCTCGGCTTGATCCGCGACTATTAGTACGGGCATTAGCTAGGATTCCATAAATTTAATTGGTCAAATTTGACATAGTATTGACATAATAATCTATTATGTCAAATTTGACTAATCAAATTTATGCAATCCTAGCTAAGTAATTCTTTACTAGGAAATTCTTAAATAAAATGTTGGTGAAAACGGACATTAATGTTTTAATTTTACTTACATGTAAATTTTTATGTAAATTTGCTCATATTTTTGAAGGCAGCTAAATTTTATGCAGCTAAAAGTAATTTTCTGTATGCATCGTGTGCAATTCTTTATGAGAAATTTAGCACGTCCTTACGTATTAATAAACAGTTGAAAGACATTTTTATGTAATTTTAGCCATGTATTTTAACCGTTATGTATCTAATCATTGGTTAATTCTCTTAAATGTTAAGTGATAAGTGAGAGAGTATAAATCGACCATTAGACTATTTTGAATTTCATCACATATGTGCTAAAACGAAACTCGTTAATCAAATCATGCGCGTCAGTGTCGGTGATGTTTTTATGTTTTTCACGCGCATGATTGGTTTAACGAGATTCCGAGAAATACTTACAGAATGAAGACCAAAATAGTCTCAATCGTTTGTACTTCGTTTGTATCTGTTTGTGCAAGCTTTATTTTCGTTTAAACCTAAATAGCTTTTGAGACTTTCAAGAAAGAAACTGATGCGCATGATTTGATTAACGAGATTCTGAAAAAAACTTACATAATGAAGACCAAAACAGTCTCAATCGTTTGAACTTCGTTTGTACCTGTTTGTGCAGGTTTTATTTTCGTTTATACCTAAATGGTATTTTAAATTTTTAAAAACGACATTGATGCGCATGATCTGATTAACGAGATTCTGGGAAAAACTTCCAGAATGAAGATGAAGACCAAAATAGTCTACATCGTTTGTATTTCGAGTAAGTCGAAAATTTTGGGGTAGTCCGTTGAAGTTTGAAGTCCGGTGTACATAATTTATGCCCGTGATCAACCCCTCGATAATAATAATCTATTAATATTTCTATAATTTTATTTTGAGCACAGTTTCTACATGGTTCAGTGGAGACGATAAAAATATTTCAATTCGATTTATCGCCATTTCATATAGAACATAAGGGTGCTATGTATAAAATGTGAAGAAGCTTTTGTGAAACCGGGGGGTCTGGGGGGTATGGTATACCCTCCAGTATGGAATACCCTCCAGTACCCACTCCTGGGCAATCAGCAATAAAGAGACTTTTCACAGGTGATAATGATGGCAATTTTGGCTTAGGATAAGGAAAATGGATAAACATTTTAAAAATGTGATAGTCAGGTAGAGTATGTAGGGAAACCGGGGGGTCTGAGGGGTATGGAATACCCTCCAGTACCTATACTTCTGGGCAATAAGCACCAAAGAGACTTTTCAAAAGTGATATAAATAGCAATTTTAATCTTGAAAAGTCGTCGCACTAACCCCCGACCCCCGGTTTCCCTACATACTGTACCTGATTATAACATTTTTAAAATGTTTATCAATTTTCCTTATCGTTTATCCTCCAACTTTTCAAGATGAAAATTGCCATTATTATCACTTGTGAAAAGTCTCTTTGTTTCTCATCCCAGGAGTAGGTACTGGAGGGTATTCCATACCCCCCAGACCCCCCGGTTTCCCTACATATTGCACCTCTGACTATCACATTTTTAAAATGTGTATCCATTTTGCTCCTCAGTAGATCTCCTATATTGCAACTAATTATTGGCGTTATGAGAGATTTAATTGCAATAATTTTGTGTTTAACTTTTTTTTGTATTTAATTTTCATTTTTTAAGGGTAGGTTCAGTCCACTTCCTCCCACCTTGGTTTCGCTAGTTCAGATTATGCGGTAGGCCGCAACTATTTCTAGATTGGTAATAAATTAACGAAGCCATCCCGATTGGGTCACGAGCAGAGCGTTACGGATTACATAATGATGCTTACAATTAAAAATCGGGGTGGGGGAGGATGGGTTTTCCTAGTAAAGTATAGGTAGGGAGACCGGCGTAGGTTGTCACAATGTACTAAAAAGTACTCAATGTTTATGTTACTCCGAATGCGTATACGTCATTTCAAGTGACTTCAACATTCGAGTTTAGGTTTCTGCGAAATTGTGATTTATCTTGAAAATCTGTTTGGGATTGGTTGTCATCAAAAACCCAGGAAACATTTGGAACTTTCGTTCCAAATCTTCGCAGACTTCAAGGTGGTTTGCGGCCTTGGCCGCAACAGCGAATCGGAAAATTTTTATTGAGGCATGAACACCTCTGAAAATTAGCGCTAAACTATATCCTGGTTTGTGACAACCTGCCCCGGTCTCCCCTACATATAGAGTTACGATATATTTGGAAAATTGTGTAAATGTTTTGTGAGTCTGAAATTTAAGTGATGCTCCTGATTAAATCTGTTAGTTTGACATTCAAATCTCAATAGTGCTCTTCTGGGATCTAATTCGTTGTATCCACCACTGACGCACATGAACGGATTAACGAAATTCCCGCTACCTACCCCTCTTAAACAAGAGGTCCGTGGCTCACTCACTGACTAAAAATTTATTTGTGTTTATTTATTATTAATTTATTAAATGTGTGGTCAGTGAGTGAGCGGTCAGTAGGGGAAATCTCGTTAATCCATTCATTCTCGTCAGTGGTGGACCACATAGGTAACAGATAAGATCTCTCTCTCTTTCTACTGGACCACCATGTTAAATTAATTAAATATGTTCTGCCACTGTGCTGTCATCTGTTTATGACGGGCACAGAACCAAAGTGGTGCAAGTCAAAAAATGAAGCTTTGTATAATTTATAAGTTTTTGTTAGATTTTTAAAATTTTATTCTTGCTATAATTTAGTCAAAAATTGGCTAACTATTTTAGCTATTGGAACTAAGTAAATTCTGTACACTTCTTTGATTTTTGATTGACTTATCTCGAGACCACTCTATAATATCTCACCAATGAAAAGGATTACACTTAAGTCCTTAATACAAAATCGAAAGATGATACAAAATTGATTTAATTCCAATAATAAAAATTTTTTTTTACCAATTTTTCACTTAAGCCCTTTTTACTAATCGCTGGAGGTTTATCAGTTAAAATTTGAAAGCTGTATGAGTTTATTAGAACTGCCGAGAGTTGATTCTCGTCATACTTAGAATTTAACCTTAAAATTAAATGAAAAAACATGATGCCAATTTTGTGCATCAAGGTCGAGGCAAAACCAAATTCCAGGAATCAGGTATACTTCAATTTAGGGAAATTATTCGTACATATCCAAATTTGAAAATACCGAAAATCGTTCGAATATTCAACGTGTCAGCTTGTTAAGAGGAAGAAAAACGCTTTTTACTTTTGGTCGCCATCAGTCACAAGATGCACTAGCGAATTACGTGACAATTAGCTGTAGTGTTTGCTACCAACAACGATGCGTATTTTGGTTAATAGCTTGAATTTTTCTTTGAAGCAGCTATGAGAAAATGTAATAAATTATTGCATTGGCTATTTAGTTCCTCCTTAAATGAATTTCCACCAATTTTCCTTTTGACATTTAATGTTGAAGCTGCGTATTCCAAATTTTATGAAGTAATTCGATGTCAGTTGAGCATAAATTTGTTATTCTTTTATGCTTGGTAATTTTAATAAATCATCATCACCAAATTTCCTGGATTAGGCTGAAGCTCCGGCATCCATCGTTTCCTTGGGTGTCCAACCTCTCTTTTCCCTTTAAGATGGTATTCTATTATCAGTTTACCCGGTATTTTAATAAATATTTTATTAATTTGTTAAATTGGAAAGAGCATTTTTATTTGAATTTGACATTACAAACTATTCTTATTTGGAAATAGGATTCCACGAGACCCAGGAACCGATTGAGTTAGTTTATAACATTAGTGTATCTGAGACTTGATCACACAGGAATCCCCTTTTTTTAACATTTTTAGTATATGTTAACATTGAGCCAAAAAGTGGAATTAATGAGCGTAAAACTTCTCCCTACCAACTGGAGAGCAAGAATTAGATTACTCGAGGCTTTAAAATTACGGAAATTTTGAGGTTTTTTTATGAACTCAAGTTTGTTGACAAAAAATAAGGGATGTGCATGCGTATTAGTAACTGTTTTAATTTGTTTAGTTCATTTTTTGAAAAACTTTAAGATGATCTTTCTTCAAACCGAAACGCATTACAAACTTACAATGAGGAGGTGATTATGACAGTTAAAAAAAAGATTTGTCAAAATCAAAAAATATGCATATTATTTTTCTCTGAATTGTTATTAATTATTTTGATTATTATGAAATAACTTAAGTGATTAAATTCGTTTACTGTATATTCAAAACAACTTCATTAAAATTCCACTGCATTTGAGATGCATATTACGTATTGGCACGCAAAAAGGAACTTCAACTTTTGTCCTATTTTGGCACTTTAAATAAAATAAATGTTTTTCTTATTATTTAAATTTTGAAATTCCAAATTATTTTTATTACTACCTATTACTTATTATAATTTACCACGTCAAAATGTATTCTTAAGTGATATGAAAATTAAGGTATGGTTTAGAAATTACTCAATGAGTATTTGTGTTACCAGTCGATTAAAAATACAGATAAAAAGTGACAGTTTTAAAATTAAAACTCATACACCATAATACACGTTAATAATGAATTCAATTATTGTGTAGCAATTAGCCCAGTTTTCACTAATCATATTTTTAATAAAACCTATCACCTGCGGATTATGATCGATCCGTATCCGATCCAAAAATCTATTACAAAATCGACGTTCTTATCATTACTTTACTTTCTTTCTAAAGTGATTGGGCAAATTTGACAACAATTCGAGAAGTTGTATTAGTTAATTATTGGTTTTAATGTGTTCGATTTTATCTAGGAGATTAATTCCGATTTAATTGCTTGTTTTTGTTTACATATGTTTTGACTCGCTTATGGAGATACCAGACTGTTAAAATTTACATAATTTGGAAGAAACGATCTTATTGGATCAGGAGATTTTAAAAATAGTAAAGCAAGTTAATTGAAATTCAAAAATTCGATAAGATCTTTCTAGATCGAAAGTTTTTTTAATCTTAAGCTACTGTTGCACCAATTCAAAAATTTTTTGTAATAACTTTTATAAAAATTTACATTTTTGCAATGTAAACATTAATTAAATTTTAGTAATTTACTTTCATGCATCTCATAAATATATCAATACAAGTTAACAAAATTTTATTCGTTGCAGAAATGCATAAGTTACTCTACGTATATTTATGGGTTTAACCATGAAGCTTATGGGCAGTTTCAGGTTGGTTAAACATGTAGGTCCGTCTTGATTTAAAAGGGATCATAAAGTTTCGGTATGTCAAAAATTGGAATTTTAGGTAAACTGCAAGTGCAGTTTGTGCATGTGGTGAAAGCTATTATGTGAAAGTTATCTGGGAAAACCTCATTTTCTATTTATTAAAATATTTTATTTATAGTATAATCGGAATCGAACCCATCCCACAATTTGAAATAAATGAAATCTAATATAGGATTTACAGATACAAATAAATAAATCAATCAATCTAAGTTTAATACCCCCGAGCGAATGCAAGAAGAACCATTTAAAAAAAATTATCGTAGAAAATTATATAGGAATGATTTTCAAATAAATCTTAGAACTTTAAAGAACTACAATTACTTAAATTTTTGCAATTCGGCAACATTCAAATTTATTGAAATTTCAAAACTTATTTATGTAGCAATGTAAAGTATGCACCGATTTCTTTAAAAACAACTTTTGGAGCTTAAAATTCTTTCAAAAATTGAAATTGCATAAAAAAACTAATTTATTTTAATTGGCTATTGTAATAATTAAACGGACAAATAAGTTTTGTTTTAATTGACATGTAAAATTATAGGGCACCTGTTACCTATGCATGTTGGAAAAAGAAATTATTTAAACCAATAAATTTATAAGTTACATAATATTAGATATTAGTGCTTATAAAATAATGTGTCCTACATTACCATAATTATTTAATATTATTTATTTTTCAAACTGAATTTCCACTCAGAAGTTACTATCACATTATGTCATTGTTTTCCAAAATAAAGTCTCATTAGAAGTTTGTAATGTAAATCTTATGAGTATCAAGTATAGTAAAATGCATAATATAAAGAAAAGCATAAAATCGTTAAAAAACACAGTAATGCTGTCAGACGCAGCTGTAAATAAAGTGATAGCATTAACCCTATCTGACACGATCGTACACAAAATAATACGATTAATTGATCACTTTGCTTCCACAGACCAATTAATACAATATAATAATTAACTATGAAGTTGTCCCTCATTCTTCCCGTCATTTATGGAAGAGCTTCTTATTGGTTCATTCATATATTAGCTTTTCGACCAACAAAATATGAAATAGATCTGGTTGTTACAATTTAACAACTATAATTTAACAAAAATGATACGGTCAATTTTGTGCTACGTTTAATAGGGAGCATTTGTCAGTTAAATTTGGCTTTAAATAATTTCAATTTCTAGATTTAATTCAGAAATCATCAATTATATATCCAGATTAACCAATACATCCGGCTTCATGGCCACCCATCTGTTAACTTTGAGAGGCTGTTCGGCCTTCAGTCCTAATCCTTCTGGATAGCTCCGCTACGCTGCTCGGTATTCGGTCTCGTACACCAATATGTGTGGAGAGCTTGAGGCCAGAATCTGAACTGCTATTGACTCTTTCTGAATTAAAGCTGGAAATGGTATAACTGAACATGAGCGATAAAATTAAAGAAAAATAAAAAGTTTTTTCCACTACTAGTCATATAGGCTATCATTTTTACTTAGGTATGAAGCTCCAGAAGTGACATGTTATATACTAGTGGTCAACAATTTTTCCAACTACTAGTTAATAATGAACAAAATGATATTTTTCGATAATTTGGGGACTATTTTAAAGAAAAATGTTGTTATAAGATGATTTAGAATAATCAAGAGATGCTATTTAATTGTATTTAAACTATTAAAAACGCTTTATTAACAGATTAATTGAATTTTAAAATTTTTATTAAATTCGAATTAATGTGACAGATAGTGACAGCGCCATCTTTTGTTAATTTGACGAACCACGATTTATTTAATTTACTAATAAAATTCAATGCGAAAACACAAAGGATTTTCCGGTAGTAGATTTTCTATTACAAAACAGTTTTAAAAAACTCACTAAACGGCTCATAAACTTCAAATTTCAACTTTTAATCACAATTAATTTAAAATTTTCAAGAATGTCAAATCAAGAAAACAAAAGACTGTCATTTGTTTTATAATTTATTTAAAATAAATATTTTAAATTAGAATATTTTGTATTAACAAAAATTAAAAGAATTGTAATAAACCTAGTAGTGGAAAAAATTGTATATATAACCACGGTTGTGAAGACCATTATAGCCCCCGCGCCTTATATTCCTCGGTGCTTCGCATCTCGGAATATAATCTTGGCGCTAGGGCTATAATGCATGTCTTCACAACTTTGGCCTATAATATACTATTGTTAGCATTATAATATAATCAAAGGCGCAGCTGGAGGTAGTATCGCCTACCCTATAAAACTGAAAAAAGTTTATAATTATGTGAAAAAAAGTGGGTGTATGGATAAAGTTGAAAATAGGCCACTGAGGGAAAGAGTTCGGACATCTTGCTGCTTCGTTAAAGACCTTCAATTCTTACGGATTTAATGGAAGGATGGACACCAGCCAAAACAGAATTGTTGTTAGGTAGGAAAACTACAGAAAAGAAGAATAAATGCACAGTGCTGGTAATCTAGATTCTAGACCTTAGCAAAATATCATCAATTACCCAAGCAGAGCAGGAGGTTCCTAATCAAATAATCCAAAGCGGGAAACACAAGTCCTTACTTAAAGTTGAACCAGGAAGAGGGGAAGTACCGTTTACAATTGTTAAGGGGAGAAATTGCAAAGGTGATAGGCAATAGACCCAGAGTCTTAAACTTAAAGATAACAATGAAGACCTCGGTGGTTGTCATGAAGACGAACCTAAGCCTTTCTTACGTGTAGGCGATTAAGGCTGTCAAACCTACTATTGGCGATGACATAGGCGCCATGGGTGCTGTCTTCAAAATTAGGCAAACTCTGTCATATTGAAGAACTTATACATCAAGTAAGCATCAAGGATAGTATTTCAAGTCTTGTTGGGGAAGGAGGAACTTTCTTTATCAGTTCTATGAGAATCCCCCGAAAGGCACCCAGGTGACAACAGTCAACCTAAACTTAACGAGCTGGGGAGGCTCTACTGAGCATCCTAAACTATAGTTAAATTGGTTTGGCTAATACGTGTAGAACAATTTGAATTGTCACTTGCAAATGTTCTTGAGTTTCGGGCCATGAGTTAGGGGAGTGTAATAGCCAGGATAGGTAATTAAAGTGCTGGAGGTGTTGCGCAGCGGACAACCATGTGATTGCCTGCAATAAGGAGCCCTACTGAGAAGCATGTGATTTATAAGAGCACAGGCTTGAAAGCTGGAGCTGCAACGCTAAGGAAATCAAGTCTGAAGAATGATCCATGAAGGTATGCTTGTAACTCTAGAGAAATAACGACCGCGATTTATACCTGGTATATGGGTCCTTGGCAAGCCAAGTTACCTATCCCATTACATGGTTGAAAGACCCGTAGTGGCCGTAGGTGGAGGGATCACGATAGACAGGCCGCACCTAGGTCCATAGTTGAGCATCGGCGCTCCGAAGAGCTCTGAATTTCTATTCTGGGTAATTTTTCTCTACTTTCTAGTACGACACACCACTACGAGTCCAACCTCTTTTTCCTAACGGTTTCTAAGGTGGCCAGAGTCAAGCAAGTATACGTAAGAATTGATTGCGGGGCTCTCACTCTCGTAGTAGTTTTTATTTTGGAAACGCGACCCTCTTTGGGTCCAAATGTTTCAATAATGATTGATAAACACCCTTAGAGATTTACTTGGAATCTCAAGTTTAAACTGTCGCTTTGGAGTCCACCAGGACTCGACCTTCCGCTCTATGACAAGTCTCATTGACATAAGTTAAAGCCGGAACCCCTTAGGTGTCCATTTAATAATTGGTTTCCTTCAGGACTGATCTCTGCACCATGGAAGCCATGTGTTAAGGTCATTAACCTATCCCAGTTCCCATCTGGACACAAACCTTCCACGCCATGAGCTGACTATGGGTTAAGATCATCGTCCTTTTGAGTTCTTATGTAAGTACAGTAAGTACGGGAGTCATTCAAAGGTGGATTTCCTTCAGTGGACCACTTCCTGCACAATGAACAGGTCATGTGTTAAGGTCTTATGGCCTTTGGGTTCCCTAGTTTCCTTCAGAGAGTCATCCCCCCTCCTCGCCTCATGCAGCCTTTGTCATCATGAGACTCCAAAAGTTGGCATTCTTTAGGTCACCCGGTAAGCGGTCTTGCGGTCTTATACAGGTCGGCTGTATTCACCCAGAAGCAGTCCATGATCTTACATAGGGCGGCTGCTACCTTTTGCCCGTCTTGAAGACCCAATATCTACCCACAAAGGTGGATGCTATCACTTGCCCATCTTAATGACGTAATTTGATAGAACTATAAATTGCTAGTTAACATCAAAAGCGGCGGTTTCCCTTAGTGCTGACCTTTTGCGCCATAATTAAGTCATGGGTTAAGATCGTTGCCCTTTAGGTTAACTACGTTCATTCATGTTTCAGAAATCAAGTTTCGGAGTTTAAGTTACGGTTCTTCGGGTATTCAAGATACTAAGTAGGTATAGTTAGATAGAACTTCTAGATTAAAAATGCTAGATGAACCAAGAGATTATTGATCTAAAGCTCGTACCCAAGCAATTTGAGTATCCTCACATTGTCAGTCATGCTCTTGGTGCAGGATTTTCATTATATGTGTTGAAACTAAATACCTCAGAATCTGAGCAGTCTCCGGTCGCACACAAGGTTGCTGCTGACTTTTACCCGCTCTAATGACCTTTTTTTGCCAGTGTGTAACGAATTTTTGCAATTTGTTGCGGGCTCCACTTGGATAGACACGTCGGATAGGCAATGATGATGGGTCATAGATACATGATCTAAATCAGCACGCCATATTTAATCATGATCCGACCCAGAGTATGTTAGAGTTTCCTTTAAGAATATTCTAGTCGGGAAAAAACAACAAAAATTTTAAAGTCTAAGGATAAGTTGTAGCTTAGGAACAAAATAGCTTAGTGGTTAAAGTAATACCGAAAGATGGTTTCCTTGTGGCTAGGGATGGGAAGGGTTAGTCAGTGAAGTTTGATACTACCGCCACCGATGGTGGCGATATCTCGGACTACATTTCCTTCTCCCTGTATGATGCAAAAGGAAAGGTTACGTAGTTTAATTTTTTCATTATTATGGGAAGTAAGAATTTACAAATAAAAAAGTTTGAATGGCAGCTGTATTTTTTTATAGATTGATTTTCGTTTCATTTTCTTTTTTTATGAAAACAAAATAAACCTTGCTGCTTCTAAACCCATTCAGTTTCTAATCCATATGGGTGTAGGCATTCAATCACGTTTTTGATCTTCGTTTTAGATTGCAGTTGTTTAATTTATAATTATAACTTTCGTTAAATATTTTAAGCAACCAATATGTGATGACGTAATAATTTATTATATTAATTGCATGTATGTACACATTTCCATCAATTGAAAATTGGATATAGTAATTACTTATTACAAAGCACATAAATTTTCTCATGAATGTGTAGCACATATTACTAAACGGATCTATCGAGAATTATTTATGGCATTGTCGAAGCTAGACTTGATTACTTTATTGAGTCTATCGCTAACCTTGTTAAGTGCCGAGATTAATAAAGCGGAATTACTCAACACTTGTCAGAACAACTTAAACTAATCTTTTGTTTCTTTAGGGTGAAAAAACAAATCAATAAACAAGTGTTTATTCACTTCTTTCGTTCCAAAGCGATACTGTGTGTTAATGTAATTTAAGGGGTGGTATAAGACCAGCTGTTATTTATTATCACAGAATATGAGATTATGAGATAATACACAAAAGGAGACGGGAACTTTGTCGTACAGGAGACGACCACCAGGGTCATTAGTCGTGGTCTTCTCGACAAACACGCTAGCGGTGGTCGTCTCCTACACTAAATGGTTCCCGTTTCTTTTGTGTGTTCATTGGCGTTAGCTATCTGCTTATAATATAATCTGTGATATTATGAATAATAACACGCACAGTCAATAATGGCAGATATAGCTGAGTAATTATTGAAGCCCTAAGAGAGTTTGACGACCATTTTAATTAGATTGATTTTCTAGGTACTTCGTGGTTTGCCATTGCTTGTCGAGAAGAATCCGTCAGAATAATGTATTTACGGTGAACTTTTGAATCCGAAACACCGTTGAACAATCGTTAGCCAAGAAAAATGGCACAAAATTGAATCCCACAGGATGGTTGCTATCGTAAAAAAATATGTATACTTTTTATATTCGTGAGGTTATGTTGTATGTTAATGTACGTAATTGTAGGTTATGTGATACATGCTCATTTTATTAACCGTTATCTATGTGCTTTTACTAGTCAGGAATATGAATTTTAGCGATTGATTTTATTTGTTATATTCAACCTTGGCGTCATAATTCCTATCAATTATTTTATTGCACGTCGCACACGACAAATTGCGTCCGTCAGCCATTTTCCGATCTTTGGTGATCTATTTCGAGTGTCAATATATTAAGGTCGTGTCAAGGGTAGTTGCCGCACAGGTGAAAGTCTCGTTTCTAGGATTGCATTTCCAAATCAACATTAACTTTATTTTTATAATAACTTTAAAGAGGAGACAAAATAGGTTATGATGCTTTTTCACAATGTTTTAATTTGGAAATATTATAAATATGGAAACAGGTCTACAAATTTTTAGTAAACTGATCGCGTGCATGTTCTTTTTCTTCGCTTCATGGATTAGGCTATATTGCCTGTTCCTACACCCATTTTTCTTCGGTGGTCCTATGCTTCTTTTTCCTGTTTATTTGTATCTTAGGGCTGCTAGTGGCAGCTTTTCTTCTGACATTCTTTCCACGTAATCATTCCATGTTTTAATGCTGTTCCTAATTTGATCTTAAATTCTATTTACATTTAGTTCTTCTCTAACGTCGCGTTTCTGTTTCTGTCTTCTCTTGTATATCGGGGGATTTAATGGACCAGTGAAGCGTCTTAGCCTCTCCTACTCAATTCCTATTCGCACCTCCAAGCTGGTAGTCCCTGGTAAACTGCGGAGGATTCTCAGAGATCGAGTAACCAACCCTAGTGGATGAGAGGAATTCGCAGGGCTAACGCAAATGGAAGCTTTCCTTCGGGTTCTGGAATGGGCTAGTAACCCATTCGCATAAAATACTTATATACTTGCAGCACCCTAAATGGCCGTAACTTGAAATGTGAATATTTCTGCAGGAAAGTGAAGCACACCTTGTCCATGGAATGATTTCAAGCGCATATGGAGCTTTCCACACATAGTAACACATAGGTTTCAAAATCTTTCTCACTTTATTTGAGGGAATTTTCCATTATCTGGATAGTCCAGATAGTCAAGTACAGCTCTCTCACTGGTCCAGTAGTATCATGATGTAATGTATTGTTAGTTTCACATGCTCGATGTGCAATTAAGTTATATCCTGCATCCTCTTCCACGGGAGAGTGGCTGCGATTTATACCTTGTAGATGGTCCTCGACGAACCCAGTTACTAATTAACGTCACTGAGTTGCAAGCACATATGATGACCTTAGGTAGAAGGATCCCGACAGACAGGCCGTACTGAGGTCCAAACAATCATTACAATAGAAGGACACTGTTTGCATAACATTCCGAAAACTACGTGCCACTATGAGTCCAACCTCTATGGAGGACGAGATTATGCAAGCCTAATCCCGGGACTCAAGGAGGATTTGTAAACATCCATAGGGACTGTTCTCTCAAATTCAAACTATATTGCTTGGAGTCCACCAGGATTTCGGCCCTTCATATCATATAAGTACAAGTTAAGGCCGTCCTCCCTTAGGTGTTTATTTAAGGTCCCTTTACGGCTGATTTCTTCCACTATTGAGTTTACATCCTAGCTTCCGCCTAGACTTGACCTAAATGTAGCTTCCATAAGGTGTGTGTCTATTTGAGATCTAAGTAGCACAATATATAAGTGCGATAGTCACTCCTCCACAGTTTGACCTGCTGCTCCATGAACTATGTGGTAAAGTCTTCACCTTTCCATAAAGTGTAGAAAAAGTTCCTTTTATGAAAACCAGACAAAGTCCAGTTTGCATCAAAGGAGGGGTGGTTACCTTTTGAAGCCGATCTCCCGCTCCAACCAAGTAATTGGTTGAGATCTTTGCTTTCATTCAAAATGTTCATTCAAAAGCTAATCCAAGCTCCATCAAGGAATAGTCATCTGCGCCTTCAAGAATATTCCATCAAAGGCTATGACCTTGTAGGAATGTGAATTTTTGGGAGCAGTCGATTCTCCCGAACTCGTAAATTAAAAATTTACTATAGAAAAAATCATGACGGAATTAGAGAGAGAAAATATAAACGAAGCGATTAAGGCAAGGAGAAATGTCGTATATCGATTAGTTTGGCCAATAATCGATTTTAAAGTTGCCAATTTTTGCTCGATTTTTGAGCGTCACGGTCATTCTGTCGTCCGTCCGTGTGCTGTGAGTTACTCTAACACTTAGAAAGATCGGAGCTCGCTTACGCTCTCAGTAGTACCTAGTCCGTTAACATCGGCATAATTTCACTTTTTAGAGGTATTTTTGACTAAAAAACACGGGGAAATTCATCGTACAGTTAACGTCGAGGTAAATTCACATTTTCAACGTATTTTTGGTTTAAATTTGCAGCAAAAAAAAGCGAGATTCACCCCTTGCTAATAGCACAATTTGCCGAGGTGGATCACCCTAGGGCTCCGCACGCTACAGACCCATTTTTCGGCAACACAAACACCCCCGCCAGAGTTGCATAACAAAAGCGAGATTCAACGTCGTTAAATCAGTAACCTTTTCTGAGTATTTTTGATCCTAAACAGGACCGTTTTTCTTATCTGACAGATGCGACTACACATCGTAATAGAATACGCGTACTGAATGCAGTTCACAACGCACCTCCTATTTATAGACTTCTTGCTAGGTGTGGTTTACGAGAGCCAATGAAATCGCGTACAGTTTTAAAACCCTCCTACAATGACCGAATTTTAAAATTTGGCCGTGGAAGGCCCTATTTGCAATGCATCCCAAAATTTCTTTTTTAGAATTGTTCTTTGGACCATTTTTTATGAGAATTTCACTAGAAAATTTTTAAAATCGCAGTTCGGGTGGGTCGACTATTCCCGAATTTTTAGCTAAGGTCTTCCAGGTTCTTGGATGTACTAAGATGGTTCTAAGATGTACTTGGACTACATCCTTGCTGGGGGTGTGGATTTATATAAAGGAAGTTCCGCCAGGGTCATTAGCTTGTTATATCATGTTTATGAATTAAGGCCATTAACTTCTCTTGGTTTCCTTATTAGAGCATTTTTGCAAGGGATTAATCTATTGCACCACAAAACAAATTGTTGGCTAAGTTCAATCCTTTTGCACGTTATGGGTCCGTTCCAGACATAATCTTTCATATCTTGACAATAAGTCATGAGTTAAGGTTTTACCTATTTAGAACCGGGGTGGCTATGAGTATGTGTATTATATGAGCATTATGAGCACAAGGCTCATTGTGTGTAGAGCCTTGTCGCTATATGCAATTATAGCTTCAGTATACAATACTAAATTTCCAGTTACACCACGTGGAGGTTTACATTTAGCTAATCTGTCATTACAATGCGACTATAATAATTAGTTTAGTTGCCTATCACTGGTTAATTTGCAATGACATCTCCAACGTTCACCTTTACAGCTGTACGTTAATATTCGATTGGAGAAGAGGGTTTGTCACCAACAAGTTGGTAAACTTATCAGAGCTCGATAAGTACTTTTTATTCTTTCCAATTAGTGCTTATTGGCAGGCAATTTTGACTTTTATGTACCTATATTTTTGGGTAACCATTAGAGATTACTGTGTGGACGGACTTGTGAATTATCGGTGGGAGCACTTTTTGACACCCCATATTAATTTATTTATCTAAACATTTATACAGTTGTGATTATTGAATTTGTGACACTACTCTCAATTACTTTTTACGTGTTATTAAAAGCAATTTTACCATCATCGGTGTTTTATTGTAGTTCCCCAGACTACCGTTCTTTTAGAATTCTCGATCACGTTTCTCCCAAAAAATTGAGGGCTACGCTTACAACAAACATCGTGGTTACATAAACTGAAGAGTTTCTCTCTTCTTCCAGAATCTGGAACTTTGTCATTGGCAACTCTCTCATTAGGGGTTGCGTCACAGAAGGCAGTTTGTGTTGTTTCAAGCCTTAAGTTGAACTTCTATTCATCTGATTAAAGATAGCATTGCAACTATTGATAAAAGTAATGTGGAGACGTGAAGGTTTATCTAGATGAAATTAGATAACTAAATTGCAGTTGCGAATATACATGATATTAATCATAGGTTGGTGGACTATTTTAGATAGCGTAGCTAACTGAATTCCTGTTTACGCAGAAGTGACATATTGAATTCGCAATTAATTTATCAACCAGTATAACCTCGTAAAATAAAATAATTTGCCAAATTTGCTGATATTAACTGAAAATTATTAATCTATAACATATCACTAAAACATAACATGACCGGTTTCAGTACTATTCACACATTAACATGAAATTTGTCTCAAATAATTCTAATTTTTTACATAGCTCAGACCCAACCAAGATTCATATAAATTATTTTATTGTTTAAAATTGATTTTTGCTACATCTGAGGTCCTGGTGCTAAAACGCTGCATCCCGACTTGGCTCAACCCTGTGTAAAGGTAAGCAGGCACCTACAACTTGAAATATCTAGCAAAATATTTTCAATGCTTTAAACTGTAAAAGTAGTGCAACAAATTATCCTATCGGAATTTTTCAAGAATATCGAATCACTAAAAGTACATAAAACGATTGAAAAGTGCATAAAAACTTTAAACTATTATTTTCTTTGCTCTCCTCAGGTTTTACACTTAAGTATTATTATAAATATATTTATTTTATTATCACTAACTTAATAAGTTTACTTTCTATTAATATACATTATAATATGACTTGCAAAAAAATTGGATTAATTTTATCGTTCAAAATAAGTTCCGCCAGAATCTAATTTTTATGATGACCTATTGATTTGCTTTAATTTTCTTTTCATTAATTACTTTTAATTAATTAAAAATTGACAAAAGCAACTTTCTAATAAGTGTGATAAAAAATAAAAAAAAATTCCAATGGGCAGTTTTTCTGAACCCACTTGATTTGATATCTATATCGAACAGTTTTAGAATACAAATATCCGTTAAATAAAAGTAATTAAATTGTAAGACCTTCGCACTTAATAATTTTATACTTGCATCGTGAAATAAAAAGTCGAAATTGTTTTGTAATAATTTTGGTGTAATACCTATTAGCTGATTAATTTTTGAAAGGTACAGTAACGGTATTACTACCTATACAAATAAATTAAATGATTGCAATTTAGATAAATCTCATAATGAACGCAGGTTCATTGAAAATGACGGTTTTACTATTAAAAAATTTATTAATGGTTGAACACTAATGGATTGGAAACCTTCAAAACTTAAAAAATATTTGATTTGGTGTCTGAACTTTTTTATCGTGCTTTCTTGGATTATTGTTAGAATCATTGGATTTGCACGAGTACACAACATCGTAAATTTCTTGAATTTTATAAAGTGAAGTTGTTTATGCAAAGAATGCAAAGCAATCGACAGGATTTGGATTAAAAGTAAATTCACGTATCCTCTCAAGAAGAAATTGCATTATATACTTTCACTTAAATCACAAATTGGCTATAAATCTTGATAAAAGTGAATATTTGCGAAATGTAAAAACTGCATTTTCTACTCACATTAGCCAACAAAATTCATTTTAATATTCAAATGAATGTTTTTAAGCAGTGATTAATAAAAAATTGGAAGAGAGTCCGAATTCGACAGATGGGTGGAGAGATCCTTCGAAGGACTAAACTATCGCATCATGGTCATGAAGAATAATTTTTGTAATTAAAATTCTGTAATTTGTTTAGATTAAGTAATTTAGAAAAAGGTAATTAAGCTAAAGTAGAACTAATAAACTTAAGTGGAATTAATGTAAAATTACATGAATTTAAAAACCATAAAAAAAATTTAATTTGTGCAAGAAATCTATTTGTATATGAAAAAACGTACAAAAATATTGAAATGGTACTTTTTTATTGGGGTTTCGCTTTTTACTTCTTTCTTGGCTGTAGATTTTACAATGATGCAACGTCACTTTTGTTAGAAAAAAGAATATTTACATTAATATAAGCATAATATAATCAAAATTTTACTGATTTTTCAAGTTTTAAAAATCTGCTATTTAAACTTCAGATGCCAATATTTTAATTTGATACATTGCAATAAATTTGTGTGGGTCTGACAGGTCGAATAAAAATTTTAAATCTTCTGATTGTTAATTTTTCATCACAAAAGTTAGTGTTCAAGAGATGCTTGATTTTTAAATCAATTGGGGTCAGTCATTTTTTGAAAGGGGGGGTAAAGCCCCGTTTACAAAAATTATATTACGTTATAATTAAATATGAAGTAAGAATTTTTAAGCATCTGGACGAATATCCGTCGAAAGTGTCAAAAAAATCATAATAATTAGGCATTAAGTTAAGGAAAATGTCGAAAATTTAACAAAAGTTGTGCGATTATGTGGATATTCCAAAGCTTTTGGAAGAGTATAAATAAATAATTATTAGTTAAATAATAAATAAATAATTATTGTTAGTTTGAGAATCACTGGAATTGTTAAATAAAACAATAAAAATCCAACTTAATGCAAACTCTGTAGGTTTTGGCACACCTTACAAGTAACAGACATTACTTATTTTCTACAAATTTAATTTTTCAATTGTAAAACGATATAAAACAATTTGTTCACTACCTACTTAATTCAATTTAAGTAAACTCCTATAATAATTTAATTTAGAATACAAATGCAATAATAGGAAGGTGTAGAACGGTAATCACGTAGGTATATCTAATTTTGATCAACATATAAGATAACAATAACTTTCAGTTGCCAATCATGCGTTTAGATGGTTCATTAAGTGCTTAAAATTAATTAAGTGAAATTATAATAAAATAGAATGGATTTTTAATAATAATTAAGGTCAAGTTTACTACACACACTAAACTTAATTAAGACGAATTCGATTCAAATATTTTTGAACCATTAATTATGAAGCCTTCATTGTTTCAATAGTAACAACATAATTTATTATATGATTATTATTAATAAAAAAAAATCTGTTGGGTTAACAATCGACAATTGAACATAAAAATTAATTATGCACTTTTAATATATTATACTATTCTTCTGTATTATGCATTTTTATTAGTATTTTCCCATCATGATGATTGTTGCACTGTGCAGTACAAATACTGCCTGTTCTGTAACATCATTGCGTTCAAATATCCAATTTTTATTGAACCCAAGTGAAGGCATAACCTAAAATAAATGTCAACTATTTCAAATGATGCTAGAATCTAAGGTTATGTCTTCGTCCGGTTTTAACAAATTCCGTTAGAGGGAGCCACAATTTTCAATAACCGAATCAATCCGGTGTTTTAAGCATTTGAATATAAGGTAGTTCTTAAGGCAATTTTTAATTATCTGCACATATTATGAACTTGAGAGAAAAAAAATTAAATCTTGCGCAAAATAAGTTCTTCCACTTTCTAACACAATTTTAAATTGGACAGCATTCTGTATTTATGTATATAGAAAATAATTCGATTTTATAAAGTCTAATAACTCGAAGGTATGAAAGTTATATTATTTTACATCATTTAACGATTTATTCGAGTGTAACTGAACAAATAATTAAACTTTTCGCTGATTTTAGCTATTGTGGTATCAACCCCATAAAAAACATGAAAGTATGGTGTCGATTAAACTGTTCTTTTCGTTGAAATGCATTTTTATGCTCACCCATGCAATAACCACACGATTAATTTACTTGCACTTTTAAATTTCGTAACACCAAGTTGATAATTAAAACGAAAAAATTTTCGAGTTAATTAAACGCAATAATTTTATGAGTTTTTGCTAATGTTTTTAGCCATCATTTTAATTATTGTTTGTTTTACGAGTTGTTTCATTTGTGTACATAGTTTTATTTTCGGAATGGTCTACAATTAATGATCGGAACCAAATTAATGAACAACTTCATGGTTGTTTCATTAATATTAATATTACGCTCCGATCATTAATATTACGCTCACAGTTAAACCACTTTAGATCGTTTAAAATATCTCAAAATTAAATCTCTGCTGATATTATTATCTCATCTACTAATTTTTTCCTTATTCATTACATCGAGTAAAATTAGTGTCGTTGGTGCAGGGTATCATTG
The DNA here is from genome assembly GCA_958510855.1 of Rhagonycha lutea. Classification (NCBI taxonomy): domain Eukaryota; kingdom Metazoa; phylum Arthropoda; class Insecta; order Coleoptera; family Cantharidae; genus Rhagonycha; species Rhagonycha lutea. The sequence goes on along the minus strand of OY294041.1, from coordinate 17,613,775 downwards.
GGACTGGATATAATTATAATTAATATAATAAGTGACATAATCCTTTAATAATGATTAAAACTTGTGACAGTTATATTTTAAAATTATATTAAAAAATATTTAATTCGATCATGTAATACCCTTTAATTTCTTAATATTACTGTGCGAATGCGGATAAACGTCAAGATATTGAGTTTTTAAATAAGTGCCCGTGAAATCACTGATTTGATACCACCCAAGTAGTTTTTCATCTAAAATATTAAATGAGCCGGTTATAGCAGCTTAATTGCTCAATTTAAAGAACTTTTTTAATTTATTTTGGTTAAGTGATAATATGCAATCCTTTCAAAGATTTCGAAGTTACATAAAGTTAAAACAATATAGGATAGGAATGACGGAAGATCACTTTTACCCCAACTTAGCTGTCCAATGCATTGGATTCGTACGAAGTATCTTATATAGAAAAGGAAAGGGAGTAAACAAAACTAAATATTTAAAAAGCAAACAACAAATTTCTATGATCTTGAAATTATTGTGAAAGTTAAAACAATAAAGCGTAGGAATGATGCATATTAGATTTTTATCTACAGCTGCCCAATGCATCGGAGTCATTCTTATGTACTTACTGACATAAAACTTGCAGACTTACCATAAATTGCACCTACATGTGATCAAAATTGACATTCCTAGTAGACTAATGTTTATATAAAATTTTGTGACCAGCCAAAACTATTAAATTAGGTATCAATTTAATTTTTATGGTTAATCAACATTTAGCAAATATAACAAACTTTGTTCCAAAATATTGTAGTAAAATTTACCAACCACAGACTTCAATATTGTAAACTCCAATCAAAATTTACAAAATGTGGGCCGATAAGTCTGTATTTCGCCACGGTCGGTTTATTTTACCCATATGCCTCGGCTCGCTCATAAAAATTCCTTCTTACGGTTTTCTAAAAAGCAAATTTAAAACACTTTCCATGCACTTTTCAAAAAAATTTATTCAATTAAACTAATATTACAAAATCAAAAAATCTCTTTTACGTTTTTCGCCGCCATCCACCTACGTGGCGACCAAGCAAGAGAGTCCTCTCGTTCGCAGGCGCGGATATTTTTCTCTCAAAAAAAATCCAGTGGCGCAACATGAAATTTTTACAAATATAAAAATTTTCAAATTTTTCAAAATTATTATAACATAACCCCTACAAATTTTGGTTGTCTACAACCCTTAAAAAGAAAACACCACATCTTTTTACCCCCTTGTGAAATGGCAACTTGCAAGCTATTTTGTAAAAATAGTGCGGTCTATTGACATTCCACATAAAAAATAAAGTGGTGAAAAATCACGTCCCACTCACATAGATCAAAGCCTAAAAATTCTATCAAATTTACAAATTACATCAAAAAATAAAAATAATAATTTAGCCACTCAAACTAAATTAAATCAAAACAAAATTTCGAAATTTTCAATCGTCACCAAACACCTTCTATCAATCCAATCAGAAATATTACAATCTTACAAAATTATGCGCACAAAATTAATCTACTAAATTTTGGTGACTTGACCAACCTCTTTCAAAACTATCAGCAAATCTTTCTTCTTTCCAATCTTCAAATTAAATTTCTTCAAAACAGTGATTCTTCCTGTATGAACTTTTCAACAATTTCAATTTTCGCGTACCGTAGCATTCTTCTAATAATTTTCATCTTCATTCAACTTTCTATACTCAAATTTTTTCACTATTATAAACTTCTTTAATTATTTTCAAATTCTCATTACTCAATTAATTTAATTACAATCTCTAAATTGATGCCCTCATAATGGAGTGGTCATCTGCGCCAATTATTTTAAATTCATTTTATAAATCATCAAATCCTACTTCAATTTCAAATAACATTATCAAATAGCAACCAAATCTTTTCTATTGGTTTAAATTAAATTTCCAAATATCTTAAATTTCTGCTCAAATACGCTTTATAAATTTCGAATCGTCGATCGATGTCGTACGTTCATTTTCAAATTTTCTTTTTGAAAAAAAAAACTTTTCTTGGTTAAATTTCTTCTTAAATTTTCAAAATTCCAGACTTGCTTCTGTTTTCAAAAATTGTTCTGTAATTTTACTGTTTAATTTCACCTTATTTTAAATTTGTGATTTATTTTAAAATTTTTCTTGTGCGCCGATTTAAATTTTTCGTTAATTATTAAATTGTTAATCATTTTAATTGTTTCAATTATTTAAGCTTCTTCATAATTTTCTTCTCCTTGGTGACGATTCCGTTTTAACTTTATAATCAAATTTACAAATGTCTTAATTTTATTTACACGTTTTACTTTTATCTTGTCATTTTTCATAGCGGTTATCAACAAATTTTAAATAAAAGATTCTTACTCAAATTTTCTTGTCCATATTTATTTAATTATTTTGGGGTTGATTTTCTTCGGTGACTTTCCATCTACTTCTCCGGTACCCCCACTTCTCCAAAGAAATCTCTCGCATTTTCACTACCCCCTCTTTCCTCTTCCTTACTCGAATGTTTCCAACAATTTTCTTTATTTTCATTTTAATTTTCTTAAAAATGTTTCCAATTTGGAAGCACCATCTCACTTTACTTGCCGGCATGACGTCTTCATCCGCAATGACCTCTTCCAAACTATCATCCCCTCTTGGACTTGGATTGGGAGCACTTTCCACTTCTTCTTTTAAATCCTTAGAAACAATTTCTAATTTAATTTCACTTTTGATTTTCTTAGGGTAACCTTGTCTTTGCAACCAATTAAATTTTTTTTTTGCCTTCAGCTTTTTCCACTTTCTTCTCCTTATTTCCTTCCTTGAGTAAAACAGGACTTTTTTAACAATGGCGCCTACACCACATTTCAAATCCTCTTCTGGGGTCTCTACCCCCTCGCTCGCGACAACTTCGACCACCTTATCTTCTTTTAAATTTTCAATTTCTTCCTCCAGGACTTTTTTATTAATGCTGCCTACACCACATTTTTCTTTTTCTTCCTTTATTTCTTCTATCATTCTGTTTGCATGTTCCCTTATTTCTCTATTTTCTGTCTTTATTTGATTTATACTCCTGTTCATTTCGTCAAAGTGCGTCATCATGTTTTGATTCATGAGATTTAGCATGGCCATGAGTTTCTCCCTGGTTGCCATTTTAATATTAGCAAAACCTCTTGCTAAATCCTATGCTAATTTTAAATTTAATTGATCTCAGGGTCAAAGGTGAGTTCCGTGAAAAAAATCGGCCCTATTTTCTTCACTCAGCTCCACGTTACGGGTGCCAGATGTAGTAAAATTTACCAACCACAGACTTCAATATTGTAAACTCCAATCAAAATTTACAAAATGTGGGCCGATAAGTCTGTATTTCGCCACGGTCGGTTTATTTTACCCATATGCCTCGGCTCGCTCATAAAAATTCCTTCTTACGGTTTTCTAAAAAGCAAATTTAAAACACTTTCCATGCACTTTTCAAAAAAATTTATTCAATTAAACTAATATTACAAAATCAAAAAATCTCTTTTACGTTTTTCGCCGCCATCCACCTACGTGGCGACCAAGCAAGAGAGTCCTCTCGTTCGCAGGCGCGGATATTTTTCTCTCCAAAAAAAATCCAGTGGCGCAACATGAAATTTTTACAAATATAAAAATTTTCAAATTTTTCAAAATTATTATAACATAACCCCTACAAATTTTGGTTGTCTACAACCCTTAAAAAGAAAACACCACAATATATTTTATTTCCGTCCTTAATTAAAGGCAGAGTAGAAGTAGGTTGCTGGTTTCTGATTGTCGGTACCGAAAATCCCACGTAGTAATAAATGGAAGTGTACCCAGTGTAATCAGATAAATAAGCATCGAGATTGCAGCCGGTGCTGGTATTTATCGGAATTAAGTAATTAAGAATTAACTCTACATACATACGTAGGTGGTTTAAATTCTATTGGTATTTTCTAGAATTTGGAATAATCACGTTTTCCATAAATATGACGCAATTTGTAAAAACATCATTTTTAATATTCTTAAATTATTTGTTTCATATTTTCCACTTCTAATTATATATTTAATTCATTTCCACCTCTTAAAATACCTTAGTAATGTGTAAGAATTTTAAATAAACATTTGTTAGATTAGTCCTAATACATGCTAAATATTACGAACGCTGTTGATGCGCCTATTAGGACGGACAAGTATTGCGTATTCTTTTTGTTCAAGACTTGAATGATTTCCTCAGTATTCGATGAGTTTTACTGTGTCCTGGTTGAAAACTGAACTACTCATACTGGATAACTTTATTAAAGGAAGAGATCCTGATGTCTGATGCTTGTGAGTATGATTTTTGGAAATCATTGTGGAAAAAAGAAATCTAACTTAACAAAAGATATGGAAACTTTATAATAGTGATTTATTACTGATGAATGATGATAAAAGCGAATCAAAGATTCGAGATAGAATGTTTTTGTCACAGAGGTGTATAAGCATATACCTAAATTTGTAAAAATAGATCTTATTTACATTCAGAGCCAATTTGTTACTTACACGCAATACACAAATACAATGTTTTGATTCTAAAAGTGATTGGTGCGGTTGTTTTGTTTGTTGTTTGATCAACCTGCAAAGAAGAATAATTTGGTGCAAATTTAGAATTTACCACCGAAACTGTTACCTCCTATGTTATGTATTTTTTGGAACTCCTAGGGAATTTTCGAATTTTGATGATAAGAGGTTAAGAACAATAATTTTTGCTTTACTATTTTATATATATTTTAGTCAATCTAATTTTTACTTCACAATTAGTTCCATAATAATAGAATAACCAAAACTTGTATGGCTTTAAAGTTCTTAATTACATACAATAACCGGGCAATTAGAATATTTTATAATAAGGAACCTACATTTAAAACGATATTATTGTCCATACAAACATTGTAGCAGTGTATTATTTAGGGACATTAAATAAAATATCGTACAAGAAGCAACATGGTTGAAAGTGTACAAATTGATAACTGCTATATAGCAAATAATATAAAATTAGTGTATCGTGCAGGAAATATACTAGGATTCGTTCCTCCAGTTAACAAATCAAAGATTAAGACTTTTAAGGTTTACTCTACAATTTTAATGATTTCACTTTTAATTTTGAATTTAGTATACCTTTATTTGGGACGAAACAACATCTACATCCAAAATACTGTGGAGCTAATTTTGGGCAATGTTAGACGAACGATATTGATTATTATAATTGTAATTAATCTTTACACAACTGCGTTCTCCGATATAGACGAGTTTTACTTACTAAAACAGCTTTTTAAAAAATTCGATGAGGGTATCAACAAAAAAGACTTAATTTGGAAACCCGGAAAATTCTACCTTATATTTAAAACTTTGATCATCTTAACTTTTATAATAATATTACTGGATGTCGGTCAAAAGTTGCTTAGCACAATAACTATTGAAGACGTCATTGCAAAAATCGGTGACATATATTTTATATTATCAGTGTTGTTAATTTATAATTTTATTTCTTTAATTAAGTTACGTATGAAATTGTTAAATAAGCGTTTTTTGCGTTTATTGAAAAACTACAAGTTCCATCCCAATCTTAATTCAGCTGTAATAAATCCAATACTTGGAAGAGTGGAATCAGATTTGCAACAAGAAGTGATCAAAATCAGAAATTTGCTTTCGTTAGCTTTAAATATTTGCTCAATTTATAATAAAGCTTTGGGGTATCAATTGCTTTTGGTGGTGTTTTCAATTTTCATGCAAACTTTGTATCAAATTAATTACATAATTACTAGTTTAAAGACAGTATATAGAAACTTACCATCATATCTAATTATTGCTGTTGGATGCTTACTTGGAATTGTTTACTTTTCAATGTATGTAAGTATTAAACGTAATCACAGTACTTTAACCCTACTTACCACTAATAACGGGAAGTGTAATTTTAAATTGAATTAAACAATTGGAATTTTAACAATATATCTGTATTTCAGCTAATGGGAATCATGGTAGTCTTAACTTGTGACGAAACAACAAACCAGGGAAAAGAAATAATCACCACGTGCTACAATGTCCTATCAGAAATACACGTAATATCCGATATCTCTGAAGTTGCCAGTTTGAGAAAAGAGTTACTTCTGCTGACAAACTACTCCATGAGTCAGTGTCCTCACTTTTCTGCCGCCGGACTTCTTAACGTGAATCGCTGCACAGTCATTGGTTTTCTAGGCACCATTACTCCATTTATTATTATGCTTGTACAATTAAATAGTTAAAAATGTTATTGTGGTGTGGCTATTACAAAGATTTAAATAAAAGCACTTTGAAGTGGAAAGTAAATCATTTTTACATTTATTTAAATTTGTATCCCCCGAATCCATCGCGATTTCTCATTGAGATGTTATTAATAATATGAACGAACCATTTTTAATTTACGTTGTTAAACAAGATTCTCCGGTCCAGAAATTTGGTTCGGGATACACAACCGTATACTTCGATACCTCAAACGGATGAGAGCCATCCATGGCATGTTACTACCACCCAAAAAATTCAAAATGTAGAATTTGACTCACAAGAACCATTTTCAATCGCTTTTCCTTAAAAATTTAAATCCTTTTAAAATACCAACTTCCACATACGATAAACTACCATACACAAGATTCAAAATTGGAAATTTTAGGGGCGTTGAGTATTTAAAAATTCTATGACACATATAACACAAGACGTCGCATTTCCTAGCTGCAAAGCTGTGTTCAAAAATTCCTTCTGTTTCAAGAACTGTAAGCCCCCTGTGTCGATTCTTACCTTGTTATTTAAAATTTGGTAATTGTTAAATTTGTTTGCCATTTGTGGACAAATTAAATAATCAATTACTCAGCTGCCACCAGCTTCACTTAGATGTTGATTTTGATTAAAAAAGGTTAACAGTTATAATCAGCGGTCGGACCAATCCCGCCAGGCGAGTGAGGTACGGAGGTGTGGGGATAAATCTCCTCTTAACGCCAAATCGTTGGATTAAAATTAGGCGCCTTAAGTTTTAGTTCAAGTAAGTTACAACAACTTAAGTTGTTAAGTTAAGTTTATCAATAAATCCAAATTATTGTATTTACTGTTTTTGTGCTTTTTATTTACTCGTATCTCTGAAATCCGTTATAATCAATCGGTTATGGGCTACAGTTCAACGGAGCTAGTGTAAAATAGGAAGAAAAGGACAAAGAAAATTCGATCAAGAAAAACGTGGTATTTTTTGTGGAACGTTCTCGTAATCGTAGAGGATAATTCAAGGTAAAGTAAACCATCAGACAAAATGTGTAACAAATCATCCCTCTGCAAACACGACCCCTAATGGGAGAGTCGACCCCTACAGAGATCAGGATCTGCAACAATCCGGAGAGAACCTCTCCAGTTTGTTTTGCCACGATGGTAATCAGACTAGCCATATATATGCGAAGGCACGGGTCAATGGGTTACTGAAAAAAAGACAGGTAGCTTGGGAAAACTCAAAAAAACACAAATAGAAACAAATGCTTTAATTGAACACATAGAACTTGAGAGATGTATCAACAGTTTCAACAATTGCAATGTAAATTACTGTGCCAACAATGCACACAGTAGCAACTGAAAGATTACGGTAACAATCAAAAAGTGCACCCAGCTTAAATTTAACAAGTACCAAAACACACAGTAACCGCTATGGGCTACCAGTAATTAATATACAAAAGCCAAATAAATGTACATCGGTCAGACGAGCAAGATAGAATAAAATTTACTTACATAAACGTTTCATAAGTTTACAAACTTAGATGTCGACAAACGCATCTTCCTACTCGACATTGACCACTGGCTTGAAGGTTGGAATCTGTAACTTGTTAAATCACACAAGAAAACACTCGATTGCTATAATCGCGAATACTAAACATTCTGCTTATAGATTTGTAGCTGGAACCTGGACCAGTGAGAGATGGTGTAGAGATGTCAACAAGACGGAACCTTCCATACGATGGAAAGAATTTCCCAAGTGCTCATCCATCCAAAAACAATAACAATAGGATGTAGCCAACTTGAAGAAATCCAAAATGGTCGCACAACTTGCACACCAACAAGAAAAAAAAACTGTAATCGATTCCTGCACATTTGAGTTACCCTCCCAAGTAACATTTTAACCTGGGAAATTTCTGGCATTTGCCTGTCAGTGAAAACTCACCCAGGACCTGCTCCTGTGGCAGGTGTGAAGCAAGCCTGCTACAGGTGCTGTCTGAGTAATTTGGCGCACGAATTTACCTGAGGCAGCCCTGTGGCATACTTGGGAGAAAGCCAGCTGGTGCTGGCGCAAACCTGCACCACGCTTGTCGCACACCTGAGAAAAGCCTGGGGAAACCCCGAGACAGGATTGAGGTAAGTCGGAGGCAGGAATGAGGCAAGTCTGCTACAGGTGCTGTCTGAGTAATTTGGCGCACGAATTTACCTGAGGCAGCCCTGTGGCATACTTGGGAGAAAGCAATCTGGTGTTGGCGCAAACCTGCACCACGCTTGCCGCACACCTGAGAAAAGCCTGCAACGGTTTTGATTTCAAAAAATGGTAAATAATTTTCAAAAAATAAAAAAATTAATTTATTTTAATTTATTTAATTTCTTAACTTAATATCCCTTTTTAGTATTCTTTTCTCTATTAATTAATTAGATATTATTATATTATTATATTTTTTAATTCTCTTATTATATTATTATATTTTTTAATTCTCTTATTATATTATTATATTTTTTAATTCTCTTATTATGGTTGAACTCATAAATGGCGATTTTCTCCTAATTATTTCATTTGATGATAGTTGGTCCTGGAATTTATCCACGGGTTGCGTCTGTTGGAGTCTGTAAATCTGTAAATATAATTATAAATTTGAAAAATCTTACCGGAGCTGGGAATCGATCCACGGACCTTCTCACTTGTACTTGGATAACCTGGAGTGTTATGCACTACGCCACCAAGTTTAGTTGTAAAAATCATGATTATTTAAAAACCTGTGATTGTAATCACTTTAGATTGGTAATTGATCAAATATTGTCTATTTAATAAATTAAAGGAGTTCAAAACACATTAACAACAATAGTTATTTACATCAAAGTCAGGAAAATGATATATTACTGACGAGGAGCAATGTTGAAATACGAGGCACTTCGTGCCGAGTATTTTAGAGCTCCGAGTAAAGTGACATATTTTCCTGACGTATTTTGTATTAAATTTTTCCGAAAATCGTAAAAAATCGAAATTTTAAAACACTAATTGAACAACATTTTTAAAATGAGCAAAAATCAAGTTTGTCAATGTGTCACAACTTGAATAACATTTTTAAAATAATCAAAAATCAAGTTTGTCAATGTGTCAAAACACATTGAAAAAATCAATTACTGACATTACCGGACTAGTCATTATAATTCAATTTCCCTGCGCGTAGATACGCAGGGAAGTGTTGTTTCTATAACGATTTTTGGAAAAATTAGTTATTAATTATTTCCCATGTTAATTTCCTATGTTCACATCGGCGGCCGTCACCCGGTATAAAGGCACGTGTACCTACTAATTTTTGAAATTTTTTGAAAATATAGGTTTTTGGTAAAAAATTTAAATTGATGGTTAAACAACCAACATTAATGCCTGTTTTTACCAACAATTTATTTAAGAATTTCCTAGTAAAGAATTACTTAGCTAGGATTCCATAAATGTGATTGGTAAAATTTGACATAGTATTGACATAAAAAATTCATATATCAAATTTGACCAATCAAATTTATGGAATCCTAGCTAAGTAATTCTTTACTAGGAAATTCTTAAATAAATTGTTGGTGAAAACAGGCATAAATGTTGTACAAACAAATTTTGTTCGTAGATTTTGAGGGAGTTGTATAATTAATAGATTAATAGGAATAATAGGTAATATTGGTAATAAAGTTTCTCTATTGGTGAGTCAGATCTGTTTTTGCCTAACTACCCTGTCTCTAATAATTAAGTAGGTATTATAATCTTATGAACTATTTACAAATTTAAAAATTTATTACGTGTATCTACGTAATTAAATTAAAGGCACGTGTATACTAATCTTTTTTAAATTTTTTAAAAACACGTGCCGGACGGCCTTAGGCATCTTTTATTAATTATTATATCGTAAATTTGATTATAATATATTTTTGGTAAAAATTTTAGTGAACGAACGTCACCATCAACGTCACAATTAACCGAAGACAAGATTGCGTTATCCGATTCAATTGCAACTTGCAAGTAGGACTAAGTTTTTTTCTAAATTTATTTGCCGTAATTCATTGTCGGCTTATAGGTCAAACCTGCCCAAACCTACTTATCCCTTTTTACCTGAATATCATGGGATTAATTTAATTTAAAAGCCATGTAACGGTATTACTCATTTTTGGAATTTCCTACATTTGTTGTAATTATTTTGTTGCAGGTTGATACTTGTTTTATAACTTATCAATATATTAGGGTACTGTTACAATGCAGTATGCAAAAGTAAAATATACAAACAGCTTTTAATTAACTTTGACCTGTAGTGATTAAGGCAGAAAATTCCTAGCAGGCTGAGTTTACCTAGTAGGATTAGTAGCCTTTCTGTTAAGCGGCTGAGTTTACCATCGCCCATACGGATAATGCAGTGCATCTTGCAAGTGAGCACATCAGTGAAAATGAAGTGGAAGAAGTGATTTACAGTCGCCCTAGTTTCAGTGGAAATATTCTTAAATAATATATTTATTTGTAATAACTACCGAAAATTTTACATAAGGCTTTTTACAAGTGCCCCCCCCCCCACCGAAAATAAAATCCTGGCTACGGGCCTGCTGTTAAAGATCTTTTAGCACTTTTATATAATACTTTTAACTTAATTTTGCCAAAAGATGCAAGAACATTGATGAATACTCCAAAAAATAAAAAAAAAATGATTTAATATTAAAAAATTGTATTAAACAATAAATTATTTGTTATTTTGAAGATACCTTTTCAATATCGGCCAATATTTGCTCAATCCCATGTAATTTATTAACAAATCGACAACTGTATTGAAGGGATACACCACTTCTTTTTCAAAGACACAAAAACTTTGAGTAGAAGAAGTGGCTTATTCCTTCGAAACAATTGTCAATTTTTTAATTCGCTACTGCTGGGTCCTCCTGGTTCTTCTGATTTTCGTGGTTCAATCTGTTCAAAGTAAATTAAAGTGATTTAAATGTTTAATTAAGAGCGCGCTGCAAATTTTAATGCAAAAACATGTTCAACAAATGGCGTGCCCTAAAATATTAATCTTTTCTACGAATCTTTGAAATCTTTATAATTCTGTATTGGTGAAAAGATTAGTATAAAAGATTAATATTTCAGGGCGCGCCATCTGTTGAAACATGTTTTTGCATCAACATTTGCAGCACGCTCTTAAGATTTGGTTGGAGAACAATATATTGTAACATTATTATACAACCCAGTAAAAATTGATAGGGTTTTGTATTATTCTTACTTACCTTTTACGAAGAAGACATCAAAACAATATAAAATTATTTTGTTTAATTCTGCAAAACTTACCTAAACACATGGTAGTAATAAAAAAATGAGTCTGCGATATGAGTATAATGAAAATGAATGAGATAGAAAAAAAAATTTGACATACGAACATATGCGAACGAGTATCTACGAACTAGTTCGAGATTGGCTTGGCGCCGAGGCTACACAGGCCAGGCGCCGGAGTGCGCAGGAGATCTGCAAGTTATTCTCAGGTATGGCTTCATAACCTGACACTGGCTTGCACCAAGCCAAGCGCAGGACATTCTCAGGTATCGCTAAATAACCTGTAAATTACTATTTATTTGGAGTCAGCCAGGCCTGGCGCAGGCTTGGCAGGTAAAATCTGATTTTGCAGGTAATTGCCAGGATTGAAATGTTACTTGGGCTATCTACTGTCAGATGTTATACAGTAGCACCAAAAACATAGCCAGAGCCGGAAAACCATATTACGAACTAAACTGGCCGATCAACCAGTGGTTTAACAAAAACACACTCCAAAACGGCACTCAGAAACTGACGCAACAAAAATATCAACCGCTCGGTTCTTAGGTACTCAGGTAACTGTCCTATATACAAAATTCTACGCCGGAAATATGTCCCTATCAAATTCGAACGTTCACAGTTCACGACCATCTGCCTAACAAAATGCATTAAATTTGCGATTGCATTTAAAATAAATGCATGGGCGTACTCAGAAATATTGCGAAATGATATGAAAAGGAAACCAAAGTAAGAATTAATAAAAATTCGTTACAAATGGAGGGCGTCAAATGAGCATTGAAAAACTGGAAAATTTTTCAAATTTTGGAAGCCAGTGAGTTATTCGATGTTGTGACCAAGACCAGCTACTGGATGAGAAACGAGTTATGCAACAGAAATTCTGGTATGGAAGAAAAAAGCTGCTAGAGCAGACGTGCAATTTCAACGACAAATTATGAATTGTGAAACCGTAAGTGAGATGTGGAAAAAATATTATACGTTTACGAAGGAGCCTGAAGATGATATTGCAGTTTTTTGTCGAAACTGAAATCGTGCAATTGAAGGATCAGAAGGAAGACATATCCTATTTGATGGTTATAACTAAAATTTTGATGTCGTTGCCTGCCGATTATAATCATTTTCACAGTGCGTGGGAGTCTACAAGTACAGACAATCAAACAATGGCAAATATGCGTGCACGGTTGACGGCGGAGGAGCTTCGATTACAATCACAGGGACAAATCTCAAATGTGGAGGCGCTGATGGCCAAACGGAATTTTAAAAGTAAAAATTACAATTTTGAAAAGGTTAATTCATTAAGTAACAACAGCAAAGAAGGAAGTAAAACAGGAAAATCGAAAGGTAAATGTTTTAAATGCGGCGAAAGCGATCACTGGAAAAGAGATTTCCCACAACGTAAGGACGGTCCCAATAAGAAACAAGAAGGCTCACAGGTCGATGCATTTGATGTATGTTCAGCATCGGATGAAGATAAAGATGTTTGGATTCTGGATTCGGGTGCGAGTGATCACATGAGTCATCGACAGGAATGGTTCGAAAATTTTACAGAGGCATCAGTACCACTCGCAATTGGAAATGGTGACAAGATTATGGCTCGAGGAAAAGGTGATAAAACATTCTTGCAGTTAATGGTCATGATTGGATTCGCAAACGCATCTTGAATGTTTTATATGTGCCAGAAATTCAATGTCAATTTATTTTCATTGGAAATAAATCACAACAAACGTTGCGAATTGCTGAAGGATGGAAACATTGTGGCAGTGGGAGTTCGTCGAGAAAAGTTGTTCCAGATGATGTTCAAGGTAGATGAATCTAGTACCGAAGTTGCCATGGAAAATATGGCAATAAAAAAGGTTTCCCTTCGTTCTTATTGGTACGAACAACTTGGACATCAGAATGTAGCACAGGAATGCATAGCCGTACTTGATAGTGAAGATTATGAAAAACAAAAGCTGACAAGGACACAAGTGATGAAGTTGAGGCGGAAACAGCGGAGGAGCAAGAGCAGCATAATAATCGTGATAACACCATAATATGTGATATAGATGATAGAAATATTGTTGATCGGCGCTTGCGCGATCGGAGCACTATCAAAGCTGCACCTAGATTATCTTATCATGCATCAGCGTATTATGTTATAATGTCAGCAGTGAGTACAGAACCAAGGACATACAAACAAGCAATAAATTCGGATGATCATAAACAGTGAGAGAAAGTGATGGATGAGGAATATGAATTACTCACAAAAAATCATACATGGACTTTGGTCAAATTACCAGAAAATCAAAAGGTGATTGATAATCGATGGGTTTTCAAGGTAAAACAGAATTCAGATGGAAGCATTGATCGCTACATAGCGCGATTGGTAATGCGAAGTTTTACGCAAGAATATGGCATTGATTAACAGAAAACATTTAGTTCGGTTGTTAAATTTATATCAATCAGAGGAATTCTAGCGTTGAAACGTATGCAGTTGAAGCAGTTCGACGTAAAAATGGCTTTTTTAAATGGTGATTTGGAGGAAGACATTTTTATGAAACAGCCAATTGTAAATGACGATGGTAGTGAACTAGTCTACAAATTATCCAAAAGTTTGTACGGTCTGAAGCAAGCATCTCGAAGCTGGAACAAGAAATTCACTTCGTTCATGAAGAAGTTTGGTTTTAAAGCATGCAAATCAGATCAATGTGTATTTGCGTGCAATGAAAATGGTTTGTCACTTTTGGCAATTTATGTTGACGGCGGTCTAATTGGAGCAGAAAAGGAAAAGGCCATTTTACCGAATTTGAACATTTGCAAAGGGAATTCGAAGCAAGGTTTTCGAGTTGTAATCAACAACAGAATCTGAATAAATGGCAGCAGCTGATGCTATGAAAGAACTATAGATATAAAAAAAAAAAAGATATAAAAATAGATATAATTACCTTATTATTAACGCCGGTGTTATGTTGCGTATTACTCTAAAGACCTATACTTAAAACAATATTATTTTCCATACAAACACTGTAGCAGTGTATTATTTAAGGACAGTAAATAAAATAACATACAAGCAACAGCATGGGGGAAACTTTACAAATTAATAACTGCTATATAGCAAATATGAAATTAGCGTATCGTATAGGTAACATACTAGGATTGGTTCCTCCAGTTAATAAATTCAAGATTAAGATTTTTAAGATTTACTGTACAATTTTAATTGTTTCACTTTTAGTTATCAATTTAGAATTCATTTATTTGAAACTATACAACAACGACATCAAAAATACGGTAGATCTAATTTTGGACACTGTTAGACGAACGATAATGATTATTATAATACAAATTAACATTTATACAACAGCGTTCTCACATGTAGACGAATATTACTTACTAAAAGTGCTTTTTAAAAAAATTGATGATGGTATCAACAAACGAGATTTATTTTGGAAACCTAGAAAAATGTACCTTGTATTTAACATTTTGATGTTCTTAGCTATTATGACAATATTAATAGACGCCATTAAAAACTATCTGAAATACATTGAGAACGTCGTCAGTAAAATCGGCTATCTATATTATATGTTATCAATATTGCTAATTTATAATTTTATTTCTTTAATTAACCTGCGTTTGATAATTTTAAATAAACGTTTGAGGCGCCTATTTAAAAATTATATGTTTTATTGCGGTCTTAATTTATCAATGATGAGTTCATTATTTGGAAGAGTAGAATCAGATTTACAACAGGAAGTCAACAAAATCAGAAATTTGCTTTCACTTGTCTTAAATATTTGTTCAATTTATAATAAAAGTTTGGGGTATAAATTGCTTTTTATGGTGTTTACAATTTTTATGCAAACTTTGTATCAAATTAATTACGTTATTACAAATTTCAACTCATTAGATGGAAATTTAACATCAAGTCGAATTATTGTGGAGTGTATTGCTGGAATTGGGCTCTTTTCTATTTACGTAAGTATTGAACGTAACACAAACTACTTATTTATTTATAGATATTTTTTACGGTGACCTTAGTCATTATTGTGCATAATAGTTTTGATTTAATTCATACAAATTGACCAATATTTGTGGATTTCAGCTTATGGTATTCATGGTAGTCGTTCTTTGTGATGATACCATGAATGAGGTAACAAAAATTGCTGCAACTTGCTACAGTTTTGTATCACAAATTAAAGTAAGGTCCGATATTTATCAAGATGCAATTTTGAGAAAAGAGTTGCTTCTTTTGGCAAACTACGCGATGGATTAGTGTCCTCACTTTTCCGCCATTGGATTTTTTAATGTAAATCGTAATATAGTCACCAGTTTCCTTGGGACTATTATTCCTTATATTATTGTGATTACACAATTAAATAAATAATTTTGTGCATATAATTTATGTGACTGTAACCGAGATTTAAATAAAAGCACTTATGTTCGTATTAATAGTCGCGGATTGATCCGAGATTCAGAATTAACCCTCTCTCTATCTCTCTTTATCTCGTTACCCGGTAACGGTCTAACCGAGGTTCAATCCTGAATCTCGGATTAATCCGCGACTATTAATACGAACATTAGAAGTTGATGTCATTCTTTCTTTTACGATTTTTGTCCGGCTTCTCCATAATTCGATATATCCCAAACATGCCCGCAAATTTGTGTCCTCCTAACAACAGTAAAGTATGGTCAAGGTGGATAAAACAACTCCTAACTTTAGTTTCAAGGTCATTAGACAGTAAAGTTGCGAATCTAAATACCAAAACAAAGAATCAACATTATAGATCTTATATTTACTATATAAACTTATACATAATATGTAGAGAGAAAATGCGTAGCCAAAATCCGGCGCAGTAGAGATCGCGTGACACCCAATTCCACCAATTGACACCAACGTAAACACGATTGTACGAATTTTGCTTTCTGCTCATTAGCTCCACCTTTTCTTCTTTATTTGGCACCACTCTATGTAAGATGTATGATCAAGACGACAAAACTAAGTATTGAACAATTCAAAAGAGCGCCACCTGGAACTGGAACGTTTGTTACTGAGTACAATAGCGAAACGAGAAGCTGTTCAGTAGTACATCGGCAGTCCACGCGGAGTACGGGAGTCACCAGAAATTCGAAAGCCACCAGTATTTTGTACATAGATGGGTATACGCATGGCGAAAATATAGGTACCAAATTTTTTTGAGTTGTTTTCAGGTAAAGAAGCACAGGAATATTATCAACTCCAATAATAAATTGTGTGAAATTTTTTGAAGTTCTTTTTAAGTCTATTAGAGATCACTCAGCGTATTTACTCCTTACTTAACATAATTCTAGAGTCAACAAGGCTGTCCGGAGCATATAAGTGTGTCTTTTTGCTAATTGCTCGAGAAAAGTCCGCTAAACCATCTTTAAAGTATTTGTATTATACAGTAATACGAGTAATTGTTAGAGTACAATAAATTTCCAATATATAGTGCCACGAAACTAATAATTTGGAAAATAATTTGAAACCTAAAATTTTATAATTCACACTTCATAATTAATTTAAACCAAAATATGTATAATCGTAAGAACAATTAATAAATTATTAAAATTAATATCGGTTGTAACATTCGATCAAATAAATTATTAATTATAAAGGCGTGATACGCCCATAACTAAATTATAAATAATACGTACAAGAAACATTACCTGCACACCTCAAAATTAGTTTAACATAAAGATAATATTGTTAACAAAATATTGTCGAAAACTAGAAGTAGCTAGAACAATTAATAAGGTCACAATATCGAAAAAACACTAAAAATTCAATATGGCGCTGAATGCAAAGGCCGCCAAATGAGTCGACACATTTAATTATAACACAATACATTTTATATGGAAGAAATGATTCAAGAAATGATCATAACGCGTCACAGCTTGACGTCATCAGAGAATTTGTATAAATAGAGCAACTGAACAACGGTTGAAGGAAGTCATCATTCAGTCGCAGGCCAAGGCGGATCGCTGACCGCGAGCTAGGAGAAATCACCAGGAAGCGATGCTTCGGCGAGGTGATCGCCAAAGTATAAAAAATTAAGAATTATCAAAATGCACCACTACACTTAGGTTGGGTAAATATTGACGTGATATGGGCCCACCGATAAATTCCGAAAAAACTTTCCAAAACAATACTTAACAATCCGGGCTACCAATCTCGCCCCCAGCTGCTCAGTCCAAAAACGTTATCGTCCGCGGCTTTATCGGCATGACCTTCTAAATATTTATTTTTTAGCAAGCAAGCAAGCTACAATAATTTTGTACTCAGTGAGATTTGAAAAACTCACCCAATTGCGCGTTCCAACAAAAGCGTCATGCGAATGGAAGTTTTCGATCGATCGGATCCCGTTCGTAATGGACTGACCAAGTGTGTAGGTCGGGACGAGTGCTAGAAACCCTTCCAAATTTAATTTCTAAAAAGAAATAAACACTAACTATAATATTCAATTAACTTTATTTATAAAAAAAACAATCTCTTTAATACTCAAAATCGCAAAAATAGCCAAACCGCAACCACCTCACTCGGTGGGTTGCGCGCGAACTCCTTCTTCCTTCCGGCCCCCTGCCGGTTTCGCCGAGACCCCTAGTGGCCGCGCGAAACATTCAAAAATTTAAAATTTTATGATACAAAAATTCAATACAATCTCCATAATTAAATTTTCTGCTTCTTCATTCAAAAAAAATACGACAATATATTCCCGTTTATGATAATTACAATTATGTTTAATATATTTAATAGCGTGTGGGACCAACGTAATTAATTAACCCCACATGTTTTAGTTTAGTAATTGTATAATTTGTGTAAATACTGTTAATTATATTTATTTGTTACCATACAGTGGTTTTCTTTACCAAATAGCTACCAACCCCAAATTAAGCAAACCGTGCCCTCAACGGGGATCAAGATCTCAAATTTAAAGTACCGACAAACAAAAACGATCTGCGATAATAGTTCTATATAATATTGTTCTGGTATCGCCAACTTCCAGTTAGCAACGGTGATTACCAAAACCTGGGTACTCCGTTACTCGCTAACACTAATTACTCGCGACTCGAGTCCAACTCACCCACTTGTCGTTTGTAACCTGCAATTTGCATGTCACAATTATTATTTTAACATTTTTGTGGCAAATATTACGCCTGCTTTTATGCAACCGTGCGAGCCATCACGTGTACGATGAGTACTACGCACATTTACACTTGGATTACCCTGTACATGTTCGGTGAATTTGGTTTCAAACTAAAATCTTTTAGGTTTGCCCAAGTTTTCTTCGTGATGGCGGACTCAAGATACAAAGACCGTGGTTTGAACAACGCCTAATTTTAGCGTAGTTTTATAACAGTG
This sequence comes from Rhagonycha lutea, assembly GCA_958510855.1. Taxonomy (NCBI): domain Eukaryota; kingdom Metazoa; phylum Arthropoda; class Insecta; order Coleoptera; family Cantharidae; genus Rhagonycha; species Rhagonycha lutea. The sequence goes on along the minus strand of OY294041.1, from coordinate 17,594,868 downwards.
ATATAATAGTTATATAACATACTTAGTTTTTCGTAATCTGGAAGCTGACGTTGTCGTTTACCATTATTTGCACTTTCAAGCTACCGGCTTTGAAGATATTGCAATATCGAGGACACGCAGGTGGCGCCACCTCTTTCGATGCTAGCATTTTTAGTTGTGCCGATATGAATATTATGTGCATTCGAGAATCTCTCTACTGGTTATTCCGTGGATTGGTTATTTCAAGTCTTTGGAACATCTTTATATCTGTTTCCTATTGAGACAGCGGCCTCAAATCATTTCGTTGTACATGGTGGGTCACTCTAACCTGAAATTGCAAGTTCTGGTTGAGCCATTCTGATCCTACACCCTGGATTCCGTTCCTGGACACGCGATCCTAGCGTTGACGATTAGTAATCTATATCTGGTTATCACACACGATTTATTTAATAACAATCATTGTCAATTCTGATCTGCCACGAATCTCTTTTGTTTGCTTTTTAGACTCGCTTGGCTTACAAGGGGAAGGCGCGATATTCGGGGAACAGATTTTTTTTTATATTAATCGTACTTAAACATCAGCACCCCGACTTTATTTTGTGAAAGTAGTAAATCGCAAAATTCAGCCATTTTCGAGAAAAAAGCGTTTCAAGTAAAAGATCGATCGAATCCCGACAGAACCAATTTTTTTTTCTTTTGTTTTTAATTTTTTTTTCTTTGTTTTGATACATACTACACTACATACAAAGATAAAATACACATAATTAATTTTAGATATATTTTACTATGCGATAGAGAGATTTTTATGAATATGAACGAATAAGTATGTTCGAAATTAGCATATTAAAAAAGTTTTGCAGCATAAAATAGAAAAAAAATTAATAACGTGTATTTTATTTTTGAATGTAGTGTAGTATGTACCAAAAGAAAATTTTAAAAATTAAAAAAAAAGAACTTGCAAAAAATGGCTAATAAGGGATTTGAACCTGTTCTGGTCGCTTCATTATTCTCAATCCTCTGTTCCTAACACCTCGGCCAACTCGGTTATTGCATATTTTTTATCTTGTAATATGCTTGTAATAACTATACTGAACTTGACACACTCTTTTTTCGACAATCTCTGAATTTTTCTATTTACTACTTTCACAAAATAAAGTCGGGGTACTGATGTTTAAGTACGATTAATATAAAAAAAATCTGTTTCCCGAATATCGCGCCTTCTCCTTGTTAGTGTCGCACTATAATAATATTTGTATTTATGTGTACTTTGAAATTCCAGCACTCGTCCCGACCTACACACTTGGTCAGTCCATTACGAACGGGATCCGATCGATCGAAAACTTCCATTCGCATGACGCTTTTGTTGGAACGCGCAATTGGGTGAGTTTTTCAAATCTCACTGAGTACAAAATTATTGTAGCTTGCTTGCTTTTGAGCCGTAGTCAATATTGCATGATTTTCTGTGTGCAAATCAGAATTTATTCCTTCAGATTAACAGCATCTGTGATACGCCCGTTAGTGAAGATACTCCGTCAGAGTAAACGATTGTTTTGGAGCTGTGGCTCGATCCTATGTACTTATATCCTGACTGTTGCAATTAAATATTCCATTTTGTTAGTTCGAAATATAACTTTGTGGTTTCATTTCAAAGCAGCTAACTGGCGTCCATACCTTTTATCTATTTCAGAGATTGTCTTTGGCACACCCGAGAAGATTGTAGCGACTGGCTCCCAGGAACATCCATTCCGAACCCACGACGACGTTTGCGTTATCCCGTTCAGCGCTGTGGAGTAAATTTCCAAAGTTAGCTACTCTCAAGTCATCGAGAGGACAAGAGGCTAGTGTAACCAATTTAGGGTAACCAATTTAGCGGTAAACGTTCTAACTGACCGACTCCCTTTTAACTTCCAACCTGCAACTGACTTATTATAGGGCCCACTGCCCTTATATTCCCTTCAAGTGAAAATGCAACCACATACCCCAGAATGTTACACAAAAATAGTGAAAGCTCTAATTGAAATAGAAACCAAATTTCACACTTACCAACTCAAAAATGAACGAAGTTTTCTCGTGGTCATTCGAAATATTCATCAATCAACAGAGCACAACAAGTTAAAAGATGCCATTGAAGAATTGGGACATTCAGTAAACAACATGTCAAAAGAACAACAAACATAAATATGCCCCTTTTCAATGTAGAGTTAGCTGTTAACCCAAACAACAAAGATATTTATAAAGTGTCAAAACTTTTAAACACCGTCGTGAAAGTTGAACCCCCATACCCCAAACGTGAAGTGCCTCAATGTATTAAATGACAGAACTTTGGACATACCAAGATGTACTGTCATAGAAACCTAAGATGCGTTAAGTGTATTGCGAGTAACCATGCTAGAGAGAATTGCCCAAGAAAGGTACGCAGCAAAGATGTCAGGTGCGTTAACTTCGGGGATAACCACCCAGCAAATTATAGAATATGTTGAGTTTATAAGACTCCGCAAGGGAAATTGTATCTTTCACTACGAGAAAAATCATACATAATTGAAAACAAACACTCTACCCCTCCAGGAATTACTAACCACCAAATGGCAGGAAGAAATGCACAATTGCAATCCGACAGTAGCCAACGACATCAGTATCACCACAATCCCAGAACAACAACAGTCAAACAACAACCTGGAACTTATGCTAATAAAATGATGGAGAAAAATGATGGACCTCCTCACTGCCCTAATCACAAAAATGTTGTGATAGCAATACCAAAACTCAAAATATCTGTATGGAATGCCAACGGCTTGGTCAACCATGGCCAGGAAGTTAAAACCTTTCTCACGACACACGATTTTGTCATTATGCTCATTTCAGAATCTCACATGACTGAAAAAAGTTACATCAAAATTCTTCAATATTCGTTACACCACACTCAGCACCCTGAAGGAAGAGTCAGAGTACTACGATAATAATTAAAAATATCATAAAACATGAAGTAATATCCAGAATTAGTGAAAAAAACATGCAAGCTACAACAGTGGAACTAGAAGATTCTCATACAGTGGCATACCACAGTTGGTGTGCGTCTACCAAATCCTTGAATTCTAGTTGAACACTTATCAATTAATATTGAATCAACATTACTTTTTCACTTAAACCAAACGTTAACAATTAACATTGTATGGGCGGATATTCAATGGTTGTAGCAATGTAAGGACTCTTTGCGTTTTTATGAATGCCAGAATGGTACCACGGGAATGCTCTCTCGCAAGATGGCTTCACGAAATGATACAAACATTGTAAAAGAAAGACATCAACTTCTAAGTGCTTTTATTTAAATCTCGGTTAAAGTCACATAAATTAATATATGCACAAAATTATTTATTTAATTGTGTAATCATAATAATATAAGGAATAATAGTGCCAAGGAAACTGGTGACTATATTACGATTTACATTAAAAAATCCAATGGCAGAGAAGTGAGGACACTGATCCATGGCGTAGTGTGCTAAAAGAAGCAACTCCTTTCTCAAAATTGCATCTTGATAAATATCGGACCTTACTTTAATTTGTGATACGAAACTGTAGCAAGTTGCAGCAATTTTTGTTACCTCATTCATGGTATCATCACAAAGTACGACTACCATGAGTACCATAAGCTGAAATCCACAAATATTGGTCAATTTGTATGAATTAAATCAAAACTATTATGCACAATTAATAGTGAATAGGGTCAACGTAAAAAAATATCTATAAATCAATAAGTAGTTTGTGTTACGTTTTATACTTACATAAATAGAAAAGAAACCAATTCCAGTTATACACGCTAAAATAATGCGAGTAAATGTTAAATTTCCATCTGATGTATTTGAATTTGTAATAAAGGAATTAATTTGATATAAAGTTTGTATAAAAATTGCAAACGCCATAAAAAGCAATTTATACCCTAAACTTTTATTATAAATTGAACAAATATTTAAGACTAGTGAAAGCAAATTTCTGATTTTGTTGACTTCCTGTTGCAAATCTGATTCTACTCTTCCAAATAATGAACTCATCATTGATAAATTAAGACCGCAATAAAACTTATAATTTTTAAATAGGCGTCTCAAACGTTTATTTAAAATTATCAAACGCAGGTTAATTAAAGAAATAAAATTATAAATTAGCAATATTGATAACATATAATATAGATAGCCGATTTTACTGATGACGTTTTCTTTAGTTATTTCGGAGTATTTCAGATAGTTATTAAAGCCATCCATTAATATTTCCATCATAGCTAATAACATCAAAATTTTAAATACATGGTATTTTATGCTAGGTTTCCAAAATAAATCTCGTTTATTGATACTTTTATCAATTTTATTAAAGAGCAGTTTTAGTAAGTAATATTCGTCTACATGTGAGAACGCTGTTGTATAAATGTTAATTTGAATTATAATAATCGTTATCGTTCGTCTAAGGGTGTCCAAAGTTAGCTCTACAGTAATTTTGATATTGTTGTTGCATAGACACAAATAAATGTTTTCGAAACTGATAATTAAAAGCGAAACAATTAAAATTGTTGAGTAAATCTTAAAAGTCTTAATCTTGAATTTGTTAACTGGAGGAACCAATCCTAGTATGTTACCTGTACGATACACTAATTTCATATTTGCTATGTAGCAGTTATTAATTTGTAATCTTTCCGCCATGCTTTTTCTTGAATGGTATTTTATTTACTGTCCTAATAAATACACTGTTACAGTGTTTGTATGGTAAATAATATTGTTTTAAGTATAGGTATTTCGAGAAATACGCAACATAACACCGTCGTTAATAATAAGGTATCAGTGTTTTGATTTATATTGTCGTATTTTTATCGACCTACGATGAATTTAGAGGAATAGTAAATAAAATGAAAATAACAAAACATCCGGAACATATTATAACATATAGATAGTGAACTCATAATAAAAGGAGACGAAGCGCTATACGAAAGAGTATATGACTTGATATTGGATGTATGGAGGAGGGAAGAAATGCCGGAGGAATGGAATGAAGCAAGTGTGATACCAATACACAAGAAAGGATTTACGTCAGAATGTTAGAACTATAGAGGTATATGGTATATCCTTACTAAATGTTACATATAAGATACTAACGAAGGTAATACATTAACGTGTACAAGAACACACCGAGAAAAGCTAGGTGATTATCAACAGGGATTTAGACCAGGAAGATCAACGACTGACGGCCTGTTTGCGGTGACACAGATCCTGGAAAGAATAAATTCACGAATATGGTATTAAAATGGAGATGCTCTTTGTGGATTTTAGACAGGCTTTTGATAGTGTGAATAGAGACTAGATGCTGGAAGAGATTAAAGATATGGAGATACCCAATAAACTGATACGATTAACACGTATGGCGCTGAAGAATATTAAGGCGGAAGTACTGACAAAGAAAGGAAAAACAGAGAAATTCAAGATCGACGTAGGAGTGCGACAAGGAGATTCGCTATATCGGCAACTTTGTTCAATGTTGTGCTTCACAGGGTGGTAAGAAGAATGAAATGCGAGGGGAAGATCACATATAAGGAGGTACACATTATCGCATACGTGGTGATTGTCGCTAGATCACGAGAGGCTCTGAAGAAAATTTTTAAAAGGCTAGAGAGCGAAGCAAGAAGGGTTGGACTTATTGTAAACGAGAGCAAGACAAAATATTATTATAACGATATTTTCCTTGCACAACGGTTTGTACGTATGCGGACAAATACCTATCATAAAAGCTTAACGGTAAGTTATTCAGTGGAAAGCAATTTTTTTGTAAAAACTTTATTTTTGTTTTTACGAGACTATCCCTTAGGATCTTGGGTTCAAAACGTATGGATTCCTTTCGTGTGTGTCCTCCGTTAATGGGTACCACTAAAAATAAATCTACTTCTAAAGCGGTGCAACATGATATTGTAAATTTCTCTACGCTTGCAGTGCACAAATTTTGTGCAACTAAAAATGTGAATGAATCAACGGTAAATTTATCTCTACCAATCAAATTATCAAAAAGATTGAGCAAAATGTCAAACGGTGGAAATGAAGCGGGTAAATAAAATCGATATAAGCATTTTAATTGCTTTATTTGGTGACAGGATATTTCACACTTATGAGAATTACTCAAGGCAATTTAGAAAATAATTTAAATGTAACTGCATTGAGATATTGTCTCACACATAACCACACCAATACCAATACGAGATTGTCATAATCAAAGATTTATGCTCATATTATATGTCTCATATTATATGCTCACCGGCAACAAAGCTGTCGTTGCACTTTAGTTTGTTGGTGTTTAGAACACTACAATACAATATTCCAGTCAAAATAAATAAAAAAAGTGTTAAGTTTGCAATAATTCGCATAGAGCTGAAAATTGGTATAGACCTTAAATTTATTATTACAAATAAAATATCAAAAGTCCCCACCGATCCTACGTCTGCTAAAAAAGTTATTCAAGGTTAAAAGTCAATAATATCGGGTTTTCGCATTTTCTCGTAAACGATAAGTGTTATCGTAAAAATAGGATAGACAAAAATTGTAGATCATGCAATTCCCTACAAAAATTATTCATATACTTTTTTTTCGCACGAATCGGTATTCCTGAGATATCGGGAGTTCAATCATCGAATGCTAATATGGCCTATTATATGGCCTCTATACGCCATCGGACGTTCAATATAAGTAAAAATATGGAAGTATTGCTTCCAAATAATAAGTTTGTTTGCGTTAACACTTTCAAACATGTTCAGAATACACTCAGGATGTTATGGCCACGATGTATGCATTATTACTTTTGATCAACCTCTGTATGCAAAAGTCCGAGAAATCGTATCTGAACCACCTGCAGGATCTGAATTATCAATTGGCTATATTATCAATTGGCTATATTATGAAAGGAAGTGGCATAAAAGAGGTGCTTTCTTTAATTTATGTACCTAATTCGTTAGAAAAAATGCTCATTGGAATGCATATGCGAGGCTGTTAGAGCTCATATTATATAGGTTGGGGAAAAAGTAATCCATTATTTTGGCGTTTACTTTAATGCTTTATTTAACGTCGTTATTAAGCGTCATTTTGTTCGATAATTCGTTGCCATTGTGATGGTAATTTCATGATTCCTCTCTCATAAAACCCAATGTCCCTATTGGCAAAATACTCGAACAACCAATTTGCACAGACCTCTTTTGAGGCCAGATTTACACCACTAAGATAGTTTGACATGGATTGGAAAAGATGATAATCTCTTGGTACCAGATCCGCACTATATAAGGTGGATGCATTAAAACCTCCCATCCCAGCTCTCAGAGTTTCTGGCGAGTCACTATTGACATGTGTGTCCTGGCGTTGTCCTAATAAAAGACGACTCCTCTCTTTTTGGACAATTCTGGTCGCTTATGGTCAATCACCAGCTTCAATCGGTCCAATTGTTGGTAGTACAGGTTCGAATTGAGTATTTGGCCCGACGGGAGCAGCTCATAGTGGATAATCCATTACCAATACCACAAAACACACGGCACAGCTTTTCTGGCCGTCAATCCTGTCTTGGCAACAGTTTGGGTGGCTTTGCCGCTCTTCAACCACGATCTTTTTCACACAGAATTGTCGTATGTGACCCATTATTCATCCCCAGTCACCATCCGCTTTAAAAATAGTTCGATTTCTTGACGTTTGGCCAAGGATTCGCAGATGAATACGGTTAATAAAGTTTTTTGGCGTCAATTCGTGTGGCACCCAAACATCGAGCTTATTTTTGAATCCAACCTACTTCAAATGGTTCACAATGGTATTGTGGTAGATCTTTACCTCAAGGGCAATGCCACGACTGATCGCATGCCGATCTAACTTATCATTTACATCATTTTATCGACATTTTCGATGGTTGGCCTTCCAGAGCTTGCTGCATCTTTGACATCGAAATAACCGAAGCGGTATTGACAAAAATTTTAAGTGATTGACTGTTACAGTGGCGGGACCTTGAATATAATTCACATTTTCAGCCGCCTCATTTGCGATTTCGTCTTCATCTATGCAAAACTGTAAAATATAGCAAATTTTCCCTCTGTTTACATAGATCTTTGGCGCACTATAACTGGAAACTGGTTTGACCAATTACTAAACTTCCAATTGCTTTTTTTTAGTACACATTCCCACCTTTCCAAAAAGTATAGGGATTGTCCGATCTGACGAATAGATCACGAGATATATGTCACGAAAGCCATCCCTATAGTAGCACACACCCTCCTGGAACGTCCCATCGACGGCCAATAAAGATCCATTGGACGTCCCATGGATCATGTACCTACAATAGATGTCCAACGGACGTCCATTGGACGTTCCAGGAAGGTGTGTGCTACTTGGGATCTAACGACAAAATAATGGATTACTTTTTCTCTAACCTAATATTTATATTACTCCCTCTAACTTTAGCAACAGTAATATCAAAAGAACTTGTTATCGATGATGAGATGGATGCAAATCTTAATGATACCATTGAAAATGTAATAAACAACACTATTTCATTTAATAATATTGAAACGGTGATGAATTAGCTGAAGCATTTTATCAGTTCAATCAAAAACTAAAAGAATATGGAGAACGAGGACCTCCAGCAAAACTTATGGATACAATATTTTCATATGGTGTCAATTGCAAAGGAGTTTATAAGAGCTGAACGTATGGGAGCTTGGCAAGCTCATTTGAATAGTGTTAAAAAAATACTTCCTTATTTTCACGCAACAGGACATTTTCCTTATGCTAAGTCTGCGCAATTATATCTGCAAGATATGCTACAATTAGAGAACTTAATTGATCCTAGTGTTAACAAAATGTTTATAAAAGGTGAATAATATTTATAATAGTATATTGAATCAAATATAACAGATGAGGATTCTTATGGTATCAATGAGGAGACAACTGATGCATCTTTCTTTTTAGAGTAATCTACAGAAATTCAGCATGAAGAGGAAAGCGGAGAGGATGAGATTACGGTTGAAGTAGTATTTGAAGATTATTTAGTCAAACTAAAATTTTCCCGAAATCATCACTAATCCATTCCACTTTAATCATTACCAATATAGTAGCATTTTTTCGATCAATAGGACACTGTCTAATAAAACTTGCAAAATAGATCGTATAGAGCAGCGGTTGGCAACCTTTTAGGTATTGCGGACCACAAAATTGGCAATTTAAATTTCGCGGACCACTAACTTTTTAATTGTTCACTTTTATCGCAAAATTTTTTTGAATAACCATTTTTTAACCCTATGTCATAATTAACCAAACTTATTGAATCTCTCACTTACATTTGCTCCGAGCAACATGCGAGGAATATATTTTTACATATAGCCAGTTGCTGTTTTAAACTTTTGATACCCTCTTCTAAATATTTTCACTACCTCTGCAACCTACAGCAATGATTTTCAACTTTCGGCACACGGGGGGGAGCGGTCCCGATCATTAGCGCCGCAGGCGACTTTTTTTTGAAAATACTATCTATTTTATGTAGGAATATTGCACATAAAACCTGGTTTTAATACCCAATCTATATTATAACATTTCATAAAGTTAAGTCCATAAAATTTTCACCAAATGTTGCTATTTAACTAGAAATTCCCCATGGGCTTTTGAAGGTCGGTTCTTTTTGATTTGTAACTCTTTTACCTAATGAACCTTGACAATTCTTGTACCAAAGAGTTTCAATTTCCATAATTAATACAATCTGAACATCAGCAAACCTTTAAATATGGCCAAGCAGTTGTAATTTTATATTGGTTAATTTTCAATGTTATTTCCCCATGTCTCACTGTTTTAATAATTAAATAAAATATTTTTTATTTTGAGAGCTGTATTTTGAGACCTCTTCGAAAATCCTCCACTGTAGACAGCTAAAAACAATTTATTTTTTAATTAAAAATTTTATTAAATGAGCTCAGTAAATTTAAATAATGTCAAATTTTTTTCGCGGACCACTGAAATTACGCCACGGACCACCAGTGGTCCGCGGACCACCGGTTGCCGACCGCTGGTATAGAGTATGCCTACTCGGGTAGGCGGAAACGTGTGCATATTATTCATATTATTATGTAGAATAAGACTTCTCCAACTTTATCTCAGGAATAGCGATTCTTAAGAAAACAAGTATAAGAATAATTTTTGGAGGGAATTGCATGATCTACAATTTTTGCCTAAACTATTTTTACGATAACACTTATCATTTACAACAAAAATGCAAAAAACCGTTCTTTTTGACCTTTGACCTTGAATAACTTTTTTAGCAGACGTTTTTAAAACCCTCTTACAAAGACATAATTTGAAAATTTGGCTGTGGAAAGCCCTATTTGCAATGCATCCCCAATTTTCTTTTTTAAAATGGTTCTTTGGACCATTTGTTATGAGAATATCACTTGAAAATTTTTAAAATCGCAGTTCGGGAGGGTCGACTATTCCCGAAAAATCATACCTAAAAATTATCTATCGATCATCTAATGTTGTTAAAGCCTTGGTAGATGCATTGGAATGCACGATCTCTCCAGCGCGGCCGATGGGCTAATTCGCTATAAGTCGCTCTGAATAATAAATTGTTAAATTAAAATCTACAATGCTGCTTTTTTGTCTACAAGTAGTTTACATGAATTATTATTGTTAAATAGACGTCGTCTACATTCGATACAGGTTGGTTAAGGCTTTGGTAGACGTGACTGACGTGAATCAACATTAATTTTTCACTTAAAACCAAAGTGAACAATTAACATTGTATGGGCGCACATTCAATGTTTGTAGCAATGTAAGGACTCTTTGCGTTTTTATGAATGCCAGAATGGTACCACGGGAATGCTCTCTCGCAAGATGGCTTCACGAAATGATTCAAAAATTGTAAAATAAAGAAGGACATCAACTTCTAAGTGCTTTTATTTAAATCTCGGTTAAAGTTACATAAATTATATGCACAAAATTATTTATTTAATTGTGTAATCATAATAATAGAAGGAATAATAGTGCCAAGGAAACTGGTGACTATATTACGATTTACATTAAAAAATCCAATGGCAGAGAAGTGAGGACACTGATCCATGGCGTAGTGTGCCAAAAGAAGCAACTCTTTTCTCAAAATTGCATCTTGATAAATATCGGACCTTACTTTAATTTGTGAAACGAAACTGTAGCAAGTTGTAGCAATTTTTGCTACCTCATTTATGGTATCATCACAAAGTTCGACTACCATGAGTACCATAAGCTAAAATCCACAAATATTGGTCAAATTGTATGAATTAAATCAAAACTAGGGCTGGGCGATTAATCGATTAATCGGAAAATCGATTAATCGATTAATCAAACAATCGATTAATCGAAAACAATCGAACAATCGATTAATCGATTAATCGAAAACAATCGAATAATCGAACAATCGATTAATCGATTAATCGAAAACAATCGAATAATCGAACAATCGATTAATCAATTAATCGAAAACAATCGAATAATCGAACAATCGATTAATCGAAAACAATCGATTAATCGAACAATCGATTAATCGAACAATCGAACAATCGATTAATCGATTTTTCGATTAATCGATTATTTCAAAAATATTAATCGATCATCGATTAATCGATTAAATAATCGATTAATCGAAATAAATTCCCAGCCCTAATCAAAACTATTCTGCACAATAATGAATAGGGTCAACTTAAAATAATATCTATAATTAAATAGGTAAGTAGTTTGTATTACGTTTAATACTTACATAAATAGAAAAGAAACCAATTTAAGTAGTACACGCTAAAATAATGCGAGTAAATGTTAAATTTCCATCTGATGTATTTGAATTTGTAATAAAGGAATTAATTTGATATAAAGTTTGTATGAAAATTGTAAACGCCATAAAAAGCAATTTATACCCCAAACTTTTATTATAAATAGAACAAATATTTAAGACTAGTGAAAGCAAATTTCTGATTTTGTTGACTTCCTGTTGCAAATCTGATTCCACTCTTCCAAATAATGAACTCATTATTGATAAATTGACCGCAATAAAACTTATAATTTTTAAATAGGCCCCACAAACGTTTATTTAAAATTATCAAACGCAGGTTAATTAAAGAAATAAAATTATAAATTAGCAATATTTATTGATAACATATTGTCGTCTTCCGTTTGTAAGGGTGAATTGATTGGCGATATTGGGTAAATTTGGAGGATAAAAAAAAAAAAAAAATCAATTGATAAGTTGTCGGATTTTATTCAGTGAAAGTTGCATTCCTTTTGTCGAACGGATTCAATATTTGGATACTTAAATTCATTGTACACTCAAAAGGAGCGGGTTAGCAATTTTGTTAGAGAAGTGCATTGTGCCTGAATGTGTTGAGATAAATCGAATGGTCCAGGCAGGAGAAGGGAATAATAAACAATAAAATTGTAATAGGTTTGGCCCATGTTAACGACGATTTATTTAGTGAACGATGATTCTGATTTGTTACGCGCTCGCGCGGTGTTTTGAAAAGGTGAAAAACCGGAAACATGGAGGAAATTAGAAAATTTGGTGAAGAAAGGTTGGCTACATGAAGATAGGGACTTCCTCGCCGTATGTATGAGAGGGAGGTCGTTTTTTGAATTGAATACCGATTAGTGATTTTTAATCAGTAATTTGTGTGATTATAATTAATCGAGGATCCTAATTAGGGACAAATTTGAAGATTATTTCGAGTTTGGAAGTTCGTATGAAATTTGAGGTATTGCACAATTTATGGAAATTTGAAAGAAGTGATAGATGTGAAGATAGTAATTGAATTCGTCCAGCCTGGAGATTTTGAAGTAATGTTATGTTTGATGGGAAGCTGCATTTTAATCATCACAGTAGCAAGGTCAGAATTTGTTTTTTAAAAATTAAACGAACAATATTGGTTTCTAATCGGTCGGGCGCGTATTGCATGATAACGCAAAAGTGTATATCAAAAAGTTAATTTATTTGAACTGATAATTAAAAGTTTGCGCATTATGGGTTTATATCATTTTGTTTAATTTTTTCCTCTTTTGGATTTACACCATTGCAGAGACAATTTTAAAAGTAAATATCGGTGGTGTGAGTTCAAAACGACCTGTTTCGATTTTGGATTGTATCCTAGATTCTCAACAAAAATTAATAAAATTGTTGACCATTTTCATTTTAATTGTATCAGAATCCGTTTGATATTAAATGTTCTATTGTTAAAATCTAAATTTGGTTTTTAATTGAATGAGATACAAATTATCAATTGGTGGAAACCTCCATTACCTATTAGCCATCAAAAATATTTTTCATATCTTCGAGTCTCTTGAGCTAAGCCGAGGTGTAGGGATCGTCTATACTAAGGGCTGATAGTTATTTTTTTTCCGATTTAGTTCCATTAGGAAAAATAGCGTTAGTATAGGACATCTTTTTGGCGCTCGAACGTGGGTCCCGTTTTTTTGAACCGACCGTCACCCTGAGAAAGGTAATTTGTTAAAATTGTAGTCATTGATAGTAGAATATAATTAAAATTATGAATCAAAACGATAAAAATTTGGTAGGGGAGGAAACTCCGGAGTTCAGTCCTACACACCTTCCGCAGAGTACTCGTAGGGATACTGTGGAGATGGGTGGTGCAGAAGCACTTGGTTTTCCATCGATAGCGGAAATAATGAGAAAAATGGATGAATTCATGGGTAACTTTAATAAGGGAATGATTGAGTCACAAGTCACAAAGATAGGGGAAAAATTGTTGAAAGATGAAGTCTTTGTTAATAAGATGGATTCTCAAATAAAAGGTGTGGTAAACAAAGTAAGTTTAGGCGAGAGTAGGGACGATATTAACAGAGATTCAGTTGGTCATAGTGATCGTAGGTTGATGTCAAATACGGAATCATCCTTGTTGAGTAATTGGATGGCGGATTTAAATTTGAGCTTTAGTTCGGAAAAAATTAAAAAATTTAAAGGGGACGGGAAAAGCAACCCAAAATTATTTATAAAAAACATTGAAAATTTGACCTCAAAAATAAACGATATCACAAAGGTTAAATCAATTATACGAAATGCCATGGAAGGGGATGCAGAAAATTGGTATGGCATAATAGAGGATGATTTTAGAACATTTGGGGAGTTTAAAGCAATGTTCTTAAGACAATTTTGGGGAGAGATGGAACAAGAAAAGGTCCGCAGTAATATAAGAAATGGAAAATATAGAAGTTTTATGGATCAATCCATGACTAATTATGCCATAAAGAAAATTAACGCGGCGAAACAAATAGATCCACCGTATACAGAGTGGGAATTGGTGAACGGTTTATCGTGGCATTTTGAGGATTATGTAAGGGATAGGGTGATTATAGAGGATGTAAGGACGATTGAACAGTTCTTAAAATTGTTAAAAAGACTAGATGAATTACCCCGCAATTCTAATAATAATAATAATTGGAGGGGATATCAAAACCGTGATAATAGTAGAGATTATAATCAGGGCTATCAGTACACTAGAAATAATGAACAAGGGGGTTATTATAATTATAGTAGAAGGGAAGAACCGCGAGTCAATCAGATGAACAGTGGAAGGGATACATTTAATGAGAATGTGCGTCGCGACGTTAACCGTGAGAACAGAAATGCACAAAATAACGCAAATGTGAATATGTTGATGTTAAATCCAAGTGAGACGGATACTGCAAGTGCAGAAGCATCTGGAATTTCAATAAGAGACAGGACAAGGGTGATTAGTTATTACCAAAATCCTGGAGAATTTATCAGTGAACATCCTTCAATGGATGTTGAACAAAAAATTTTACCGTATATTTTGGTGAATGTAAATAACATTCAAGTTAGAGCTTTGGTGGATACTGGGGCGGAAATATCTTTAATAAACGAGGAACTTATTAGACGCCATGTAGAGAGTTTTGAGAACAAAATCATAAAAACCAATCCTGTTAGTTTGGTAACTGCGAATCAAAAGAAATTTTCAACTGTTAATAAAACGGTTATGGCAAAGTTTAAAATAGGATCAGTGGAATTAACTGAGAGCATCATGATTATTAGTGAGATGAAAGTGGATTTTATCTTAGGGGTTGACCTGTTAGACAAATTTGGGGTAGAGATTAATATTCCGGAGAGAATGATAATGGTTAAGGGAGAATTGATTCCATGGGTTAGTGAAAAAGAGGAACAGTTGCTTCAGAAAGAGAACTTGTCAAAAGATTCAAATGTAGGGGTAGAATTATCTCAGGGGATAAATCAAATAGATTTAGAATCTCAAAATATAGAGGGTATAAATGAGAGTTTAAATAAAGAAGTAAAAGACGATAGTGGTTTGATTCTTATAACAAATCCTGAGAAAAATGAGTTGCTGCAGGCAGTTAATAATAATGAAGAAATCTATTTAGATTCTCAATTAGGGGAAATTGTAAAGGATAAATTAATTGAAAATTTAAACTGCGAGAAGGATTTGAATTTCATAACAAATCCTGAGGAAGGTGATTTGCAGCTGGCAATCAATAATGATGAAAAAGAAAAAGAAAATGAGATCTTGGAAAACAAGGTCTACCATGTTAGAAAGAGAAAAGTTTTTGAGATATTTGAGGTGGATATTATTGATGAATGGGATAAAATAGATTTAAAGTTTGATATTAGTAAATTGGTAGGGAAGTTTGATTATGTTCTGGACCAAATGGCCATGAACAAATTATGGAGTGAAGCTCAAACAAAAATTTTTATTAAAGAGTGGGAAAAATTATTGCAATTGGAAAATAAATTTAATCTGTTGTATGAAGAACAGCGCGATAATCCAACAAATAAAATTTATAAGAGTTATTATGAATATGAAGCAAATGAGAGACGTTCCCACGGGAAAATTAAAATTCAGGATTATTGGGCTGAGTTTTGTGATTTCGATGGCAGGAGTGGTAACCGGAATTACCACAAGGTTAATAACAAAATCGCTATCAATAAGTTTAGTTTATCACCTGACCATAGATATAAGATTAAGCATTATAATTTGTTGCCCAACGAGTTGAATTCATTCAAACGTTAATTTTGGGATTTGATATTCGACTTGGAATTTATTAATCTGATTTTTGAATTAATTTAGTATTTTTTTTAATTAATTACGGTTTGCTTTGTAAATTAGAGTAGGGGCAAGCTGCCAATGTAAATAAAATTTGTTTAGTTAATTTTCAGTAAGCATCATAGAGCCAAGAAAATTTTCTTAAATTTTGAATTTTGAAAAACGAAAGAGATAGGCTTAAGGCATTTTTCTCAAGTTTATTTAATAAAATAGGGATTAATTACAATGGGAATAGGTGAAGATTTTTAATGCCGTATTGGTAGATTGTTAAATTTTTCTGTAACAAAAGAGACGACTTTTTGATGATTTTACTCCAGTCATTACAGTTCCTTTCATAAAAACATCGGGGCAATATATAATATAGATAGCCGATTTTACCGATGACGTGTTCAGTAATAGTTATTTTGGAGTATTTCAGATAGTTATTAAAGCCATTCATTAATATTGCTATAATAACTAAGAACAGCAAAATTTTAAATACATGGTATTTTTTTCCAGGTTTCCAAAATAAATCTCGTTTTTTGATACCATCATCAATTTTATTAAAGAGAAGTTCTAGTAGGTAATATTCGTCTACATGTGAGAACGCTGTTGTATAAATGTTAATTTGTATTATAATAATCATTATCGTTCGTCTAAGGGTGTACAAAGTTAGCTCTACAGTAATTTTGATATTATTGTTGGAGAGATTGAAATAAATGTTTCCTAAATTGATAATTAAAAGTGAAACAATTAAAATTGTAGAGTAAATCTTAAAAGTCTTAATCTTGAATTTGTTAACTGGAGGGACCAATCCTAGTATGTTACCTGTACGATACACTAGGGGTATTCACACTCCCTCTTATATTTCGTGATATACTTACACTCTCTTATTTATAAACAACTTTACTAGAGTTTATTTGGCTTAGCCAATCAGAACATCAGAACAACTTAAATATACCTGGAGAATACCCTTGTATGTTTAAGTACCCTTCGCCCTAGTTTTTTTAGTTGCGTATTTCGAATCATTTGTGACTTCGTAAAATAAGGGTAGTGGGATAAAACAGGTACCCTAAAAAGTATCAAATTACATCAAGAAAACCAAATACACCAGCTTATATACCTGGGTGTGTTCACAGCTGTGATATTTAGTGTTGTAAATATAATAAAGTAATAAATTTACAAAGGAGTGTGAATACCCTTATTAATTTCATATTTGCTATATAGCAGTTATTAATTTGTAAACTTTCCGCCATGCCGTTTCTTGAATGGTATTTTATTGACTGTCCTAATAAGTACACTACTACATTGTTTGTATGGTAAATAATTATGTTTTAAATATAGGTCTTTTGAGTAATATGCAACATAACACCGGCGTTAATAATAAGGTATCAGTGATTTGATTTATATTGTCGTATTTCTTTGAGGTCTAAAAGTATAATTGCATAAGTGAAATAAGTGTAATTAATTGGTTTTAATCAAAACCCCATTTGTTTTGGAAAATTTTTGGCACTTTTAATAAAATTTACTTGGAACCTTACATTTCTTGAAGCCATCTTGCGAGAGAGCGTTCTCGTGGTACCATGCTGGCATTCACAAAAACGCAATTGCTACAACCAGCCGCCCATACAATGTTAATGGTTAACGTTTGGTTTAAGTGAAAAAGTAATGTTGATTCAACATTAATTAATTGATTCAACTTCAGCCACGTCTACCAAAGCCTTACCTTATATTATTATGATTACATAATTAAATAAATAATTTTGTGCATATAATTTACGTGAATTTAACGAGATTTAAATAAAAGTACTTAGAAGTTGATGTCCTTTATTTTACAATTTTTGAGCAACTTCTCTATAATTCTAAACATCCCAAACATGTCCGCAATTTGATGTCCTCCTAACAACTGTAAAGTATGGTGGAGGTCTAACAGCCAATGTGATATTTTCTGGACTTGATAAACAAAACCATTGATAATTATCGATTATAATCGATTTACAAGTATACATACATACATTTTCTATTTGATTGTGAGTTCAAACTGGGGAAGAGGGAAAATTTACAATTAAAATGAAGTGAACTATGGGAAGACTTAGTCGAAATTGAGCAAAATCATATTAAAATTTATTCACCATGCAATTGCGCGGCTTATAGAACCGTAAGCGGGGTGACAAACAAGAAAGTACGCAGCGTCTGCATATGCAATTATACTTTTAATGCAAACATAGTATACAGGGCATAACAAAGTTGTTATGCAATGCCACAGATGCCAGATGTAGTGTCATGCCTGCAATATAGTCAAGAACCTTCTAATGAATAGTACTAAATGTTCAACCTATCTAAATAATTTAAACAAATCCTACAACTACGGAAAATCACCAGAATAGCTTACAAATACACTTTTGGAATAAATTCTTGAAATTAAGACTATTATTTCGATTACTAAATGTTTTCCATAAGATATCAAGGGTACAAATAATATTGTATAATATATTTTATCTCTTTCATTTACTGAATCTAATTTTAACTTGACAATTAGTTCCATAATAATACAAAAGCCAAAACGTTTATGGCTGAAGTACATTATTATATATAATAACCGGGCAATTAGAATATTATATTGAAATGTCATAAAGTCAATCAAAGAAGTCGGTTAAGGAATTTCTTTAAAGTTTAAATTTGTCGTTTGTAAGACCCAATATGGAGATAATTTTGAATAACTAGCAATGAAATTGTAACTTTAAACACATAAAACTATAACAGATTTGATTTTCTTATAAGTGTGATGTGCTTCTTGCGAATTTGTGATGTGTACGCAGGTGTATCATTTATTTACCTGAAATTGGAAAATTTCCGTAATTTGAATAAACGGCGCTAGGAAGTGACCACTCACGATTTTTGTGTTGAATTTTTGGATGTTTATGGTGGTATGGATAAGTTTGATAAGGCCGTTTCCGAAAAGGTTGTCTTGCACCAGCAGTCTGGGGATACGTTTGATATTTGCGGATCACTATTCGCAATTTTTCCCAAAAAGACGATTTTAGTTAGCTTTTGAGTCACAAAAGCGATTATATCGACGAGATAATAAATCGCGAGTATTAAAAACGATTTATAGGGGAGAGGTTTGCAGGTTGCCACCCATTAGCTTTTTTGCTCATAGCTCGTCACAAAATCAACATATTGTTGATATTATAATATTCGTTGGAAAGAGGAACTCAAAAGGCACAATCCTGACGTAGAAATTATTTAAATTTTCAAAAAATAAAAGTTATACAGGAGTTTTTCAAAAGTACCTAAAAATCGACCTCTTGAAATTTAGGCTTGCAAGTTGCCACCCATCGAGAAATTGCTGAAAATGTAGAAAAACGGAAAGAAAACCAACTGATTTATAAAATTTATGGGTTTTTATTGACACTCAGTGGTCGTAAACATAAAAAAATTAGTGTAAATTGGCATAAAAAATCAAAATTTGATTTTTCATGTTAATTTGCATGATTCCATATTATCTTGCAAATTTAATTATTTAATGCAATAAAAACACTTCACTTTTAACTCAATAACAATTGTAAAGATCAAACAATCATAAGAACGGGCATATGAGTGTAAACAAGCGAAACACGATAGGTAGTAACCTGCAAATCGTAAAGGGTGGCAACCTGCATTCTAGCACTATTTTAGAATTATATCTGAAAAAAATTGCTATTTCATGATATGTTTGAAATTTTGTTAGGATAATGTAAGTTGAATGTAAAAGCAATACAGAAAAAATATTTACCTTGATTTCTCGATTAAAATGTTCAATTTATGACCACAGAACAAAAACACAATTTTAATTTTTAAATTTTCACGATACAACTTTTCAAACTTTTGTCAACACAAACTGTCTTAGTGGCTCTGTCCGCTCCAGAACTAGTTTAAAAGTGATCACACCTCCTTAGGTTTCGATTTCAGTCAAAATTTAGTTTATGACATTGGTCCAACACCAAAATCCAAGGTAGGTGGCAACCTGCAGTAGGTGGCAACCTGCAAACCTGTCCCCTATTACTGTGAAGCGAAGTTTTCACACGTTTTTTGTGGGTCACAAAATCATTTCGACCACGAGATTAAAATTGCACATTTTGGGTTTGTTAAACCTGAAATAAAGTGAGGAAGGTAAATTTAATGAGTGATTTGTTATGCGAACGAGTTTTACATCACTTATTATCATCGATGACCAGTAAATTTGCCGATTATAAAATATCATACGAAAATTTTGAGGTTAACGAAAAAGTCGCACGTTTTGACTACTATTTTGGTTTGGAAGTCGCAGATATTCGTTCGCATCAATCTTTGAGATTTGGAACCACCACAGGAGAAATTTCACACGTCACGTCACTAATTTTCTGGATAGAATCACAGGACTTAGAAGATTACAGAAGCCGTACTACCGTGTGTATAGAAGCGGGAAGCCATTTGACGTATGGGTGCGTTCTGCAGATTGGAACCGTTGCTGATGTACAGAGTGTTTCACAAATTGCCCTCGACACCAATTTACCATTTCAAGTAAGAAATCTGAACTCTTTGTATCAAAACACCATTGTACAAAATTATTTTTATTATTGTTACACTTTTTACATGCACCAAGCGATAAATAAAAGTATAGCTGAGTTTTTGATAATAAATGATACTTTTTATTTATCGTTTGTACACTTTACACACCATATTGCACATTGCTTGACATTTGTGTCAGAGATTATTAAAATTGCTCCATTTTTGAATTTGCTTAGTTTAAATAAACTGCCCTCTGACTTATTGAGATCTTTGATTGCCTTAAATTCATTGAATTCACGACCCTGTAAATATTTGTGGCCTCAAAATTTGCAAACCGAACTTAAAGCTAGCCGGAATTCAATTGTTCGAGTGCACACATTAGGCGAGGTTTCATCCCTGACTATAATTAGGGGCGTCATTGAGCCGTGTTACACGACAATATATTAAGGAACCCGCATTTCAAACGATATTATTGACTATACAAACATTGTAGCAGTGTATTATTTAGGGGTATTAAATAAAATATCATACAAGAAGCAACATGGTTGAAAGTTTACAAATTGATAACTGCTATATAGCAAATATAAAATTAGTGTACTATACAGGTAACATAATAGGATTCGTTCCTCCAGTTAACAAATCTAAGATTAAGATTTTTAAGATTTACTATATATATATCGTGTAGCGCTACAACCCTGATGGGTCTTGGCTGACCATTATAATATTAACTTTTAATATCAAATGGCATTCACAGCATTGCATTTTTTACCTACGACGGGGAGCCAGTCCGACGAAGAACCCCCAACCTGGAGGACCAGAGAGACGGCCAGAATAAAGTTCTTATTTCACTCGGATTCGAACCGGGTATTTAGCGTTCATAGTCAACTCACATGACCACTATGTTCCGACCGTCTCTTTAAGATTTACTGTACAATTATAATTATTTTACTTTTAATTTTGAATTTAGTACTCCTATATTTGAAAATAAGCAACAACGACATACAAAGTAATGTGGAGCTAATTTTGGGCACTGTTAGACGAACGATATCGATTATTATAATTGTAATTAATATTTATACAACTGCGTTCTCTGATATAGACGAATTTTACTTACTTAAGCAGCTTTTTAAAAAGCTTGATGATGGTATCAACAAGCGAGACTTACTTAGGAAACCCGGAAAATTTTACTATGTATTTATAACTTTGATAGTCTTAAATATTATGATACTATTACTGGATGCCGTTGGACAAATGCTTCGCACAATAACAACTGAAGCGTTGCAAAGCTAATTGATCTAAGTGCCAAAATTTGAAATTTTAGTTTTTTGCATTAAAATGATCTAGATACCAAGGCGAATACAGTGCTATATGATCTAAGCCACATTTCAATTTATTTACAGTTTGAAATGCGATAACAAGGTGACGCAGCGTCTATGTCAACGCGCCGCAGTCTATAGTATAATTACTTCATTTCCAAATTTGTTGTTTTATTTTTTCATTTAAATTTCTCCTGTTGGGTTTAATATCAAAAATGACTTTTAGTTACTTCATGTATAATGTCAATAAAAATTAATATCATATAAAATATAACATTTGTTTTATTACTTTCTAACAACACAGTTTACTACCATTTACTATGTTTAACACCACTTTCCCACAAAAGTACCTTTTGGCGCTTAGATCAATTAGCTTTGCAACGCTTCAACTGTTGAATACATCATGGCAACAATCTGTAACATATATTTTATATTATCAGTGTTACTACTTTATAATTTTATTTCTTTAATTAAGTTGCGTTTAAGATTTTTAAATAACTGTCTACGGCAGTTATTGATAAACTACAAGTTCCATTCCAATCTTAAATCAACTGCAATACATCCAATATTTGGAAGAGAAGAATCAATTTTGCAGCAGGAAGTCAGCAAAATCAGAAATTCGCTTTCGTTAGCTTTCAACATTTGCTCAATTTATAATAAAGTTTTGGGTTATAAATTGCTTTTGGTGGTGTTCACAATTTTCATGCAAACTTTATATCAACTTAGTTACAGACTTACACAAAATACACTTGGAAATTTAACATTACATCAACTTATTGTGGTTGGATGTTTAATTGGAATTGCTTACTTTTGTACATACGTAAGTATTAAACGTAGTGAAATGTACCTTAACCCTACTTATCATTAATAAGGGGTAGTGTAATTTATATTGTAATATTTGTAAATTTTAGCTATATGGAATCATTGTAGTCGAAATTTGTGACGAAATCACAAACTTGGTAAATGAAATAACCACCACTTGCTACAATTTCCTATCAGAAGTACATATAATATCCGACAATTCTCCAGTTGCCAGTTTGAGAAAAGAATTACTTCTGTTGACAAACTACTCCATGAGTCAGTGTCCTCACTTTTCTGCCGCCGGACTTTTTAACGTCAATCGCGCAATATTTACTGGTTTTCTAGGCACCGTTACTCCGTATATAATTATGCTTGTACAATTATATAATTAAAAAAGTTATTGTGGTATGACTGTTAAAAAGATTTAAATAAAAGCACTTTAAAGTGGAAACAAAATCATTTTTATCTTGATACCCTTCATCAAAATATTCCGCGTGGCACAAATAGTAAAGATTTAGTTTTAGATGCTAGATGTAGACTTAACATTTATCCTGCATCGTGAGCTTCCCCTTGCGGGTACCTATTCCATATACCCAAATTGGCAAGTCCAGATATATGCCCCTAGGTGAGGAGGATCAACGACAGACAGGTCGCCCCTGAGGTTCCTATAAGGTCCATTGAGGTCCTTGGAGGCACACTTTTTAATCTTATTACCTACTCTCCATTGAAACCTATGCCACTACGATTGGCCTTCCTCTTTTTGGTGGGTGACAGCAAGCTGCCCGGGCTCCCACCACCCGTAGTGGTTTTTATTTTCGAAAGCGCGATCTTACAAGAAGATCTAGTTTCAAGCGAGCTACGTTAACTCTTCTTAGGTGACTTTGCCGAGCCCCAAATTCGAGCAATTGCCCTGGACTCCACCGGTTTCCCTTAGGCATCCATATAAGGCTGCTTAGGCACATGGAAGCATCACTATGCGGTTATGTGCCTAAGTCGCCAGTTGCTCTCCCTTTTTAGTAACCTGGAAGTGTTAGTTTCAGATCTTCAGGAGAGTTGTTATGCACACCTTAGGTGTGACATAATCGAGCACCGAAGTGTTCTTTTCCCTCAGTGCCGGCTCCCGCAGCATACTTCGTAGTCTGTCCTGACCCACTTTTAACTCGTGCCATTTGGTCGAGGTGTGACGGGATTTCCTACTTTGTATGTGTTAGAGTCATGTTGGCTCATTGGGTGTTTTGTATATATTTGACTCCGGTTTGGTTATCAACTCTAGAACCTGACAGAGTTCCAGCCCTGATTTTTAACAGAGTCCAGCCGATAGGTACTTAGGCGGCACTAAGGCCGGATAGAGTTTCAGATTGTCTGAGTTAACTAGATCCTGCCGATAGGCCATGCCGACACTAAGGCCAGACGTTGTTTCATCTAGGTCTGAGTAACTAAGTCCTGCAGAAGGGCTGAGCCGCCTCGGAGTCTTGTCCAGCTTAGTTTTCAATTTAGGCTAGGCCGCTCTAGACCTAGCAAAATGCGTGTAGCTATATTAGCATCCGTAAGCATATAAGATTTTTATCTATCTCATACGCAAGTATACTCTCTCCATACTCTAGTCATTGCTGACTGTCATTGTCTGGAGTTATATCTAACTCGGATTTCTCCAGGTTAGATTGGCCCAGATTTTCTGCAGGTCCGCACTAGATCATTCCAGAGCTTTGGGATCCCTCACTTAGGTTTCCCTGCTTTTGGATCTTCGGTCCTTCAATCTGTTTTGACCTAAATCTACTTTTGAGCTTTCAGGGGAAAGTTTGTGAATTAAGAAAGGAAAGAGACTAGAAGTTTAGAAAAGGTTGAAGTGAAGTAAGATAAAGATAATAAAGTTGAGCAGAGCAGAAAGATATATTTTTAAAGATATTTTGAAAGATATTTTCAGAAAGATAATTTTGTAGTTTAGAAGGGGGGAGGAGAAGTCACTCTTAGATGAAAAGTAAAGAAAGAAAGGTAAGAAAGAAAGGTAAGAGAATTTGTTGAGGGGGTTGGAAGAGAATGGAGAGATAGAGAATAAGAATAAGAATAGGTTCAGCCAGCTGCGGCGTTCCTTCTTTGGAGACGTGTGACGAAGATTTCTGAGGCGAAATTTTCAAGGATTTCGTAGCCTTCGCGAGTTGCGAGTAGTTCTTGGATTTTTGTGATGTCTAGGTTTTCTCCTAGCTGCTCTCTGGAGTGTCTGTAGTTTTCACACTCAAAGAAGACATGTCTCCATGTTTCTACTATGCCGCATGAGCAATCGGCTGTGTCAGAAATGTTAAACTCGAACAACTTGTAGTTGAAACTACCGTGTCCGGTTAGAAGGAAGCTAAGATATGTGCTAGGAGAGAACCAAGGTTTCTCCATAGCAAATTGAACATCAGGAATCAGTTCTCGTGTGACTTCTCCTTTTGTGGAACTAGTCCACCTCTCACTCCATCTATCTAAGACTCTACTTCTTAGAAGTCTTTTAAACGTCGCTTTGGGGAGCAGTCTTTCTTCGGCAGTAGTTAGATCTCCTTCTTTGGGGGCAATTTCTTTCTTTCTCTCGTACGTCTCTTTTCTCTCGAGTACTACGAGGTCCCATGGTATTTTTCCTGCTAACACTTGCATAGCTTCTGTCGATACCGTTCTTGTAAAGTTATTTGAGGCCATCAGTGCCGTTCGGTGAGCTCTGTTGATCTTATCTTGATATGTGCTCTTCTTCATTTCGTGCCCCCATACACTTGCTCCATATGTCATGCTTGATATGATCAGTCCTTCGTAAATTGTATCTAGCGCTGTTCGGTTTTTTTTCTATTTACGTCCTCGATAACATTCCCGGGTTTATCGTTCGAGCTCCAAGTGTGGCCGTATTTTATTCTGCCGACCGCTGATTATTTTCTTGTTGTGTTGTGCTCTTTTAACCCTTTGTGTCGGTTCTTATGACATCAACTTGTAGTTAGCAACGGTGATGACCCAAACCTCAGTACTCTGCAACTCACCAACACTAATTACTCATGACTCGAGTCCAACTGTATCACTTGTCGCTCTAACTGACTGATTCCCTTTTAACATCCAAATTGTAACTGACTTATGATAGGGCTCACCGCCCTTATTTTTTCCTTCATACCAACAAAGGGATGGGCGTCTCTTTGTTGTTCTATTATCCACCACAGTTCCATGAAGTCCTTATGTCACTAACACTTTTAATGTTTTTTTGATTGCTTTTCTTATCAGCTCATTACTTATCAGTCACGTTAATGTTTTGTTGATCAAAACGACTTTAACTTCACTATTATACCATGTAACAAAAACTACCCTCTGATACGCGACCCATAATAAGAGGGTCGATCCAAACAGCAACTCGTTAGTCATGCGGAGGCATAGATCATGGATTCTGAACAAAACACAGCTTGGAGAAACACAAAAAACCCAAATAGTACTAATCAAATACTTTAATTGACACACATAATTTGAGAGATGCTATCACAGTTAACAATAATTTCAATGTAAATTACTGTGGTAAACACATACACAGTAGCAACGCATGATTATGGTGCTATAACCAAAAAGTGCACCCAACTTAAATTTACAAGCTCCAATATACACAGGAATCGTGATGGACCATTCTTTTGTGTCGATAAAATCAAGAAAATTTTCCTTGCAATAATTTTAGACGATGATTATCTTATGGGCAGGGGCAGAATCTTGCTGAAAGACAAAGTCTTCATCGCTTTACATTTCCTTAGCCTCTGCAGTGGCGTAACTACCGGTGTGCGCTGTGTGCGAAAGCCTTAGGGATCCAAAGGGCTCCATTAAAATGTGGGTAAAAAAAGATAATAAAAACAAATTTGACGGTGAAAGGGAAGTAACATAACAGAAGATGGGCAAAGGAGGGGACTGTTGGAAATAGGGTTAAAGAAAGGTCGATTTTCGTCAAAAATTTTTGGCGATGAACGGTAAGTAATACAAGATAAGGTTGCTTATTCCCATATTCTGTGTTTGGAAATTACATATAGCAATATTTCGCGTCGGTACGCCACTGAGCCTCTGGCTCAATTATTGTTATTCCTCACTGATTTTAACCCATCTGTCAATGAATTTCAACGAAAATTTTCCTTTTTTGGAAACGGCACAAAAACTATTACTGCAGAGGCATTTTGGTAGCGAGGAATTCTTTTGAAATTAATGGGAATGTCCGATAAAGTTTCTCCATATACCCTGTCATTTTGTTTAATCAGGGGACGTTCTAAAGTGAACATTTTCTACCGAATGAGTAGCATTTGGCATCTTATCTCTCTTTCGTCCTTATTTTTGAGAGTAAGTACAGCAACTTTTTGGTTTCTGTAGGCTCTGAACCCTAAGGGCCGGTTTTACAATAGAAGCTTAAGCTCGGCTCAACTTTGAACCAGTCTTGAGCTTCAAATTTTACAAATTATGGGTTTTACAATGTGCGCTTAGTACTTGAGCCGAGCTCAACTTGAAGCTTGCATAGGTGCTGCATAGGTGCGGTTCAGCTGAGCATCGGCTTAGTTGAGCCGATGCTAAACCTCCAATTGTAAAACCGGCCCTAAATCTTCTTTTAGCAATGATTGCATGGTGTTGTGGGACATATTGAGCTCCATAGCCATCTAACGACCAGAGTGAGCGGCATTTCTTCGAATTCTTTCTCTCGCAAACTTAATTACCTCTGGAGTTCTCTTAGAGCGTTTTTTGCCGTTTTTTTTGGCAGGAATAGCATCACCAGTTTTCTTGTAACGTACAATAGTTCTACTTACAAACATTTTGTTGATTTTCATATGCGAGACCTTCTTTACAATATCGGGTCACGATAAATTATTATTTTTTATGGAATTTGTCATTTTACTATCTACAAATGTCAAATGTTTAGTTTAGGAGGCTTACCAATGGCAGGGGTTTAAAAATTGGTAACAGTTTCAACCTTCCACACTGTACATAAACGTTCTCGTAAGTTTACAACTTATACGGTGACAAACGTCTCTTTCTACTCAACATACGACTGCTGTCTTAAAAGATGAAAATCTTGGTCGACATTCGCGACACTAATATACTGCTTGCAGATATGTGAGGTGGTGCTAGAGATCTCAACAAGATTGGACCATCCAAACAATGAAAGAATTCCTCAGGCATCATCCAAAACAACAACAATAGGACGTTGCCAACTGGAGGAAATTCAAAATGGTTCCAAAACTTGCGCTACAAAAACTGCGTAATAGATCGCTACACAAAAAAAACCTCTTCTATTTCCAGAGGTTTACAAACAGGAGCCAAAAACACCACGCCACAGCTGACTTACTGACTGACTCGACTTTAAATAAAAAACAACAACATATAATTGCGAAACTAAATACCAAAACAAAGTTACAGGACCATAGATTTTATATTTTTTATAAGATCTATGATCAAGACGACATAACTAATAATTCAACAAATTAAGAGGGCGTCACCTGGAAGTCTGCTTACAATTACTACCTACATTCTATATTGTAGTGTATCTACCAAGAAGGACTACTCAAGTTAGCTAGAGTAAAATGAAAAAGATAATTTAGACATTCTAGCAATGCAAACGGAGACCATTTTGTTAAATTTTGTCGAGTGTCGCCTCACAATAGTGGAATGTGAAACCCGAAATCGAAGGGAATTCTAATCGAATGTGAAAAATAGCATTTAATCAAGTATGGAATTTAAACTTGGTTTTAGTTTCCTTTTTATTTTTATAGGTATCTACAATTGAAAGGGTGAAAATAACTTTGTGCTTAAATATCTTCACTGCTGATTCTAAGGACTATTGTCGTTGTAATAAGCTAATTCTACTTCCACAAATTAATATTAGAGCAATAGTCTCATCCCATTACGTGGAAAAGTGCCATTCGCGAGGTAATTTCATAAAACACAAAATAAAGAGAAAGCCAATTTATTGTGGGTGGTAGGTAAGAAACGGAGCCACAAATTTTAAAAATTTCCTGTGTCAAGAATCATAAAAATTGGTCCAAAATGCAATTATAAATTAAAATATTTGTGGGCCATTGCAAATAGGGCTCTAAATAGCAAAATTTTCAAAGTTTGGGTTGGCCGAGGCGGTCTTATGATTTATAAACAATTTACAACATTGCATTGGCTCCCGAAACCCCACCTCTAACATACCCCACCAAAAGTTTATAAATATAAGGTGTGTACTTTATAAAATGCTCTCAATACTTATTTTTTGCTCACAATAATGTGTAATGCGTTGAGCGTTGAAAAAGGTCCTTGTTAGAGCCAAAAATACTCCAAAAGGGTTACTGATCTAATGATGTTAACATCTCGCTTTGTTTGGAACTTCTCGTAGGTGATTAAATGTGGGAGAAATACTGCATTATGTTCAAGGTGCTTGGAAACCTGGTGAACTGAAGAAAACAAAGAAAAGACAGATTTTTGACAACTTTTTCGGAGAAATTCGATGAAGATGAAGTAGAGAATGAGATAAACAAACGATAGGGTAGGTCCATGGGATCACACCGTTTGAGTCTCTTCACCGGAATTCCGATCAGTAGGTCACTCACCAATACGTTAGGATGGTCTGCAAGTCGTATCTGATATTTCATGCTCATGGACGAGATTACTTCCATTACACTATCAATTTGTAGGTCATTATTAATGGTTTATTTGGAACATACCAAGGAGCTTCACAAATATTACGGAAAACCTTGGACTGAAATCGCTGAATTTTTGCAATATTGGAAATACTGGTCGAGCCCTACAGCTGGATACCATAAGTCCATATGGGTTTTCTAATTGATTTGTACAACAGCACTTTATCCACAGTTAAGGCCGATTTACGCCCCATAAGCTAGTACATCTTTCGATACACTAGTCCTAGTTGGAGGCGTTTACACCAAATATGTTTGGTCCATATTAAGCGACGATCGAGATGAAAACCCAAGTATTTAACTGACTCTTGTTCAGTAAGGACGTTGCCGTACATCATTACACCCAGACAGGTTCCTCTTCTGAGGGTGAAGGTGATATGCACCGATTTTGTGGTGTTGGCTTTAATACGCCAAATCTTGAACCAGTTTTCTATTTCATTTAGGTGTCGTTGTAGGTAGCGAGAAGCGAGATTTGGATCATCGTTAGATGCCATTACTGCGGTGTCGTCTGCGAACATGGCTGATACTGTGTTCTTAGTTTCGGGCAAGTCTGCTGTGAATAGAAGTTATAGAGTAGGACCAAGGACACTACCCTGGGGCACTCCCGATAGGATGGTTTCCAGGCCAGTATGAGCTTCACCGTGCTTGACCAGAAAACATCTGTTGGTTAGATATGATTTCATGAGTCGACTATAAGGATGGGGGAGCCGCTTTTTGATTTTGTATAATAATCCTTCATGCCGCACTTCGTCGAACGCCTGTGATATTATATCAAGAAAGGCAGCAGAGCAGTATCTCTTGCACTCTAGGTCTGTTCTAATCTTCTTCACAACTCGGTGTACCTGTTCTACCGTTCCATGTCCATGCCTAAAACCAAATTGGTGGTCTGGTATTAAATTTCCTTCTTGAAGGAGTGGTTGCAGTCTTTCCAAGAATAATTTTTCAAACGTTTTGGAGCGTATTGATAGTAAAATAATGGGTCTTATATGAGGAGGCCACAGTTGGATCTTTGCCTGGCTTCTGGATCACAATTACCTGCGCCACCTTCCACTAAGTTGGAAAATGACCAAGACGAAGGATTGCATTAAATATTATTCTAAGCATTTGAAATCCAGCTTCTGGTAGGTTTTGTAAAATTTTTTTAGTTATTAAGTTATAACCAATTTAAATCTACATTTTACTTGACAATTAGTTCCATAATATTAGAATAGCCAAAACTTTTCTGGTTAAAATATATTATTAGATATTATAATTCAGAAATTACTTGAAGTAATTTAATACTAAGAGTGTATATAATTATAATGTACTCGTGGTTTACACATGACAGGTAAACAAACGTTTAAAAAAATTATGGTGAACCACCAACTCAATATTTGATGTATATAATAAATAAATTAACCTCTTGGCTATTAAAACTTCCAAATAAATAATAATATACGCTCGTCATAAATTTACATAGTTCAGTATGGCTTTTGTTAAAATTTAACTGATACAAAAATAGTCGTCTTACTATGATTGGTATAAAAATTGATCTTCAAATGCAGGATAAGAAAACAGACAAAAGTATAGATCTGACCTTATTGTGATGTGACGATCTATGGACCCAAAAAAAGAAACAGCTAATAGTAGACCATGGAGTAAAAATTTACATTAAATTAACATGTCTAATTTACAAATTAATAACTGCTATATAGCAAATATAAAATTAGTGCATCGTGCAGGCAACATACTAGGATTAGTTCCTCCAGTTAACAAATTCAACATTAAGACCTTTAAGATTTACTCTACAATTTTAATTGTTTCACTTTTAATTATCAATTTAGAAATAATTTATTTGAGAATATACAGAAACGACATCCAAGATAGTGTAGAGCTACTTTTGGACACCATTAGAATACCGATGGTGATTATTATAATTCAAAGGGACATTTATACAACAGCATTCTCAAATATAGATGAATTTTACTTACTAAAACTGCTTTTTAAAAAAATTGATGATGGTATCAACAAACGAGATTTATTTTGGAAACCCGGAAAAAATTACCTGGTACTTAAAAGTTTGATGGTATTAACTATTATAACAATATTAATGGATGTTGTTAGAAACTCTCTGAAATACTCCAAAATAACTATTGAACAGATATTCACCATAATCGGCTATATATATTTTATATTATCAATATTACTAATTTATAATTTTACTTCTTTAATTAACCTTCGATTGAAAATTTTAAATAAACGTTTACGGTGCCTACTTAAAAACTATAAGTTATATTGCGGTCTTAATTTATCAGCGATGAGTTCAATATTTGGAAGAGTGGAATCAGATTTGCAACAGGAAGTCAATAAAATCAGAAATTTGCTTTCATTAGTCTTAAATATTTGCTCAATTTATAATAAATATTTGGGGTATAAATTGATTTTTATGGTATCTGCAATTTTTGTGCAAACTTTATATAAAATTAATTACCTTATTAAAAATTCTAACACATTAGATGGAAAAACATCAAGTCGAATTGTTATGGGGTGTTTAGCTGCAATTGGTTTCTCTTCTGTTTACGTAAGTATTAAACGTAACAGACTTATTCATTTATATATACAGTGACTCGCAAAATTTCTCGGACAACTAATAAAAATTGCAATGATTTCAATGCAATTTGACTTTTCAAGTTATTTAAAAAGAAAATATCAATATCAAATTACGTTTTTATAATATATCGCTTAGGGTCACCGGTAACACAAAAAAGTTTGAAAAAATTCAATCACAAACAGAATTAGCAAGGGTTTAATTATTCTATAGTTGCAATTCTATTCAAATTAAAACTACAATGCTCTCGGACACTACATGAATTTATTAGCATTTTAGATTAGGGAATCTCAGAAAATATGTCATTATTTAATATTTGATGAGGTATCAGTTTTGTTCTATAGGGAGTCACTTTTCTTTTTGAAATCGATTCGATCTTATTCCTTAAAATGCATAATAATATGTGCCGCAGTGTTTTTGTCCATATTAAGCAACTTCCAAATTTTCTGATGCGATGTAGCTTTCGATAATTTAATAAAAAAATTACTAATTGTTTTAATTGAGAACTTGCGCATTTGGTGTTTTTAAGCTCCATTGGGATAAATATTAAATTATGCGATTAAAACTGATCATTAATGTTATCTTTGGTATTTACAAGGTTGCCGCAAGTGCAATTTAACATTGTTACACAATTCTAAGAAGCGTTCAAATAATAGAATTTATTGTAACTTGTCCGATTACTATTGCAGTTATAATTTAAATAGAATTGCAACTATAGAATGATTAAACCCTTGCTAATTATCTGTAAGAACTTTATTCCGACCGTTTTCCCCTTGGAAGGCAATGGCAACCCACCGAGAGTAATATGCCAAGAGAATCCTCAAATGTTAATGATTTAAAAAGTCCAAAATTGATCTGTGGACTATGGGGAAGGGTAAGCACCCCACCTACATTTAAGGGTCACGACGCTTCTGTCAAGAAGCAAAGCGACGGTACAATTCTGATTGTGATTGAAATTTTTCATACTTCTTTGTTTCACCGACGACCCTTAGGCATATTTTATAAAATGGTAAGTTAATATAGCTATTTTCTTTTTAAATAACTTCAAGAAGTCAAATTACATTGAAATTATTGCAATTTTTATTAGTTGTCCGAGAACTTTTGCGAGTCATTGTATTTATTTACTTTAATCTAATTCAACATTAATAATGGCTTGTGTAGTTTTAAATTACGTTCATACAATTTTATCAATATGTTTGAATTTCAGCTAATGGGATTCATCGTAGTCGTACTTTGTGATGACACCACGAATGAGGTAAAAAAAATAGCTACTGCTTGCTACAGTTTCGTATCAGCAATTAAGGTAAGGTCCGATATTTATCAAGATGCAATGTTGAGAAAAGAGTTACTTCTTTTGGCAAACTACGTAAGGGATCAATGTCCTCACCTCTCTGTCATCGGATTTTTTAATGTAAATCGTAATATACTTATTAGTTTTCTAGGCACCATTACTCCTTATATTATTGTACTTACACAATTGAATAAATAATTTTGTTTATAAAATTTTTGTAACCTTTACAGAGATTTAAATAAAAGCACTATGAAGTAGAAGTCAAACTTTATGTTACAATTTTTGAGCAATTCTTTATAATTCGAAACATCCGCAACATTTCCACAAGCTTGTGTCCTCCTAACAACAGGAATGTAAGCTCGAAGTCGATAAAATAATTCAAAACTGTAGTTTCAAGGTCATTACACGAGTTTCGAAACTAAATACCAAAAAAAAGTTTCAAGACCATAGATTTTATAATTATGATCTATGATCAAGACGACATAACTAATAATTCAACAATTTAAGAGAGCGTCACCTGGAAGTCTGTTTACAATTCCGACCTACATTCTACATTGCAGTGTATCTAATAAGAAGGACTACTCAAGTTAGCTAGAGTAAAATGAAAAAGATGATTTAGACATTTCATCAATGCAAACGTAGGCCATTTTGTTAAATTTTGTCGAGTGTCTTTGAAATATGTCTTTAATTTAAAATAGATTATTATATACAACTAGCTGGATACCCGGCTTCGCCCGGGGTTTTATACAAAATAAAATAGTTTTTCACGTGTCTATAGAAAGAAATTGTGTTGGTGAATTACTAATTAATTTTGGTTTTGGAATTGTTGAATTCCTCCAGTGGATACGTGTTGAATAATTTACCTTTTTATATTGCATTAATGTCATTATTAACCTTCGAGAGATTTTGTACAATATTAGGAAACACTTTGTCATGAAGTTCTATTTAGTTTATAATATTGCAGAAATATTTTGGTTGCTTGATTGTGTCAGTGCTGGGTTCTTTGCAAAAGTCGTCCATCTCCTAAAGTAAGCAATTCATCAGCAAATGGTCCGGCATTGACTTCCATTAGGACAACGCCAGGCCACACACGTCAATAGTGATTCGCCAGAAACTCTGAGAGCTCGGATGAGAGGTTTTATTGCATCCACATTTTAGCACCAAGAGGCTATCATCTTTTCCCATCCTCTCAAACTCTCTTAGTGGAAACATGAATTTACCATCACAATAGCAAAAATGTTATCGAACAAAATTAAGCATATTTGGCTCAAATCAAATAATTGTAACCGTGTTAAATAAAGCATTAAAGTAAACGCCAAAATAATGGATTACTTTTTCCCCAACCTAATATTAAGAAACTTGTATTTAAAACGATATTATTGACCATACAAACATTGTAGTAGTGTATTATTTAGGGGTATTAAATAACACATCGTACAAGAAGCAACATGGTTGAAAATTTACAAATTGATAACTGCTATATAGCAAATATAAAATTAGTGTATTATACAGGTAACATAATAGGATTCGTTCCTCCAGTTAAGAAATCCAAGATTAAGACTTTTAAGATTTACTGTACAATTTTAATTATTTTACTTTTAATTTTGAATTTAGTTTTCCTTTATTTGAGACTAATCAACATACACATCCAAAATACTGTGGAACTAATTTTGGGTACTGTTAGACGAACGATAACGATTATTATAATTGTAATTAATATTTATACAACTGCGTTCTCCGATATAAACAAGTTTTACTTACTTAAGCAGCTTTTTAAAAAACTTGATGCTGGTATCAACAAACCAAACTTATTTTGGAAACCTGGAAAATTTTACCTCGTATTTAAAACGGTGATGTTCTTAATTATTATGATAATATTACTGAATATCTTTCAACCGTTGTTTATTACCACAATAACGATTGAAGAAGTCATGGCAAAAATTGGTGATATATATTTTTTATTGTCAATGCTGTTAATTTACAATTTTATTTCTTTAATTAAATTGCGTTTGAGATTTTTAAACAAACATTTAAGGCGATTATTGAAATACTATAAGTTCCATTCCCATCTTAATTCAATTGTAATACATCCAATATTTGAAAAGGTGCAATCAGATTTGCAAAAAGAAGTCAACAAAATCAGAAATTTGCTGTCGTTTGCTTTAAATATTTGCTCAATTTATAATAAAGCTTTGGAGTATAAATTACTTTTGGTGGTGTTCACAGTTTTCATACAAACTTTATTTCAAATTAATTTCTTAATTACTAATTCAAATACATTGCTTGAAAAGTTTGCATTATACCAAATTATAATGATTGGATGCATAAATGGATTTACGTTCTTTTCTATATACGTAAGTATTTACGTCATAAAATGTACTTTAATCCTAATTATCACAATAATGGGTATTTTAATTTTGAATTGAATTTATAGAATTGCAATTTTAACAATAGTTGAGAATTTTAGCTAATGGGAATCATGGTAGTCGAAATTTGTGACGATATCACAAACCAGGGAAAAGAATTGACCACCACCTGCTACACTTTCCTATCAGAAATTCATGTAATATCCGACATCTCTCAAGGCGTCAGTTTTAGAAAAGAGTTACTTCTGTTGACAAACTACGCTATGAGTCAGTGTCCTCACTTTTCTGCCGCCGGACTTCTTAACGTGAATCGCATTACAGTGATTGGTTTTCTAGGCACTGTTACTCCATATATTATTATGCTTGTACAATTAAATAATTAAAAAATTTATTGTGATGTGGCTGTAACAAAAATTTAAATAAAAGCACTTTAAAGTAGAAAGCAAATCGTTTTTACTTGATTAGTAAGGTTAAGCTTTGCTTATAAATTTAAAAGATACCCAAATCCATCGCAATTTCTCATAGAGAACAACCTAATTTCATCTATGTACATAATATTAGGTCAGTTCGATGATAATTAAGTCTTGTATAACCTACAAAAATTAATTGTAAAAAAATTAAAAATTAATTTAATTGTTCAAGGGACGCCCCTGCTTTTGAAATGTCTGAAATGCAAGGTCGTGGTATTAAGATTATTGTGTATAATATTTTGGTAAAAGTTTTTGAAATATTAAAAAAACTTTGATTGAAAGTACGATGCCGCAGAGCGCAATAGTTCACATCGCTACCCAGAGCTGTGATTGAATGCGGACGTATTTTTGTTGCGGATACTGCAGTTCAGTTTTTTGTTTCAATCATAACTGAGAATTATTTCTGGGCACAGTGGAAAATTATTACCGTAACATTTGCTAAAAATTTTTTTAATTATCTGGAAATATTTTTGTAGCTGCAGCTAAATCCTTTAGCCGAGTAATTTCTACGTCATCCGATTGGGCTCGAATAAATCTGTTCGCTTGTACTTTTGAAATCTTAACCTAATTAAGAACCTGGATTTTTTTTTTACTCTTAAGAGTCCCTAGATATTCCTCGATCCAGTTTGTTGTGGACTTTTATTCACCTTTTCATGCGTATGTTTCGATATTTGCTACGTGACCTCGTTTGGAGCAATAACGTGACTAATTAACTCTGGCGTGTTCTAACCAAACGGTCTTGCGAGGGTAGCGATTGTAAGCGGTGCCACGTTATATGGATGAACCATTTCTATATCCAGTTAAATTCGACTCATTCAGTCTAAGCATCGTTTCCGTCAGGCTCACTTGAAATATTCAACATCGATTACTGTTCTCACCAAAGTCCTTGCCTCAAAATCTCAGTGCTGAAGTGTTTGTTTTTGACTGTCTTATTTTTGTCGTTATATATGGACTTTCATCACTTCCCTATGAACACGTACTTTTTGTATTACCGCAAGGAGTTGCATCATTCCTTGGCAACAACATTGATCAAGCTGGCATGACGATCACCTGCCATATATCTATGATTGTTCCATTCGACATCTTCAAGCTAAGCATACATTGCATTTTGGTGCACGAATTGTGCATAGTATATTTTGTTTTACTTCGCGTGATATTTTGGGCTGTTATTTTATTTTGGCGACGGACAATTCGCGACATCGGTGTACTTTGTTATCAAAAATTCAAAAAATAATCACTAAAAATCAAATTAATCAATTTTTAAAGGGCGCAACGACCATTAAGGATTAAATAAGGTTTTAGATTTGGGTCCCAAGCTTTGATCCGGTTCTGTTTATAAAACTACAAATTAAATGTTTTTGATTACTTGGATTAATGGAGGTACAGAAAAAAACAACTAAAGTCTCAAACCAGACGACGTTTCGGTGTTATATTTTACGGTTTTACACCATAATCATGGAAGTCTATTATGGAATTATGAGCTCCATATTATGGAAAGCCCTGATATACGCGACTGTCTTTTTTCTGATATTTTTTGTTTTCCAAATTTTTTTGTTATGACCTTAGTTATTTTTGGTTTATTCGTTGGTACTCACAGAAGAATTTTGTCAATTAGATGTCGTTTAGTTTTCTGACAGCTCTTTTCTCGTCTTTCAAGTAATATTCATGGTTTTTATATTTGTTATTTTTTGTTTTAATGGTTTGTAATCGTTGGAATGTTCGCTACAGCCATAGTATTGTTAGCCTTATGGTACAGCAGCAATTTTTACCTTCCTTACTGTGATTGTCAATGATTTTAATTGATTTAATTTGTGTTGACTTGTGTATTTTTAGTGCCATGATTATGGTGTAAAATATAAAACCGAAACGTCGACCCGGTTTGAGACTTTTGTTTTTTTTCTGTAAACTTCCAAAATCCCAATAAGCGGTTTTTACAGATATTTGTTTTGGATGAGATGTGTAGGATTATGGTCAATACTTAAGGCTGCACTGCAGTTCGAGCACCACCTTCTAGGAAGATATAATACCGACATCGATTTTGCATTACATGCAAAAATGGGTACGTCACTGTCATTTGTTCCTCAAGAAGATGTTATTGATGAGATGGGACCATTTGCCGGAAGATCTTGAACCAATTTTAGAATGGTTTACCAATACATAGTTATAGGTCGTCTTCGAAATAACGGAACAAGAGCTACTGCAGTATTTCCCTCAAATATTTGGTCTGTGTACCAACGAACGTTAAGTGGAAGCGACAGAACAAATAATTTTGCAGAAGCATGCCATCGGAAGCTACAATTATAGCTTTTGGTAGTGGAATTTCACACCCTACTATATGAAATTTTATCAACAAATTGAAAATTGTTCAAAAAGACTATGATGTGGAATATGAATGAAATATTGCTGGTCATGCAGCAAGTAAAAAACGAAAACGATATTTGGATGCCGCAACAGAGTTTTAAGAAAAGTTACTAATTATAATCGGCAAAATATTATAGAGTATCTTCGCGGTATATCCTATAATTATAATATGGAATAAAGTATTAAATTAATAAAATAAGTATTTAAAATTTAAGTTTTTTATTAATTTTTGTATTATATTTTAAGGTAGCAATTTAAAATTAAAACTACTTAACCTAGCCTTTCTCTCCAGCCGTTGCAACGCGTTGGGCAAACACATTATTTTAATCATCGCCTGAATTAATTAATAGCGCGGACGTTAATTTTAACCAAAACAAGATTTTTTTGGAAAAGAAAAACTTTTATTTAAAAAAAGTTTATCTTTTGCATTTTAATATCGTTTAAGTAACCTAACTTACTTCTCCTGCCGTTGGGCGAACCATTGTCGAATTGACAGGTTGCCGAGTTGTCGCGTACTACCGTCATATAATTACTTTGTTCATTAATCTTCTGCGGATCTTACACAGGAGAGCTTTTATCATGTGTACGCCAAATATAACTGGTACCATAGAACCACCAGTTTGTAACGAATTTTTTCAATTTGTTACTTGGTTTTCCTTTTCATAACTTTTCACAATATTTCTGAGTACGCCCATGCATTTATTTTAAATGGAATCATAAATTTAATGCATTTGGCTAGGCAGATGGTACGTGAACTGCGAGCGTTTGAATTAATATGCGACGATTCCCGCGGTGTAAAATATAATTTAATTACCACCTAATAGCAGAACGGTGGTGTTTTGTTGCGACAGTTTTCTGAGTGCCGATTTGGAGTATGTTTCTTGTTGAACTACTGGTTTATCGGCCAGTTTATTGTGTAGCAAGTTTTCCGGCTCTGGCTAATGTTTTTGGTGCTACTGAAATATCTGGTAGTATATTTGATTAACTCAATCTGGCGGAGTCTTACAAGCTCGATCATGGCAAGCGTGCACTGTTTTCACAACGATTTAGTAGGTGCCGGAAAATGGTGAACGGTCGTGTGAAGTAGTGGTATCCTCGTTGTGTCGTATTTCTGGCTTCTGATGTAAACATTTGGAAGGATCTGTCTGCGCAAATCTATTACGCCGTTTTTCTTTGTGCGCAAGCTGTGGAATCATTTTGGATTTTCTGGAGTTGGTACATCCTATTGTTTTTGTTTTGGATGACGCCTGGGAAATTCTTTCCATTGTTTGGATGGTCCAGTCTTGTTGACATCTCTAACATCATCTCTCACTGGTCCAGTTGCCGCTACAGATCTGCCGCAGTGTTCAATGTCGGCCATTATCAGTCAAGTGTTTTCCTTGTACGAAAATTATAACAAGATTCAGATTTCATCTTTAAAGCACCTGTTGGAAAAGCGATTGTAGACGAATACCTGCCTCCATTATATTGTAAGCTTAACGAGAGCTTGAGGTAAGCAATTTTATCTTTTCCAATTCGCATGAACCGACGTGTTTATGGGCTTTTGTGTTTAATTACGAGTAACCGTTAGAGGTTATTGTGTTGCTGGGTAATTGTTTATATTTAGTATGGGCTGTACTTTTTGATTGTAACCACTCATTGCTGCTGTGCATGTCAGCGCAGCGATATACATTGCAATTGTCGAAACTGTGATACATCTCTCAAGTTATGTGTGTCAATTAAAGCATTTCATTCTATTTGAGTTTTTTGAGTTTTGCCCAAGTTACCGGTCTTTTTTCAAAAACCCATGATCTGTGCCTCCGCATGAATTGCGAGTTAGTCTATTACCATCGTGGCAAACAAACTGGAGAGGTCCTCTCCGGATTGTTCCAGACTCTGCTCTCTGTTTGGGTTAATCCTCCTATTAGGGGTTGCTTTGCAGTGGGTACTTTTTCTGACAAGTTATTTTTATAACATTATACGTGTGATTTTAGAATAATTATAATTCATATTTTTGAAAAAGTAAACTCAATATTGTTGAGCAAGATTTGCAAATTTTATATATGACATTATACATCTAAAGTGTAGCGAAATAACGCGCTTCTTGTTACTAAAGGTTATTTTCCCAATCTCCTCTACCTTTTATTATTCCAGTACGCCAGATTTGTACTAATTTGTACAAAAAAATAACACGACTGTTGTACAATGCCATAGATGCCGGGTGTACTGTTACGCCCAAAATATGAAGATGATAACTAAAACCTGAAACATAACATCGGATATTCTAGTAAAATATATCAAATCAATAAATCTCCGGAATTAAGCACAATCACCAGAATAGCTTACAAATACAATTATTGGAATGAATTTTTGGAATTTAGACATTTATTTACTTCAATTACTAAATGATTTTCATAAGAAATAAATGGGTGTAAAAATATTCTATGTCTTATTTTATTGTTTTGATTTTCACTGTAGTGATTCCAATTTTAACTTGACAATTAGTTCCATAATAATACAAAAGCTAAAACTTTTATAGCTTTAAGGTTCATATTACATACAATAACCGAGCAATTAGAATATTTTATAATAAGGAACCTGCATTTAAAACGATATTACTGACCATACAAACATTGTAGCGGAGTATTATTTAGGGGCATTAAATACAATATCGTACAGGAAGCAACATGGTTGAAAGTTTACAAATTAATAACTCTTATATAGAAAATATAAAATCAGTGTATCGTACAGGTAACATAATTGGATTCGTTCCTCTAGTTAACAAATCCAAGATCAAGACTTATAAAATTTATTCTACAATTTTAATTTGTTTACTTTTAATTCTCAATTTAGTATTCGTTTATAAGAGCCTCAACAGTATATACAAGCAAAATTCTGTGGAGCTAATTTTGGGCACTGTTAGACGAACGATATCGATTATTATAATTGTAATTAATATTTATACAACAGCGTTCTCCGATATAGACGAATTTTACAAACTAAATGAGCTTTTTAAAAAACTTGATGATGGTATCAACAAACGAGACTTATTTTGGAAACCTGGAAAATTATATCATATATTTAAAACTTTGATTTTCTTAAGTATTATAATACTATTAATGGATGTCGTTCAAATGTTACTTACTACAATAACTGTTGAAGATGTCATGGCAAGAAGTAGTGACATTTATTTTTTATTAACAGTGTTATTAATTTACAATTTTATGTCTTTAATTAAGTTGCGTATGAAATTTTTAAATA
This sequence comes from Rhagonycha lutea, assembly GCA_958510855.1. NCBI lineage: Eukaryota > Metazoa > Arthropoda > Insecta > Coleoptera > Cantharidae > Rhagonycha > Rhagonycha lutea. The sequence continues at coordinate 17,553,205 of OY294041.1, read as the reverse complement.
AGCGTTTAATGCGCGTATTAAAAAACTACAAATGCCATTCCCATCTCAACTCGATTGCAATACATCCAATATTTGCAAGAGGAAGTCTGCAAAATCAGAAACCTGCTTTCGTTAGCTTTCAACATTTGTTCAATTTATAATAAAATTTTGGGATACAAATTGCTTTTGGTGGTGTTCAAAATTTTCATGCAAACTTTACATGAAATTAATTTCTTAGTTACTGCGTCATATACATTACTTGAAAAGTATGCATTATATGGTGTTATAGTGATTGGATGCTTAACTATAATTGCTTTCTTTACTATGTATGTAAGTATTAAACCTCATGAAAAATGTACTTTAACCCTACTTATCACTAATAATGGGTATTGTAATTTTAAATTGAATTTATACAATTGCAATTTTAACAACAGTTGTGAATTTTAGTTAAGTGGAATCATGGTAGTCGAAATTTGTGACGAAATCACAAACCAAGCAGAAGAAATAACCACCACCTGCTACACTTTCCTATCAGAAATACATGTAACATCCGACATCTCTCAAGTTGCCATTTTGAGAAAAGAGTTAATTCTGTTGACTAACTACTCGATGAGTCAGCGTCCTCACTTTTCTGCCGCCGGACTTCTTATCGTGAATCGCGATACATTCATTGGATTTCTAAGCACTGTTACCCCATTTATAATTATGCTTGTACAATTAAATAATTGAAAAAGTTATTGTGGTGTGGCTGTTAAAAAAGATTTAAATAAAAGCACTTTAAGGTGGAAAGCAAATTGATTTTACTTGATAGATTATTAGTTTAAAACATTTAAATCAGTTATTATGATTTTTACACCACGAATTCATGGCAAAGTTTCGTTGAGATGCTATTTATTAATATTTTAAACAACCTAATGTCATCTATGTAGGCCAGTCAGTTGCTACTGCTCAAAATTCAGAGAAATTGTCGTTATATTATCTTGTCGTCTTATGGAATACCAGACCGTTATACTCCTCCTAAGTGATATAATATTATTGTAGTGTTAAAAACACCAACTAGCTAAAGGTTCGACAGCTTTGTTGCCGGTAAGCAAATTTGAAACTCTTCAAACTCAGGGAGACTAGGTCCAACTCAAATTAAGAGAACAAGTTCGGGCTAATAAATTTAATTTTTAATTAATAAAATTAATCGAGCATAAATCTGATAACGACAATCTCGTATCGGTCATAATGTGTGTTCATGAATGGTCAACCTTCCCCATCATGCAATTACATTTAAACTGTATATCTTTTCTAAATTGCATCGAGCGATTGTCCTTAGTGTAAAAATTGTGTCACCAAATAAAATCAATTAAAATGTTATCAACAATTTTTATTTACCCCTGACGTAATTCTTGTTGATTGACTACTGCCGACCATGTAGAGCCTGTGATTGTCCTCGCTTATGCGCCACTGTCAAATGTGGTGTACAAATGCGTCGATAGCTTGTAATTCGCAAATTCGTTAATCGTGCTTCAAAATTCGCCAAAGATTCGCTTCTGTGTCCAGCTTTATCGCCTGCTGATTGTTAAATACGTGCTGCATGTAGATTTTCCTCGGTTAGATTGAAATTATTGTTGTACTTAGAGGAGGTAGGGAAGCAATCGTCGGAGAATCTCTGAAGCGCTGAAATCTCTTCTATTCATTTACAGAAATCAAGCTCACCCAAAATATAAGAGCGGATCGCAGTGAGAATTTACTGAATGGCTTCTGAAACTTGGAAATCCCGTCTGCCACAAGCAGAAGCTTTTGGTGATCCAACTTCATGAGCCTTGAGACACTAACAAAGATTTGATAGATTTTTGGAAATGATGTTGATCGCTCATCCTGTGAATCATTCCAAAATGTTGGGATCCTGATACCGAGAAATGAAGAATCGCTTGAGATGAATGATAAGATTGTCGACTAAATCCGCGTAGAAGCCAAAATTGACAGCAGCATCGACAATATCGAATGTGATGATCCAAACCAGAGGAAACAAACTCGCAGACTCCTTCAGGAATGCCTCCACACATTACTGGGACTGAAGATAGAATCGATCGTCATTCTGCAGCGTAATTTGAATACAAGGAAAAGGTTGTGCAATGGAACACGACTAATTATCCGAAATATGGTTGGACATGTTTTTGATGCTGAAATTCTTCTTGGTGATGATGCCTGCAAATATATAATTCTTTCCTCAGATTAATCTTTCTCCAAGCCAAGCTGAACTTCCAATTCGGTTGAGAAGACGACAATTTCTTATTAGGTTGATTATTAGGTTATCATAACAATCAACAAGCATCTACCATCTAATAATTAGTGATGACGCGCATGAAAGGATTAACGAGTATTCACTCTTTTTTAAGGATCCCGATTTCTAGCTAAGGTTATATGTTAATTCGTGTTGTTTATTTAGTAATAGTTTAAACAAAAATGTTTGAAAGACAATTTTAAGTTCTCACGTTCAAACGCTCCTTTGTTTATATGTTCCGCGTTCAAATGTCCCTACGTTTAAAAATGTCCTTGCGTTTAACCGCTTTTGCATTAAAACGTGTCTACGTTTAAACGGCTGAGTTTAATTGGCACATTGGCAGCGTTTAATCATTCTAGACCTCTTCAGAACTACGGATAATCACCAAAATAGTTTACAAAGTCAATTAGAATAAATATATTAATGTTAGTATACATATAAATCAAAACACAATATAATGCCATATTATATCAAGGCAGGTATGAAACGTAATACTTGAGAAAACTATATTTAAAAAGATATTATTCCCCATAGAAACTATGTAGCAGTGAATTATTTAAACACAATACATAAAATATCGTACAAGTAACAACATGGCTAAAAATTTACAAATTAATAACTGCTACATAGCAAATAATATAAAATTAGTGTATCGTACAGGCAACATACTAGGATTAGTTCCCCCAGTTAACAAAATCAACATTAAAACTTTTAAGATTTACTCTACAATTATAATTGTTTCCCTTTTAATTATCAATTTAGAATTAATTTATTTGAGAATATACAAAAACGACATCCAACATAGTTTAGAGCTAATTTTGGATACCATTAGATTGCCGATAGCGATTATTATAATTCAAATGGACATTTATACAACAGCGTTCTCAAATATAGACGAATTTTACTTACTAAAACTGCTTTTTAATAAAATTGATAATAGTATCAACCAAGGAAATTTATTTTGGAAACCCGGAAAAAATTACTTCGTATTTAAAACTTTGATTTTAATAAATAATATGAAAGAATTAATGGATGCCGTTCTAAACTCTCTGAAATACTCCCCTTTACTTATTGATTACATATTCTACATAATCAGCTATATATATTTCATTTTATCAATATTACTAATTTATAATTTTATTTCTTTAATTAACCTGCGGTTGATAATTTTAAATAAACGTTTACGGCGCCTACTTAAAAACTATAAGTTTTATTGCGGTCTTAATTTATCAGCGATGAGTTCAATATTTGGAAGAGTGGAATCAGATTTGCAACAGGAAGTCAATAAAATCAGAAATTTGCTATCATTAGTCTTAGATATTTGCTCAATTTATAATAAATGTTTGGGGTATAAATTGCTTTTTATAGTGTTTGCAATTTTTATGCAATCTTTGTATAAAATTAATTACCTTATTAAAAATTCAAACACATTAGATGGAAATTTAATATCAAATCGAATTTTTCTGGGGTGTACATCTGGAATTGGATTCTCTTCTGGTTACGTAAGTATTAAACGTAACGCAAACTATGTATTCATTTATATAAGTATATATTTATTAACTTTCGCCCTATTCATCATTAATAATGGGTTGCCTACGGGTGGGGGGGCAAATAATTTAAAAAATTGGAAAAAAAGTTGGCAAAAGCTGCAAAAACTTATAATAGGAGAAATAGACAATTACAAAGAGTTGGCAATTTTGGCTTAATTAAGTTGGCAAATTGCCCCCTCCCCCCGAAAAAAGTTGGCTGGGCACGTCCCTAATTGTGTAGTTTTAAATTGCGTTCATACAATTTTACCAATATTTTTGAATTACAGTTTATGATAATCATGGTAGTTCTACTTTGTGACGACACCACAAATGAGGTGAAAAAAATAGCTACTACTTGCTACGGTTTCGTGTCAGTAATTAAAGTAAGGTCCGATATTTATCAAGATGCAATGTTGAGAAAAGAGTTACTTCTTTTGGCAAACTACGCACGGGATCAGTGTCCTCACCTCTCTGTCATCGGATTTTTTAATGTAAATCGTAATATACTTATTACTTTTCTTGGCACCATTACTCCTTATATTATTATGCTTACACAATTGAATAAATAATTTTGTTAATATAATTTATGTGACATTTACTGAGATTTAAATAAAAGCACTATGAAGTAGAAGTTAAACTTTATTTTACAAGTTTTGAGCAAATTCTTTGTGTCCTCCTAACAACAAAGTAAGGTCAAGGTCGATAAAAAACCTCAAAGCTGTAGTTTCAAGGTCATTCGACGTAGAGTTGCGAAACTAAATACCAAAACAAAGTTTCAAGACCACATAGATCTTATATTAATCGTGGTACGTACGTGTCTCTCTATTTCTTATCTTCGACTTTCATTGAAACTAAAATGATAATGCAAACATAATATACTGGGCGACTGAACAGCAAACCTTTCAGTATTTTGTACCAATTTGTACCAAAAGTAACTAAATTGTTGTATAATGCCATAGATGCCGGGTGTAGTGTCACGCCAGCAACACGGTCAAGATAACCAAAGACCATCAGAATAGCATACATATATAATTGGAATCTATTTTTGGAATTAAGACTTTTATTTCAACTACTAAATGTTTTTCAAAAGAAATAATAATTAGTTCCATAATAATAGTCTAGTCAAACCATGTAATACTTTAGATTAGTATAAAAATTTAAATCTACGTAGGTCATTTCGAAGATAATTGATTCTTGTCAAACCTACAGATATTTTGCACCTTATAAGATGTCCAGTCAAAATAGATAAAAATAAGTGCTAAGTTTGCAATAATTCGCATAGAGATGAAAATTGGTATAGACCTTAAATATATTATTATTATTATTACCTTAATGACCTTAACCCATAGTTGTTCATGGTGCAGAAGGTTGATCCTCAAGGGATCCTGAGTCATAACCTGCGGTGCGTTGCTATTTACAATTAGAGGGATGACCGTAAATCAAGCAGCTAGTATTAAAGTGTTTACATATTTCTCTATAGATGTAGTATACGAAGCATCTTTGAAATTTTTAAAATCTTTTTAAAAATCGAGTCCGTGCCAAATTAAATCCAGTAATTGTGTGCACTGTATCACACAGATTATTTGTAATTGTTTGATTTGTTGCACAATTACTCACATTTAACATTTTTTTAAATTAAATCTGATTATTATTTTGCCAGTATTTTATTTGGGAAACTGTCCCCGAACAACATTTTCTTTTAGAACTCACCTCCAATAAGCTGCTCAGAAATATATCATTAGAAGCATTTTTATACGACCATCTTTGTCTGGAAAACCCTCTGATTAGGGATTATCAGTTGAAGGTTGAAAGATAATATACAAATAAATTCTTGACGAATTACGCCTTTCAGTCACTTTCAATATTGATGATTCATTAAAAACTAAGATAAATGATTGAGGAAATGAATTTAAATCAGAGAAAACTGCAACCGAAATTAAGTCAGCTCAGATGTCTGAACTTGCCCAAATAAAAAAACAAGAATGCGACATTTTGTACTAATATTTACCTATCACGATAAATAAGTAGTTATACAATGTCATAGATTCTAGGAATAGTGTCACGCATACAAAGATGTCAGGGTAATTTTACTTACTAAAGAGTGCACAATAATACCTGATAAGCTGGTAAAATGTGCTAATTATGTAATGAATTTTAGAAATTAAAACTATTATTTTAATGATGAAATGTTTTTTATAAGAGATTAACCGCCGTATTCATAAAAATAAATCAATATTTAAGAGAGGCTTTTAAACCCTTCTTATGCTTTTACTAGTAAAAAAAGCTAGGTTATGGTTAAGAAAGGTTTACAAGCCTCTCTTAAATATTGATTTATTTTTAAGAATAGTAATATTATAATAATATAATGAATGTAAGGCTACAATTTTGTAACAACTGCTACATAATGTAGTAATATTAATGTTAGTATATATATAAATCAAAACACTAGTAACGCCTTATTATTAAGGTATTATGTTAAGTACTATTCTAAAAACCTATCTTTAAATCAATATCATTCACCATACAAACATTGTAGCGAAATTTTATTAAAGAACATTGAATAAAATACCTATACCAAGAAACAGCATGGCTGAAAGTTTGCAAAATAATAACTGCTATATAGCAAGTATGAAATTAGTATACCGTGCATGCAATATCCTAGGATTTGTTCCGCCAGTTAACAAGTTCAACATTAAGGCTTTTAAGATTTACTCTACTATTTTAATTGTTTCACTTTTAATTATGAATTTAGAATCAATATATTTGAGAATATACAAAAATGACATCCAACATAGTGTAGAGCTAATTTTGGACATCGTTAGACTACAGATGGTGATTATTTTAATTCAAATTGACATTTATAAAACAGCGTTCTCAGATATAGACGAATTTTACTTATTAAAACTACTTTTTAATAAAATTGATGAAGGTATGAACAAACGAGATTTATTTTGGAAACCCCGAAGAAGTTACCTTATATTTAAAACTTTAATGTTAATAAATATTATGAGAATATTAATGGATGCCGTTCGATTTTCTCTGCAACAGCAACACTCCCCTTTACTTATTGATTACATATTCTACATAATCGGCTATATATATTTCATTTTATCAATATTACTAATTTATAATTTTATTTCTTTAATTAACCTGCGGTTGATAATTTTAAATAAACGTTTACGGCGCCTACTTAAAAACTATAAGTTTTATTGCGGTCTTAATTTATCAGCGATGAGTTCAATATTTGAAAGATTCGAATCAGATTTGCAACAGGAAGTCAACAAAATCAGAAATTTGCTGTCACTAATCTTAAATATTTGCTCAATTTATAATAAAAGATTTGGGCATAAATTGCTTTTTATAGTGTCTGCATTTTTTATACTAACTTTATATCAAATTAATTACCTTATTACCATTTCAAATACATTGGATGGAAATTTATCATCAAGTCAATTTATTGTGGTAGGATGTTTATCAGGAATTGGTTTCTTTACCATTTACGTAAGTATTAAACGTAAAAAAAACTACAAAGTAATTTATTTATATTATATTTTTTACTTGAGCCCTATTTATCACTAATAATGGGTAGTTTAGTTTTAAATTGAATTAAATTTCAGGTACTGGGATTCATGGTAGTCGTACTTTGTGATGACACCACGAATGAGGTAGAAAAAATAGCTACTACTTGCTACAGTTTCGTATCAGAAATTAAAGTGAAGTCCGATATTTATCAAGATGCAATGCTGAGAAAAGAGTTACTTCTTTTATCAAACTACGCAATGGATCAACGTCCCCACTTCTCTGCCATTGGATTTTTTAATGTAAATCGTAATATGCTTATCAGTTTTCTTAGCACCATTACTCCTTATATTATTATGATTACACAATTGAACAAATAATTTTGTTAGTATAAATTGTGTGACCTTTACAGAGAATTAAATAAAAGCACTTAGAAGTATAGACGTCCTTTTACAATTCTTGAACTTCTTTACAATTAGAAATATCCCAAACATGTCTGCAATCTTGTATCCTACTAACAACAGAATAAAGTATGGTCAAGGGTGATAAAATAACTCAAAACTGAAACAAAATATTCTTGAAGACCCAAAAATAGCCATAATTTTCAAAATAGAATCCTTAAGAAAAACCAAAGATACGGAAATAATATTGCAACCACTTCAAATTTGAGAAACACTTAAAACGGCGCCTAATACGAGTTCCAGGAATTCTCAAAATGTTAAATAACTTACGGTTGTATACCTCTAGCTAGTCTGTACACAAACATCCGTGGATCATTGAGGCAGTGGTGTGACATTCATATCAGATTTTTAGGGTCACTGGAATCCACTTCAAACTAAGATTTGTTATTTGAAAAATAAATATGTAGACCTATTGGAGAAAGCATACTGCATTTGTGTCTTTAATATCATATACATAGATCACGTCAAAATTTATCTTTAAATTATCTTCGTATGTGAATTGTGTAAATTCAACTTGATTCTCTATAAGATTTATGATATTGTATTGCATACTTTATCATTTATTCCTAAAACGTTTAAAATTTTCATGTAAACTAAATGTTTTAAATAAACCAAATTACAATTTATTTCAATTGTTTCATTTCTCAAGTTAAAAGAAAGTTTATATGTGTAATCTTCATTCTCTTCTTCTTTCATTCTTTGTGGAAAACTACTGGTGGCAGCTTTTAAGACCCAATTACAAGTTTAAGAATAATTGTAAGTATTAATTAATCAAGAATAATCGAACCTCTACTTCCAGATCGGTAAAGAGAACAAACTTTTTAGTATGACACACAACAAAATTAGTTATAAAATTTCACAAAGAATTCGTTCACTATTTTGTTAAGAAAATATATAGTACAAGTGTCAAGCGGGCTTTAGAAATATTGAAATGAAATGAGAACGTACCACATAATGAAGTGCAAAACTTCGTTACATTTTCTTTATTAAACGTTAATATTTTCTGAATTAACTTCAATCTGAATTGAAAACTCTTGTCTTCAAAACGCGATTAATTCTTATTTCCAAGTCTAAAAATTCATAATGGACACTAAAAAGACAGCAGTGGCACATAATATAATTTCCAAGGGTGAATTATACAAAAAAAAATTTACACTTTCGTGCTTGTGAGAGTTTTCAATGAGTTGAGTTTCAAATATTGGGAAGCTCCTACCACTGATTTTTTTGCGATGGAGAGGATAATTGTCCTCGATACAAAGATTTGAATGAAAATTTTATAACAAATTGAAATCTAATGCGATATTTTGTTATTTTGATATGTATTACAAAAAAGATAATTGTTATACAATGTCATAGATTCCAAGAATTGTGTCACGCCAACAAGGATGTTAAGATAATTTTACTTACAAATAGTGCAAAATAACACCGTAGATTCTAGCAAAATGTGCTAATTTTGAAGAAGACAATCTAGTGAATTGTAGTACCTCTTAAAATCTAAATAATATGAATGCTTTTCATAAGAGATAAAGGGTACAAATTTTGTATGAACCATTTACAATTACAAGTAGTAATATTAATGTTAATATATAAATCAAAATTCTATGGCCCTATTATTAACGCAGGTATTATGTTGCCTAGTTACTCTAAAACCCTATATTAAAATAATATTATTCACCATATTATAAATACTGTAGCAGTGTATTATTTAAGGATAGTAAATAAAATACCATACAAGAAACAGCATGGCTGAAAGTTTACAAATTAATAACTGCTATATTGCAAATATAAAATTAGTGTATCGCGCAGGCAACATATTATTAGGATTAATTCCTCCAGTTAACAAATTCAAGATTAAAACTTTTAAAATTTACTCTACAATTTTAATTGTTTCACTTTTAATTATCAATTTAGAATCCATTTATTGGAGACTATACAACAACGACATCCAAAATGATGTAGACCTAATTTTGGACATCGTTAGACTACCGATGGCGATTGCTATAATTCAAATTGACATTTATATAACTTCGTTCTCAGATATAGACAAATTTTACTTACTAAAACTGCTTTTTAATAAAATTGATGAGGGTATGAACAAACGAGACTTAGTTTGGAAACCCGGAAAAGGTTACCTTGTATTTAAAATTGGGATATTTATATCTATCATGACAACATTAATGGAAACCGAAATCTTTCTGGAAAACTCCAATATAGTAACTCTTAATTTCATATTCAGCCTAGTTAGCTATACATATTTTATATTATCAATATTAATGGTTTATAATTTTATTCTTTTAATTAAAATGCGTTTGATAATTTTAAATAAACGTTTATGGCGTCTATTGAGAAACTATAAGTTTAATTCCGGTCTTAATTTAACACCGATGAGTTCAATATCTGGAGGACTGTTTTCTGTCACTAATCTTGAATGTTTGCTCAATTTATAATAAAAGTTTGGGCTATAAATTGCTTTTTATCGTGTTTATTATTTTTATGGAAACTTTATATCAAATTAATTACTTTATGACAAATTTCAACACATTTGATGGATATTTAACATCAACTCGAATCATTGTGTTCGAGTCTATAGCTGTATCTGGTGTCTTTTCTGTTTATGTAAGTATTGAACGTAACCCAATCTACTTATTTATTTATTTTAACCCTATTCAGGTACTGGGATTCATGCATGGTAGTCCTACTTGTGATGACACCACGAATGATGTAGAAAAAATAGCTACGACTTGCTACAGTTTCATATCAGAAATACAAGTAAGGTATCAATCAAGAAATCAAGATGCAATTTTGAGAAAAGAGTTACTTCTGTTAGCAAGCTACGCAGATAATCAATGTCCTCAGTGCTCCGCCATCGGATTTTTTTTTATAAATCGTAATTTCATTATGGGTTTTCTTGGCACCATTGCTCCGTATATTATTTTGCTTTTTCAAATAAATACTTAATTTTATTCTTATAATTAATGTGACTTTAGCAAAAATGTAAATAAAAGCACTCAGAAGTGGAAGTCAAGTAGTTGTTTCTACATCACAAATATTGGGACTTGAACAATGAAACAATGAACAAATCATTCTTTTAAATATAAGCAAGCAGGTCACCAGCGAGATTCGACTTTACTTATAACCACGTGATCACTTCCACCTCTTTACATTGAATTATGAGCAAAAGTCGGCGCTTATACAAAAACCGCTTTAACTATGAGCACTTTATTCCGACAAAATAAGCAAGCTGGTTCGAGAAACCAGTGCCGATATATCTGATTACACTGTGAGCATTTCCATTCAATGCCATAGATGCCAACATTAGTGTCATGTCATGTCATATCAAATGGTGCAAAAGAGCACCGGAGATTCAAACAAAATTTGCTAATTATTGTGAACAAAACTACATGGCGAATCATGCTAATCGTTTAATCTATCTAAATAAAGTGAGATAGATACAAAATGTTTCCATACTAGATAAAGGGTATAAATTTTGGATGACTTACAATTATTTAATGTAAAAATATAAATACAAGACACTAATGACCCTTACTTATGTGGTTTTTTTTATCATGTATTTCCTAAAGAACCTATATTTAAAACGATATTATTCACCATACAAACAATACTGTAGCAATACTTATATTATTATTTACGAGCATTATATAAAATATCCAACAGGAATAAGCATGGCTGAAAGTTTACAAATTAATAAGGGCTATATAGAAAATATAAAATTTGTGTATTTTACAGGCAACATAATAGGATTTATTCCTCCAGTTAACAAATCTAAGATTAACACTTTTAAGATTTACTCCATAATTTTAATTATTTCACTTTTAGTTTTCAATTTAGAATTTATTTATTTGAGACTAAGCAACATTGACACCCAAAATATTGTAGAGCTAATTTTGGGCACCGTTAGACGAGCGATATCGATTATCATAATTGTAATTGATATTTATACGATAGCGTTCCTGAATATAGACGAATTTTACTCACTAAAACAACTTTTTCAAAAACTTGATGATGGTCTTAACAAACGAGACTTATTTTGGAAACCTGGAAAATTTTATCTCTTATTTAAAACGTTGATGTTCTTAATTATTATATTAATACTAGGGGGGCTTCGCCCCCCTGGCCGCTTTGCGGCCCTAATAACTTCAAGTTATAAAACTTATTTCCATCCAACATTTTTTATGTTGCTTTCACTTTGAATTTGTATTCCATCCTACGCTCGACATCTTGATACTGCTACATATAACTGTCCATGACTAAACAAAGGCCTATCGATGTATATACCAACTTTGTTAAAGCTCATCTGCTAGCATAACAACAGATCCTATTTTAAGTTTTGATTTGTGTACCGGAAAACCAGGGAAATTCAATGAATTTAATTATTCGACTTCATATTCCAACCGAATGTCCTCTTCTGTTTGATCGACCCCTCGATGTTTAGCTATATCTTGACTTAAGTAGGTATGAATCTCGCCCGAACATCATCATTGTGTCAGGCTAATATAATTCTGTCGGAGAGATCGGCATTAGAAGCAATTGAATCGGTTATTGCTTAAACAACCTAAGTCACTTTTTATAGATGTTCAGGAAACGAAAAAAACGTTTCACTCTCAGAAACAAAGAATAACTCAAATTTTTATTAATTCAAAGTTTTAATTGTTTATTTGTATATAGAATCGAATAAATCATATTTTATTAGAACTTAATTATCATATCAAAAAACCGTTTTGAAAATTTTGACTTAAGGTGTTTCTGCAACAAACGTAAAACTTCAATGCAAATAGTACATTATTGAGGAGAATACGTCTTTATTTTGCGGTGGTAGACTTCTATTTTCGCTTTTTTGTTTTGTTGTAGTTGATAATATCTTCATAAAATGGTTTATTTTCTTTATCAACCCACTGTAGTACAAATTGTGTGTGTACAAATTCAGAAACCTTAACATAACCCGGTTTTGTAGATACATGTACGAAATGGTGGAATTTTGAGATGGAAAATGATACCCGTGCAGGTCTAGACGACTTCTCTGTTTCCACGGAAAGCGTTTCTTTTTTGTAGTAGACTGGCCCCCAATTAAGAAGAAAAAAAGTCAGCGAGTTAGGTTGTTTAAGCACTAAACCGAAAATTTTCAGTATCGTTTTCTGTCATAAAGGCGATAAAGGATTACCTTTTTAAGTTCTTTAAGCACCAAACGATGCGGAACTGTCGAAAATATGTTTTCCATGTGTTAACTCAATTTGGCCAAAAAGTGACTTAGGTTGTTTCTGCAATAACTGATTCAATTGAATTGCTGTAAATGTCCTGAATTATACGGTATAGGACAACTCGGTACCGGACAACTCGGCACCGGACAACTCGGCACCGGGGAAACTCAGCTCCGGGATAACTTGGCACCAGTTAAAAACTTTTAAAAAATGTATGAGGATCATTATTAAAAGGTAGATCCCGGTCGAGGCTAGGTTAGTGTTAGTGTTAGGAAACGACTTTTTTTTAAAAGAGAAGGTCACCTCGAATTTTTAAGACCATTTCCGTCGCAAAGTCACGTATGATAACTTCGGTAGCGTTTGTTCCGGAAAGTGAATTATAAAAAGATATATAATTTCTTTAATATAATAAATTTTTTATATTTTAATTTTTTTTAAGTTTTTCAACTGGTGCCGAGTCCGCTCCAGAGCCATTTTTGCAGCACTAAACTCCTTCAAAACATCCCCTTAGGGCCTTCCAACTCGGCAAATTGTGCTACTGGGAATGGGGTGAATCTCGCATTTTTTTTCGGTACTGGACCATATTATGTCACACATTCAAATATTCTTTATTAGTAATTAATCTACCTTTTAGGGCCAGTTGTATAAAAGAGGGTTAACTCGGGGATCAGCTGATCCTGGTTCAAGAGCTGACCCAGGATCGCCGTAAGGTAGATAGATTACAAATAAACCTATCAAGTAAATTTTTTTTATAAAAGAAACCTATCAAGTAAATTTATCTGCCTTACGCTGATCCTGGGTCAGCTCTTGAACCAGGATCAGCTGATCCCCGAGTTAACCCTCTTTTATACAACTGGCCCTTAATGACTTTCTCTTTTAAAAAACAAGTCGTTTCCTAACACTAACCTAGCCTCGACCGGGATCTACCTTTTAATAATGATCCTCATATATTTTTTTTAAAGTTTTTCAACTGGTGCCAAGTTAGCCCGGAACTGAGTTTCCCCGGTGCCGAGTTGTCCGTGTCCCTGAATTATATTTGTAGATTTCCAGCTATTCGGTACTTTCAATAATATAATGCTGCTTGGCCAAATTGATGTTGACTTTAAAGTATAATTGACTATCTCCACAGGTGAAGCGTATTTTATAACAGGTAAAACTTGACGAAAGTCACCACCGAAAATAACAAATTTTCCACCAAACGGATTTTTGCATTTACATAAATCTTTCAATCTTTGTGTTTTCGCGTCGCATGGTTTTGTTGCCTTGGTTTTGCTTTTGCTTTTGCTTTTGCTTTGCTTTGCTTTGCTTTGCTTTGCTTTGCTTTGCTTTGCTTTGCTTTGCTTTGCTTTGCTTTGCTTTGCTTTGCTTTGCTTTGCTTTGCTTTGCTTTGCTTTGCTTTGCTTTGCTTTGCTTTGCTTTGCTTTGCTTTGCTTTGCTTTGCTTTGCTTTGCTTTGCTTTGCTTTGCTTTGCTTTGCTTTGCTTTGCTTTGCTTTGCTTTGCTTTGCTTTGCTTTGCTTTGCTTTGCTTTGCTTTGCTTTGCTTTGCTTTGCTTTGCTTTGCTTTGCTTTGCTTTGCTTTGCTTTGCTTTGCTTTGCTTTGCTTTGCTTTGCTTTGCTTTGCTTTGCTTTGCTTTGCTTTGCTTTGCTTTGCTTTGCTTTGCTTTGCTTTGCTTTGCTTTGCTTTGCTTTGCTTTGCTTTGCTTTGCTTTGCTTTGCTTTGCTTTGCTTTGCTTTGCTTTGCTTTGCTTTGCTTTGCTTTGCTTTGCTTTGCTTTGCTTTGATTCGTCCGTTGATGTGATTATAATGTTGATTTGGTGTCGTCCAATAGCTGTTCTCAGCGTTGCATAAAAACGTTGCATAAAAACGTTGCATAAAAACGTTGCATAAAAACGTTGCACAAAAACGTTGCATAAAAACGTTGCATATTTTTCTTATCTTTTTATATATATAGAGTAGATTACTGGATATATTTCAAAAGTTGCTTATTACCACAATAACTATTGAAGACGTCATGGCAAAAATTGGTGATATATATTTTTCACAATTGCGATACTCTAAAGTGCAATTTAGCCCCCCATTTGCGGGTGTAAAGGGGCGTTTTTTATACCTGCATTCAACATGCATTTTACGACCTGCAGTAGGTCGTAAAAATGATTTTATTTTTTTACACCCGGGTGCAGGTCGTAAAAATGGATTTTACACCCCGCAGCGGGGTGTAAAAATTAAAATCCGTTATTCCAGTAAAATTATTTATTTCTATATATTTACATTAGAAATAGAATTTTTCATCGCAATTGTGAAAAATAGTATATACAAAGTGGGAGAAAAGTTGCTTTTCATCCCTCGACTGCTTGTTGCACCTCGGCCTACGGCCTCGGTACAAAATTGTCTCGGGACTGAAAAGAGTAACTTTACTCCCTTGTAGTATAATATACTATTATATTATCAATGTTGCTAATTTACAATTTTATTTCTATAATTAAATTGCGTTTGAGATTTTTAAATAAGCATTTAAGGCGATTATTGAAATACTATAAGTTCCATTCCCATCTTAATTCAATTGTAATACATCCAATACTTCGAAGAGTGGAATCAGATTTGCAAGAAGAAGTCAACAAAATGAGAAATTTGCTTTTACTAGCCTTAAAAATTTGCTCAATTTATAATAAAGTTTTGGGGTGTAAATTACTTTTCTTCGTATTTACAATTTTCATGCAAACCTTATATCAAATTAATTACGTTATTACAAATTTAAGCACATCAAATGGAAATTTAACAACAGGTCAAATTATTGTGGTAGGATGTATAACTGGGGTTATTTACTGTTCTATGCATGTAAGTATTAAAATTAAGGTTTAATTTTAAAAAGATTTTATAGTATTGTAAAATTGAGGTACGATAACCTAGTACCGAAGAAATTATAGTTGTTTACAAGAACTCAACGGAATCCGTCCTATTTCCTAGTCTGCGTACACAGTACACGCTGGTCGCCGAAACCTGTTTACCGGCTTGGATGGTTTTATTGAAATAACAGCTTCGTTTGTTCTCGTTTACATTAATTAATGTATTAAGTATTAAATTATATCTTCTTCTTCTTATTTCTAGAAGTAATTCTCCAGAGAATTCTCTTCTTAACAACAGAGAACTCTCTAGAGAACAACTCTAGAGAAGTAATTCTCTAGAGAATTCTCTTCTAGTAGGCCAAGGCCTGTTATTTCCCAACACATGCGTCGTTACCTTGGCAGTGTTAGAAACTTTGAGCATATAAATATTTTACATCCATCAGGTAGCTTGCTAGACTTGCCTTCAGATGTGCCTGTATCCTGGTTTATTATGTTAATGGTAGCACTTCACTAACCCAGGAAACCACCGGCTTAACGTGCCTTCCGAAGCACAGAGACTAGTCATAAGAAAGTTTGACGCTCCCCAGGTTTGAACCCGGTGCCCCATATTCGTATCCAACTGCGTTAGCTGCAAGGCAATGACCGTTACATTTAATTAAATTATATGATTAATTCTCTTCTTCTTCTTCAGCCTTTTTCCGCCCACTGCTGGACATAAGCCTCTCCATATTATGGAGGATCTGGCCATAACTCACCACGCTGGCCAAACGGGTTGGTGAGTAGTCCGCAGATCGATTTTTGGACTATAGTTGTTTTACATCCGGTAGCAGCTTGCTAGGCTAGCATTCAGATGTGCCTGTAGCCCTGTTTTTTGTTAACGGTGGCAATTCGTCAACTCAGGCGGACCGCCGGCTTAACGTGCCCTCCGAAGCACGGAGACTTGGTCATAAGAAAGTTTTACTCTCCCTGGGTTTGAACTCGGTACCCCGCGTTCACATCCAACTGCGTTAGCTGCAAGGCAATGACCGTCTCCAAACATATGATTAATTATATTATATTAATTAATGCAATTGAGGACAAACAAAGCTGGCATTACAGTGAAAACATCCAAGCCGGTAGTTTCTAGTTTAGAGTTCCTTTAAATATCCCGCTTAAACAAACAAACAAACAAACAAACAAGGCCTTAAACATCTTGATGTTTCAGCCTTGTAACGATGTCCAACTTTCAAGGTGGATTTTTACTATATTATTTTAATTTATCGATCTCTTTTAATTTAGTAATTAATGAAAGGTACGTCACTGCCAACTCAGGTATTTATTTAATTGAGCCTTGAATAAACTCAATGATTGAGTAATTAGGTAGATATGGATTTCTGAAGGAGACGAAGGATGGAACCAAACATTTACACTGAATAAACTTTTCTCTAAAGAAAAAATCTAAAAGAATTTTGAATTCAACTTAATTTAGTTTATTATTTAATATTTAGTAATATTTAAGAATTTTAGGTAATGGGAATCATGGTAGTCGAAATTTGTGATGAAACCACAAACGAGGTGAAAAAGATAACCACCACTTGCTACAGTTTTATATCAGAAATTAAAGCACCATCCAACATTTTTCAAGATGCCAGTTTGAGAAAAGAGTTACTTCTATAGGGTGTTTTTTTAGCTGCATGAGAACTTCAAAATGAAATAAAACATTAAAAACCTGACGGAATGTTTTGGTTATAATTTTTTTATGAAAGTACAGTTAAAGGCATTTATGATTTGAACATGACTTCCGGCATGTGACCACCATGACTAATGGTTACGAAGCGTATCCGTTCAGTCCAATTTTTGACCACTTTTTCCAATATTTCTGGCTTTATTTCATAAATGGCTTCCTGAATATTAGCCTCCAATGCTTCTAGAGTTGTTGGTTTGTTAGCATAAACCATGGATTTAACATACCCCCACAGAAAATAATCTGGAGGTGTCAAATCACACGATCTTGGAGGCCAATTGATAGGACCACGTTTTGAAATAATGTTGTCACCAAATTGTCCTTTCAATAAATTGATGGTTTCGTTGGCTGTGTGGCACGTAGCACCATCCTGTTGGAACCATAAGTTGTCAATGTTTAGCTCTTGAAGTTTTGGAAACAAAAATGTATTGAGCATGTGTCGATATCTCACACCATTCACCGTAACGGTAGCTCCTTCCTCATTTCGAAAGACATATGGACCAATGATGCCGTTGGCGTGTATTCCACACCAAACAGTCAATTTTAATGGATGCAATGGAGTCTCAAGATAATGTCCCGGATTGGTCTCACTCCATATACGGCAATTTTGTTTGTTCACATACCCATTTGACCAGAAATGTGCCTCGTCACTGAACAAAATTTTACGGTAAAAAAATGGATCCACTTCCAATTGGTTGTGAGCCCAATTTAGTAGTGTTGTTCAATGGTCAATCTATGCATTATCAAATGCCAAACCTTGCTAAACACAAATGTCAAAAAACTGTTTCCATAGCAATCTTGATTCAATTGTTATCCCTATTGAAAGTTCTCATGCAGTTAAAAAAACACCCTATATTAGCAAACTATGCTATCAGTCAATGTCCTCACTTTTCTGCCGCCGGATTTTTTAACGTCAATCGCTTTACCTTCATTGGTTTCTTAGGCACCGTTACCCCATATATTATTATGCTAGCACAATTAAATAATTAAAAATGTTAATATGGCGACAGTTACAAATATTTAAATAAACGCACTTTGAAGTGGACAATAATTCATTTTTATTTAAATTAAAACCACCCCAATTTAACAATGGTAACTTTTATTTACTATTTTTCTGTTAATTTCATAGTTTAGACTTAAATTAATTAATAAACTGCATGAATCTGACAACTTTAATTATTTGATTTTATTGAACAAATGGATCGCATATCCAATAGAATAATCTTGATGACAATATCAAAATAAAATTAAATTGCGGAAAACTTTCTTTGCTATTAATTTCGTTACAGCTACGATGCTCAAAATTGCCTAATATATGACACGATTATCTTTATTTCCTCCGTAGTAAAGTTAAACGCGTCCTAATGCCTCGTATTTTGTTTATTGTTCTAACCACATACGAAACACTTTATGCTCGCGTTTAAAAATTTCATTTTTATAAATTATCAAGTCAATTGTTAAATAAATCTGTTGAGATACACATTTTCTCCAAAGTACCCCAAAAACACAAAACCACCAAACGAAACCTTCCAAAATTAAAATCAGTGAATCGTACCGTTATTACCAATTACTGAAGTCATACTATCTGACAGCATTCCATAGTGAAGTACAAAGAAACCTATTCCACTCTGCTTTCCATAAAATCAGGGATACTACAGGATAGCATGGTGGGCATAATCTTGTTTGTTCTCTACGGCTCGTACCACATACTTCGTCACAGCTTACACGTAAGATAGAAGATTTCTGAGATTCATGTCCAGGAAGTGTTTTGCTTTGGCTCACCATCTTTGTACGTCGAGATTTACCTAAAATACAAATGATTGTAATTTCGCCTTTAAGGTAAAGTCAAATATGCCAAAATGTAAGGTCGTAGACTTAAAATCGACAAACCTTCGTTTTTGAAATCAGAAAGCTGTGCTTGGTATGGGCTAAGCTCAACGAATGTTTGTATATTAGTTTTAAATAGTATTATAAGTTGGTTTATGTTAAAATAAAGACAAAATAAGGTGAATATGTTGTAAAAGGCTATAATGACAGCTATGGCTTGGATATGTTAAGCGGCGTTCACAATGACTTTGACATATTGCCTTGCTATGGTGGTCTTGCGGAAGTTTTGCTTCATATTGCTTTGGACCGTAGACCGTTCACAATGACTTTGAGATCTTGTCACCTAAGGTCGTTAAATCTAAACAGTATAGTTTACCTGTTATGTTACGAAAAGTAATAAAATATTTAATTAAAGTCGTCTTGGAATATAATCTTAAAGTAATTATTAATATCCTGTCATTTATTTTCCTAGATGTTTAATTGCATCAAAATCAGGGAAATTAGAAGATGAGAATTATTAAAATTTATCTCACAATCAAAATAATGGTTTACTTTTGTTTGCTGTAGTGTAGTTTCACAGTGAACATAAAAGTAAACAGGTTGTCTTAATAATATGAAGAGCTTCTGTTCTTCAGGAACGAGAATTTGTTTGATTTACACTCCCAGAATGTTTAATTTTCTTTAATGTTTAAAAATAGGTAATTGTATGTGAGGCCTAAAATTAGGTAAGGTGAACAGTGATACAAATAAAAGTTTGATTTACCCGCGGGCAATTTGGTGATAAGACGCTATAGGCCGTCATTGCCTTGCAGTTAACGCACTTGGATGCAAACGCGGGGTACCGGGTTCAAACCTGGGGACAGTCAAACTTTCTTATGACCAAGTCT
This sequence comes from Rhagonycha lutea, assembly GCA_958510855.1. Classification (NCBI taxonomy): domain Eukaryota; kingdom Metazoa; phylum Arthropoda; class Insecta; order Coleoptera; family Cantharidae; genus Rhagonycha; species Rhagonycha lutea. Next base: position 17,532,949 of record OY294041.1, on the reverse strand, counting down.
CCGTGCTTCGGAGGGCACGGTAAGCCGGCGGTCCCCCTAAGTTGACAAATTGCCACCGTTAACAAAAAACAGGGCTATAGGCACATCTAAATGTTAGCCTAACAAGCTGCTACTGGATGTAAAACAACTAAAGTCCAAAAATCAATATGCGGACTACTCACCAACCCGTCTAGCCAGCGTGGTGAGTTATGGCCAAAAGGTCTATTACTGGAGAGGCCTATGGTCCAGGAGTGGACTTGGGTAGGCTGAAGAAGAAGAGGCGCTATAGGTCTTTCCTGAGAATTCGCAAGAGGGAAGACTTACATATATTTTTCCTCACCTGGTGATTTTAGAGCGAATTTTGCCCGATTTTCTGGAATTACTGTTTGATTCCTAGAGCGAATGATTGAGTGAATAGGAATTTAGTGGTGAAAAGAGCTAAACATTAAAGATTTCAATATCCGAAGTTATTCGTTAAATCTGACAGCTGATGATTTTGAATCGCTTGTAGCAAAGAAACGATACGTCCAAATGAGCCGAGAGTTTTATTTAAAAAACCATGAATTGTGTTTTAAATTTTCACCAACTCTTATCCAGTTTGGTGATAAAAAGAAATTAACTAGGGCAAAACGCAAAGTACATTTAGCAAAATTGAAAATCTATAAAAGGAAGAACTCCAAATAAAGGTTAGTAGATTTTTGAACTCTAACGAAGTGAAAAAGTTTTTACGGACAAGTTGAAAAATGTAGTAGAATTATTAGAGAATCTATCGTGATAATGAGATATAAAGTTATTTCAAGCTTATTGGCTATTATCAGTATCGCATCTTACCAGATAATAAAATATGATAATATGAAGAAATTTATCAGAAAAATGGTGATCAACCAAAATGTAAACAAATCAAAATTATGAAAGGTGATATCGTAACTAGAACTAATATACTAATATCACACCTACTCTTGAAATTTGAAACTCTTGAAGATATTGGGAAAATTCATGCTATGATCCGTTCTCTGTTGTTGATCCATGGTTTTCCAGATTAAATGTGGAGTTTCAAAAAGTAGAAAATTATTATAATATTCGAAAAAGTGCTGGAATCTCTAAATTGCAGCAACTGAAATCATAATTGAGAATTTTCTCAACCTCCACAGGATAGAGAATAGAGCAAGCCTCACTCATATTAATTTATGATTTGTCAAAAAACAGTTTAAAAAATTAAATTAATAATGAATATTGTTTATTCTATTCTCTAACACTTTAAAAACCTGTCAATCATACAATGGTATTGAATTATAAAATACAACAAATAACCTCGATGAAATCACAATTGACTTGTCAATTATTCCAAGCTCTATGATTGATTATGATTGATCAAATTTATAATTTACAAGAAAATGAAACACAATGTTTCTGTTATCAAAATACCCACTCTTTAGAATTCACTTGTTTGTTTAATAATTACAGTTAAAATTTTTAGTTCTTTAAATTAAAAAGGGAAAATTAAAATTCATGTGGTTGTGTGTTTTATTTAATTTGGTTTCTTCAATAATCTTACTTCAAAAAACACAATTTTTCGATTATTAGTTTCGGATAAATATAAAAGAACGTAATCGTAAAGCAGCATTCACAATGAAGTGGGGTCTTGCCTTGCTTCGGTAGAAAGCTGGCAAGCGCCAATTAGATTAAAGAATTTTCTTCTATCCTTTTCTATGATTACAAAATTGTTCATTTTGATTGGCTCTTGCTAGCTTTCTACCGAAGCAAGGCAAGACCCCACTTCATGGTGAACGCTGCTTAAGAGACATGAGGAACAAAAATTTTAATTAGTGTGATGAAACGTGAATAATCTTCCAAAATGCGAATTTTTTTATTGGTTTTATTTTAATTACGAAATGTCGTCCGTTAGGGGATAGGGGAGCAAATTTTATATGATATTAGTAAAAACCTATATAGTTTGTTGTCGAGTTTCGGTATTGATATAAAAATCGAAACTTTAGTTATTCTATCATTGAGGCAAATACTATTCTATTATGTAGTAGTAACTAAAGAATGTAGTTTATCTAAAATTATATTATTATTATGTAAACATCCAATACTGGAGTAAGCCAGCGCGGAGCCCCTAACAAATATTACCAAGAAGCCCTACTATGTTTTTGAAGGACCTCTTTTTATCCTTTTAAATTCCATTTATTTGAAACTATATCTAAAAAAAAAAGAAAATTTTGTATGACATGCACCATGAAAGTAAATCGTTTATTATTTACTGTGAAAATACATGTGTTGATATGTGTAGGTGTAGTAAATCAAAAGCTTAGTAACCTACTATTAAAGCGGGTACCCTAAGTATTAACTAAACAATGTATAATTAAAATCATATTACAGCCACATAAACACGACATTAATTTACTAATTGCGTTGACGCGCATTAAATATATAAAATAAGTAATCGTTCAAGAAATAGCATGGCTGCATGGCTATCTGTAAATAATAATAATAATTTTAAATTCAAAAATAGGGAGATTCTGGAGAGTGGGGTATAACGTGAACACAACATTTTAGAGGCCTATCAGGCGCTGGTGTTTGATTTAGGAGTAAAATAATTGCTTCCTCTTTTTTTTTGCTCCACTTTGTTAAAAGTTTTATGAAACTGGGCATTAACGGATAACTGAAAGCCAAATATGCCTTATTTTAATTACAAAATATCTCTCATGACTAATAATGATAATGATCTACCACTAAGGCAATGGGGAATGGGAGGATTGAGTAGTAGTCAAGGGGGAGGCTTGCGTTACGAGTTAAGTTAATATTTCACATTTTAATCTTCAACTTTTACTCCTATAATCTCTGTATAATTTTATAATAAAATATAAAATAAATATTTAAATTGGTTAGTTTGTTGTTTAATAATAAATGTATTATTTTTACGAAGAGTGCGTGAGCACTTGAAAGCTTAAAAATATTGTCGTATTTCGAAACAACAAGTTTTCAAATAATTGGGTTATTACAAATAATAAAGTTTTTAACGAACCCACAGTTTGTTTCTATATGGTACGCCGCTGCAATTTCTTAGTCCTTGGAATTTCCAACCAGTGACACTCCGCCTGCTAAAATCCTGGAGTTTATCCTACAGTCGAGGACTTGAAGAGTGACAGGATCGGGGTGGAGATGAAAACTGGTGATAGTACAAAGGGTCCGATTTAGAGACCTAAGTGCATGTGAGTTTACCTTATCGTTCATAAGTCCTAACAAATCCAGAATTCTGATATTTGGCAGATTCAATTGTTTCCTATTATGTCCGATTGTAATGTAGCATGTGATCGCTACATCAAATGCAGTTTTGTTCTTAATAATGGAATATCACAGATGGTCATGATTTACCCAGCATTTGAGCGCATCCAAATATCGCAACCTGTATTTTCTTTATTATATGGTTGAAAATAGCACAATCCCTTAACTGCAACTTGTGAGTGCAGTGCAGTAATTGATCTCCCTTGCTCTCGATTGTTGAGACAATGGCCAGTCACATCATTGAAATGGATATGGTTTATTGGATATTTAGTTATTTTAAATAAGTAATTGGAAGATATAATCATAATCACGTAATCTCAATATGAAGAAGATCAAGGTTTTTCTCTAAAATCTCTGCAACGGTGAATGATACAATGCAATACAACCAGGTTTCCATTCCTTTTGGAATACACCTACTTCCATTATGGAAGTCTTTACGACTCATTTCACGAGGCGAGTCACTCCTCTTCTTCTCTTCTTTAACATCCTAGATTTTCGTATATATCTTTGCTTCCCTCACTATGCCTCTTTACAGCTTCACACCACTCTATTTTCACATTTCCTCTTCCAGTCCGTCACGCCCATCTCTTCTAGGTAATCTTTTACCTCATCTAGCTATCTGTTCTTAGTTCTTCCTCTCATCCTCGTTGCACCGGGTCTCCACTCCGTTATTTTTCTCAGGATATTGTCTGGCTCTTTTCTGGTTATGTGACCAAGCCATCTAATTCTTTGCGACTTTATATACTTAACAATGTCTTCGTTTCTCATTAGCCTTATTAGTTCCACGCATTCGTTTCCTCCGTTTTTCGTTGGCCCGGTCATAGTTCTTAATATCTTCCTTTCGAAAAATTTCAACTTCTCTTCTTCCCTGTTAGTCAAGTTTACTGTTTCCGCACCATATATGACCACTGATCTTATGAACGTCTTATAAATTATCATTTTTGTTTTCATTGTTATATTCTTACTTTTTAACAGCCTCTTGTTTGAATGAAAGGCTCTGCATCCAGCTTGTATCTTCTCATTTATCTCTGGTGATCTACCATTGTTCTTATATATTTGCACTGCCAAATACTTGAACTTTAATACTTCTTCAAACTTGTAGTTTTCAATTTCTAGATCTTTCTGTCGTATGCTGTTTTTTCTCTTAAATTTCATATATTTTGTTTTGCCCTTGTTTATCCGCAGCCCCATTTCCACCGCATGCTTTAATATTTCTTCGAAAATCTCCACCATTATTATCTTTGTTCTAGCTATAATTGCGGTATCGTCTGCATAAACCAGTATTTCCCACACTAGCTCCCAATCTTCTTACTATCATCTCGATCACCAAGTTGAACAAGATCGCCTGCATCTCTCCCTGTCTCACACCACTGTTAATTTTGCAAACTCGTCTGTTTCATCTGTCCCAACTTTTACCGTTGCACTTGATTCTCTCATGATCATTTGAATCAGTTTTCTTAATTTCCTAGGTATTTTCAATTCAAGCAACACTTCATATAACTTTTCTCGCTTGATGGTATCGAAGGCCTGCTGGAAGTCGACAAACAGCATAAGCAGATCTATGTTGCGTTCATATGCTTTTTCGGTTATCTGTTTCATTGCATCCACTGTCGATCGTTCCTCCCTGAACCCCTGTTGTTATTCTCCAGTTCTCACATCAATAATCAGTTTTACTCTATTATACAGGGTGAATGGGAGCACCCGCATCAGTCATTTTTTTCAAAAACGGCTAGTCATAGAGAGTCGGGTTAAAAATATTTATTATAAAAGCCATAATAAAGAATCGAAAGGTGATATTATTATTTCTTGGAAAGGTCGGCGTCCCGAGTAGATTGCTCCAGAAACTCCAGAACTCCAGAATTTTAAATGGCACCATAGGTCGAAAATGGTATCGTTAAAAAGATCTTTAAGAAATAAGCAAGTTTTGTAGGAAAAATTATTTTATTACTCCCTCCCCTTTTCAGTAATATTCGATTGCATATTTTGGGGGTTTCTTGTTTTCAAGAAATAATAATATCACCATTCGATTCTTTATTATGGCTTTTATAATAAATATTTTTAACCCGACTCTCTACGACTAGCCTTTTTGAAAAAAAATTAATGTTACGGGTGCTCTCATTCACCCTGTATAATATCGTCCCCTTAATACTATAACTAGGTAACTTGAATTTTGGCTGTTTTGAGTTAGCTACATGTAATCACCTAATGTTAACCGCTTCATTTACTGCTACAACTAAAAAAGTTATATTATGTTTCTAAATATTAAATATCCACTTGCAAAATGTAGATACATTTTAATCCAAATTTAGAAATTATTTTTTTACGGGCAAATAAATAGTTTCCGCGCAAAAATTTTTAGTGATTCGTGTTCAGAACATCATGGAGCATGTCCACACCAAATATGAAGAAGATCGGTGTTATAACCGTAAACTAGAATCATACCTAAGTCTATCCTGCCAATTGCTATTCTAAACTTTAAACTTGATTTTCTCAATATGAGTAATTTCAAGTTACCTAGTTATAGTACTAAGGGGACGATATGAGAGTCGATAGGACCTTGTACGCTACTTGTAGAAGAGTTATTCCTCTGTAGTTCCTGCAGTCCTCCGTGTCTCCCTTCTTGTGTATTGGTACTATTCTACCCACTCTCCATTCTTTTGGAATTTTTCCCCTCTTCTCCAGATCTCCAGTATCAATTTGGTATAATCTCTGATAAAATTTTTCTCCTGCATTTCTTATCATTTCTCCGAATATCTCATCTTTTCCGGTGCCTTTCCGTTTTTCAGCTTCATCACTAATCTCATCAACTTCGTCGAATGTCGGCTCCATCACTGTTTCCTCTTCCTTCATTTCTGATGACGTCTCTTCTATAATATTTACTTCGTCATGCTGATTTAGTAGCTTCTGGAAGTGTCTCCTCCATACTTCTTTCACTTCTTCTTCATTATCACCCTGTTGTCCATTCTTGTCTTTCATATAGTTCTAATCTCTTCTTTTTGTACTTCTTGTATGCCTCTCTCTTTCTCTCTCTGTATATGTTCAGATATTCCCCTCTTTTCGTTTTCATCCAGATCAGTCTCATCTCTCTCTTGCTTTCCGCTTTCTCTACACATTCTTCATCGAACCATTTCTTTGCTTTGGGTGATTTTTTGAATCCTACTGTTCTTTTAGCAGATGTCAGCAGTGCCTTTTTATATTCCCCCATTCTCTGTACATGTCATGTTCCACTTCTGTGTTATCAATTGATCTGTTTATTTTTTCTGCATATTTTTCTACTATTTTTGAGTTGTTGGAGAAGAACTGTGTTGAGTCACATTGGATCTCGGAGATGTTGAAACTTTTCTTTATTATGAAGAATATTTGAAGATTTATTGCTGAAGGTGAAGAAAAAGTATCTGATGGAGTATAATTTATATAATAAATATAATTTAAACAAATTCTCGTGACAAATTATGCAAAATATAGGCAATAACAATTATGAACCCCATTAAGCAATATCACAACACTTTAAAAGTGTAGCAGTGCCGATACTAATCTGCTTTATGGTGGTAATTCAAAATAATAAGGAGGCGTTTTTTCCTTATAAAGACTCCAATTATTTTATCATTACGTGGTTTTTTTCTATTACCGTCACAATTTTACAATAATTTGCAGCTAAATGACCTTGAGTAAACGGAAAGGATTCAAAATATGTAGTACCTAGATATTGTACACACATTGTTATCGAATATAAGATTATGACCCCGAATAAGTGGCGTTCTCCTTTCACAATTATTTTATCTATTGTATTTACAATTAGTACAAATATTGTGGATGCAATTATGGAATAGGTAATTTAATTTGGTCGTGTTCCGTTTTCCGTATTTGTTTAATCATGTTAAATTAACAACGGTGAAGCAAGAAATGTTAAGTAACTAAAAAATTATACTTCTTCTCAAATCAAAATTGGATAAAAATCTTTTACCTAGTATACGCTTGTATCCTTATCACAGGATCACCTATGAAGGATGGCCCAAATACTTTGTTTCGTAAAATTATAGGTGTGAAAAATGGAAACAAAAATTAATTGCCTGCTCTCAGAAGAGTGGCAATTGCTTCGCCCAAGTTTTGCTATTGCTAAATTGCAGTTTTAAGTAAAATTAACACATATTGCAACCGTTTGAGCTTATCAAATGATGATCTGGTACAATAAAAGGTGTGTATATTTGACCGTTATTAATTAATATTAAAATTTATATAATAATAATTAACAATTTATAAAAATTATGTTAAGGTACGGTTTCACGTCACATTTGCGCAAATATTTGACTGCTTTCCGCCTACCACTTCCTAATTAATTAGTTTTTCAAATCTCTATTATATAATTTTCCTAATTTATTAGTTTGTTTTATAGTAGAACGCATTTCTATTACATAAATAAAATTTTAATTTATGACACCATAAATTACAATAGTGAAAAATTTGTGTTTTGTCTCATCGAACGTGAGAAATGTTGGATTTGCATAATGTCACGCCCTGCACGAAACTACTAAAATAGATTTTTTCTGCAAGAGGCGCCTAAAGTATTAATTACTGAAGTGCACAAATTCCTTGTTGGTAAATCATGTTTAAATTTCACTTGTAATCAATCAATTAGTTGTAATTTGTCAGTGTCTTTACAATCAAGTCCCACATATCTGATTATATAGGGCAGACTTGCCTTATTTCGCAATATGTTTTTTTTTTTAGAATAGATTATATTGGATATAATCTAATAATGCCGAGGGGAGACGGCCACAATATGAAGTAAGAATCATATTGTGGCTGTCTCCCCTCGGCAGGCAATGGCAAACCACCGGGGTGTAATCTGCCATGAAAAGCCTTTGTTAAAAAAAAGGCTCACCACACCCTGCAGAAGGGTTATGGACTGAGGAGGGATATTAGATAGGTAAGAATAAAAGAGAAGAAATAAATTCTAAAAATTAATGCCAAATTAGGAATTAATTATGAAATAGGACAAGTCTTCCCTAATGCAATATTTGATACATTTTACCCTTGTTCATTGATCCTAGTTTTCAAGCTTCAACCTCTTGCGTAATTCCAATGGCAAGAATCATATTGTTTAGATATAGAAAAAAAAATTAATTGTAAATTTTCGTGCTGGATGGAAACTCCTACGCTCAGGTACATAAGAGCCTTTCGATTCCTTCTGACCTCACCAAGCGATCCACTCAATTCTGCGACACGTAAAAAGATTGGAAGATCCACTAACTTGCCAGGAATGATGTAAAAAAACTGCAAGAACCACTCGGTACCTATTACAGTGATTATCATGTCAGAATCTAAACAAAAATACTTTGAACTTGAATCCGGTCTGGTGAAAGGTGTAGTCTGTCGAAGTAAGCTTGGGGCGAGGTAGGTGTAAACCGTTCTCTATAATATTTTGTCACATTCACTGCACAAGGACAATAGGCATTACCAAATTGCATTAACCAAAGTTTGCTAATAGTTCTGAGCAAATTTTAAGTTGTGCATAAAACAGAGAAAATTTTTTAAAAAATGTATGTGCCATTGGTTTCATTTGGCAGGAAATTATGTAAATTTTTTTTAATTAATTATAATAGCAACCCATAAATAACTTTCTAATAAAGCATTTATTAATAGATAAATTAGTTCAATATCGATTAAATATTATTAATCGAACTGTCAGGTATGGATCACTTTTGCCTAGTAAAACAATTAACTTAAAAAAAAATAATTACATAATTTCGAATATTTGCATTTGGTGAAAATTTTAACCTTTTTTTATTTTATGATTGGAGGTCTTAAAAATGGTAAGGTAATGCATAAGATTTGGCCATGACAAAGAACTTATTTGAAAATTTGAATTTCTATTACGTCGCCTTTGCATTTAGGTTGGGTGGAGGCTTGCATCAAGGGCCTAATTTTTATATTTTATGTGATTTTGGGGTTTAATTGTATAAATATTTCAATCATGAATAGAATTTTCCAGAGTAGGATAAAGAAGCTAGATGGAAGAGAATTAGGTCAGACAGGACGTTATTCTTTCCCATATATCATCAGAAAGTCTAGATAGGATACTGGAAATCAAGATAAAGGTTTGATCCAGTTCTTTTAAGAATAATTATAATTTAAATTTGTTACTGTTGATTTCATCAAAATGTCTACATACAAAGTTAGCAGAATTAGAATGGATATAAAAAGTTAAAACAAAGACTATATGAATTTTTATACTGGTAAAACATTTAAATTTAACTGCACTGTGGCGGTTTTTAATGTATCTATAAATCTTAAAATAGATGGCGAAAATAAAATGTAGATTAGTTGAATTCTACAACAAAGACTTTTTAACATCGCTTAAGGGTCTTCCTTGTATTTCGAAATGTAACCAATTTCGTTTGCTTATTTTCGAACAGAAAGTTTAATAATTATGACACTGTTATACTTTGAATATTTTTGGCCATTTGCGCGAAAATAAATTTATTCGATTTTGAGTCAATTTTTGTAAAACCATATTCAGATTTACTGCACAGACTGAATGGCAATATGAATAATTTGCCACAACCCCAGGATGTCATCCTTTTCCAGATTATTATCTGCAATTTATTTAAATAATCAAATTAATTTGTATAATGGCCTCAGGAGAAAAAGTATAAATTTTACAATAAGATATAAGATTCCTTTACCCCTTGAACATCTGCAATCCAACATGCAGAATAAATATTGTGGATTTACAACACAAAAAATTCATTTGGTTGATGATATGATACTAAATCAAATTTAACCATATTATTTTGCATTGTGATTACCAGATCACAAATACATCAGATTCGACATTGAGTCCATTCCGGAGGAAGTAGAGGTGTACAGGAATCCAAGGACCTGTGATTGGGAGTTTTATAGGAGATGCCTAAAACAGGGACTGGAAAAATGTTTTCAAAAGCCAAAAACTCGAGATGGAAACCAAACGCGAGTCCACCTGGTGGAATCATGTGCTTACCTCCCTCAGGACAGAAACTTGCAGGCTCTTCAAATGGGCGACTATAGGAAGTGTATCAAGATTCCTGTCAAAATATGGGTTATGTGACGTTTCGCCCCCGCCGTTTAGCCCCCACCGTTTAGCCCCCACCGTTTGGCCCCGGGACGTTTCGCCCCCTAAAATAATAAATAAATTAAAAGTCGAAAAAAAAGGTAATTTTAAAATGCCCAACAAAAAATCCATATTATCTATCCTTCCATAACTTTCTGCGATGTTTTTTTATTCTTTTTGAAATTACACTATAGTACGTTTTGTTTATTTTTGGTCTAAAGCCGGAATTCCACTGAGGCAACACTGAACGAAATGAGGCATGCTACATTAATTTAATTAACTTAATTAACTTAATTATTTAATTTCTAATTACTTATTCAATTATCTTTACAAATACTTATTCTATTGTTCCATAATACGGGTAAATTATGGTATTCTTCTATTAATGAAGCTGTTATCTCATTATTTCACCCCATTGACAACACCAGAAAACAAGTAGCATGCCTCGTGTCGTTCAGTATTGCCTCAGTGGAATTGCGCCTTATCATCGAAACGTCCTTGATTGGGGGCGAAACGTCCCCATCCCCAAAATATGCCTTAAGAAAGGCAAAAGAGAACTCATGGAGGAAGTACTGCAAGGAGGTCGCAGGAACTCCAGAATGTACTAGACTCCAGATAGCTTTAATAAGAAATAGCCAAGGTAAAGTTAAAACAAAGACTTTGTGAAAACTCCTAAAACCTCAATGGGGGTACACATTCAAATGGAAATAAACTCTGAGGCTTCTGCTACAGACTCACTTTTTGGGATGCACACATAAATAAAATCGTGCAGCCAACCAAGCTTTGAGCAGAAACCCCTAATGAGAGGGTTGTCCCAAAACAGAGACCAGAGTCCGTCGCAATCTGGATGAGGGAACCTCTTCAGTTGGTTTAGCCACCATGTTAATAGGTTAGTCCTCGATTTTTGCGGAGGCTAAGCCGTGAATTCTGGAATAAATGGGTAGCTTGGGAAGCTCGAAAAAACCCAAATGGTAATAAAGTGCTTTAACTGACAATAGAATTCGAAAGATGCTATCACAATTCCAATAATTGCAATGTATAGACTGCGCAAGAATATATAGTACATGCAGTACAAAATAATGAAAATATTGTCGCAATAAAAAACTGTGCCCACCTTAAATTAAAATAGTATCTAATATAAAACAGTAACCTCTATTACAGGGGTGCCAAACTCATTCCAGCCGCGGGCCGTTTCCTGACAACTAGAATTTCCGAGGATCCTCCTTTTTGTGGTTTACGTTGGAAGGGGGAAAACCTTAATAAAGACACCATCAGCCCGTGCTGCTGGTAGTGTGGGGTTATTATACCCACTAAAAACCCCTCCCGTTGATGTACGCAAGTTTCACCTTTCGGTATTTGTTCTGCGGGCATCAAGTAATCAAATCTTCTGCCCTTTCGGAACGTTGTTCTTCTTAGTTTTCTTTGTTTTTCTTAGTAGCGAAAATTTTGAAGGGGCGTGTGTTCGACCTACACGGTTATTCGGTCATCTTTCTCCTTCTTTCGCTCGTCTTCTATCCATCTATCGTCTATCTATCCATAAAATGATAGTCTGGATTGCCTCGTGAGTCAGCCGTTCAAGATCTTCTTCCTTCCTCACAGAAACCATGAGGGTCAGATCATCGGCAAAGCCAACCAGTTTGACCTCCTCGGGAATATTCAATCGAAGAACCCCAACGTACATATTGTTCCAAAGGGTCGGCACCAATACCGATCCCTGCGGAACGCCGCTGGTAACATCATATTCCTCTCTCAGCAGCTCTTCCTCGATATGGATCGACCTAATATCCAAATAACTCTTCAGTAGGTCCACTAATAAGTATTGTGAGATGCACTAGCTCTTGTATGATAGAGGGGGATGGGACTATTCGCCGCGGCCAACTAACAAGGAGACACTACAGTGAGGTACCAACCAATCGGGATCCCAATTTTTTTGGTCATTCTATGAGTTAAAAAAATTATCACTTTCTCGGCGTTTAGTCCAATATGGCTCTTAATTTTTGAGTTATGAACTTTTAAAATGGGCTGGTTTTACCATAGGTTTAGCATATATTGGAGTTGTAACGTATCGGTCCTGAGATTTTTATGTTGTAAATTATGTAATTTATTATCGGAATTAAAAAATTAACGACTTACGAATTACCATTCTAAATTCTTAACAGTTAAATCACCACGGTTTCTTGTAATAATAGCTAATAGTAATAGCAGTTAACGAAATATGGTATTTTCAAAAATTCATAACTCAAAAACTAAGGGCCATTGGACTAAACGCCGAGAAAGTGATAATTTTTTTAGCTCCTAGAATGACCAAAAAAATTGGGATCCAGATTGGTGGGTGATTTTACCTTCTTAATAAATCGTCACTTAACTTTCCTATAATTGTCATTTGGCTTGCGGTTAGTGCAAAATGAGCTCTGCATGAAAAATAATTATTATTGTATGGTTCCACAATAAACTGTATCTTCCTAAATAATTTTGAATTCAACGAATTTAACTTTAGCTACCGATACCATTGTTGCTTCCAAAAGGTTGGTCAAGTCATCTATATACATTTTCCTGACTATTTTGAGTGCATATCTACATATTGTCCCGATAAAAACGAATAGGAGATTCGGGATAGGTTATTTTTCAAAAAGGTATGCAAACGAATACTTGAAACTATGAAAATTGGTCTTGTTTACACCCAGAGCCACATTTGTTACTATTTACACATTGCACGACACAACTAGTGATGGGCGCATTCCGAATACATAATCGGAATGATTCCGATTATTAAAATAATCGGTTGATTCCGATTATGTCAAAATGGTAATGAAAAATAATCGGATGATTTTCGAATGCGCGCGCAATACGATTCTTGTTTCGGCGTCACTCGTTCAAGAATCGGAATATTCAATCGAATGCTTAGATTGCGGAATAAATGAAATTTATTGAATGTACCTATTATTATAATGAATAAATTTCATTTATTCCGATCGTATTTATCGGTCACCCCCCCCCCTTATATCATAACGAGGGATAAAAAAAGGTCTAATTTTTTTCCGACCCTCCACAGGCATTTTTTGGGAATGCCCCCCCCCCAAATGACCAATGGTTAGCTACGGCCCTGCTAATATTAAAATTTTAATGGACGGTTTCCATATGGAACGGAATATAAAATAATCGGGTGATATTCCGATTATTTAAATATTCCGGATACCAACATTCCGATTATTGAAATCATCCGATTATGCCCATCACTACACACAATACGATATTTTGATTTTTGAAGTGATTTGTGCGCTTATTATGTTTATTTTGGTGAACCTAAAAAGAAGAATAATTTAGTGCATGAAATTACAAATTTCCCTTCCGAAACTGGTACCTGATAATTTTATGTGTTTTTTGGAAATTCTCGGGAATTCTCGATTCTTGAACGACAATAGGTTAAGAACGATAATTTTTGCTTTCCGCTCGACGTCGTTGACCAGGCCAGTTGTAAAATTGGGACGTCAAGTTTACTTTGTGAAATTTTGAGTTTTATTTTTCTGGACCAAAGGTACGGGCCAGAAAAGCTTTTTTTCACATTACATTAATTCAATCAGACTCCCATTTAGCAGAATTGATTTTAAATGTAGTGGAGGTCTGATCCGAATACACAATTTTACACCTACGGCTATTAGGACCAATTATAGTCCGAAGTACAAGATCAAATTTTTATAGTTTGCTTTATATTATTAAATCGTATAAAAAGCGCCCGAGTCTCCCTTAATTGAATTTAGAATCTAGCCTTCTCTGAGTATAAACGGTCTTAAATTGCTCTCCGATTAAAATAGTTTCCGTGGAACTTTGGGGTGATTATTCGGAACATAACAGCTACCACAGTTTTCCGCTTGAGGGACTGAGAAGCAGGGTTTTAGAACACCACAATTATATTGAAGTGTCTTAAACATTTGACCAGCCGTCTGACGTAAATCAAACACGGATACACTACAGAGCGGGAAACCGCGGTTCTAATCCTGATTGCGTCGGATATGCGCTGTGATCTAAAAAGTCCAAAATCGAACTGTGGACTACACTCGCCAACCCGGTTGGCCACCGTGGCGAGTTATGGCTAAACAACTCCCCATAGAAATATGGTGGAGGCCTATATCCAGCAGTGGACTGATATAGGCAAATCGTGAATCGTGAAACATTTTAATGGTCAATTGAGTCCATTAGTGGTGACGTCACAACGCCTAGAAATTGGCAAACCGTATTACGCGAATTGACTAAGTGGTTTGCGTCCATTTGAAAAAGAACATAACACGAACAGGTGCAAACACGACGATCGCATCAAGGAAAGCAAGGGTGAACCGCAGGTGGAAGTTTTGTACGTTTGGTGTAGAAGTCCAAGAAGTTATAGGAAGTTCTATAGAAGTCCTAAGAATTCCTTAGAAGTCCATAGAAGTTCGTAGAAGTCCTTGGAAGTCCGTGGAAATCCGTGGAAGTTTGGACAAGCCCATTATTATTAAAGGGGAGTTTGTTTCAATTATACTCATACCCATGCTCATAGTTGCATAGTTGCAATCATACCACAATTGCAATGAATTAAACAAGGCATCTAATATCTATTTAAAAGTGCTACTTTGTCATTTTATTTTGAGTTTTTAACAATGATCAAAGAACAAACCATCAAGTGATTGGGTGTCTTTAGACGCGGAAAATAAACCTCTTTAAATTGATGCTCTTTTCATTCTAATCCGTTATAATGGGAAGCAGGAATTTAAAAAAAAATCTATTTCCTATGTTATTTTCCTATGTTCACATCGGCGGCCGGTCACCCGGTATACAGGGGCGGATGGGCTATCAAAACGTTACCGGGAAATTTAAGTCGGCGGCCCAAAAATGCAATCGTCACGGCCCAAAATTGCGCCGCAAGCGAAAATTTTTTGAATGGGGGATCCCCCTCCCGTTGCGAAAAAAAATTTAATACCAGTAACAAAATTTATATTTTTATTAAGAACAATAAATCATAGTGAATATAAATAAAATTAAAATAAAAGTGCATCTTTCATTAATTTGCTGCTGTTATGAAAACGATCTCTAGCAAGCTACTTGCGAAATGGGCAATGAATGTAAAAATTAGTATGCCAAAGTAGGCCCATATAGCCAAACCGAAAATGAAGGTAGGGTAAACGGTTTGTATGGCCGGGCAAATTATGGGTGCGTGAGGGTGGCAGAAATTTTTTTAAGCGCCGCAGGCGAAAATTTTTGAAATTTCAAAGTCAACGCGGTTTAAGAACAATTAGAAAATGTATCAATTTGGCAGATAGCTAAAGATAGTGTAACATTAAAAAATTGACTTAGGAGGAGTCCTAACATATAAGTCACCAAAAGAGAAAGTTTATTAACGCTAATAAACGATTTGATTGGTTTTAACGTTATAACTTCTCTATGTTTAGTTAGAAATGGGCCAATGGCCGTCAACGCGGCCGACAGCCGAGCCTTGACAATTTTTTGACCGACGCGACGGCCCACGGTCCCACAACCGACGGCCCACGGTCGGGTTATTATTCGGGTTATATAATTATATATTATATATATCGGGTTAATATTTAAGAGGGACCTAATAGAGATAGCATGAAACTATATCTCACTCTCTCGCGCTCATGGCGCAAGATGGGCGAACCAACACTTGTTGGTGGCGAAGATTTCTTCTAAACCATAAAAAAATTTCAGATTTTCTTTTGGTTTTCGGAATCTACATAGTTACCATTTGGCGGTAAAGAAAATTGAAGCTATTTCGTTGAATACCTTAAAATTTATAGCGATATAGAAATGACCAATAATATTAGGGTGATTTTTATATCGTTATACTATATTTTAAAGTATTCAACGAAATAGCTTCAATTTTCTTTACCGCCAAATGGTAACTATGTAGATTCCAAAAACCAAAAGAAAATCTGAAAATATTTTTATGGTTTAGGAAAAATCTTCGCCACCAACAAGGGTTGGTTCGCCCATCTTGCGCCATGAGTGCGAGAGAGTGCGATATAGTTTCATTCTATCTCTGTTAGGCCCCTCTTAAAATATTAAAATATATTTTTGCAATCTATGCTATTCGTTTGTTTTATTTTACTTCCTATCTAAAACGAAGACTATTATAGGTGAATCCTGAATCCTACATTCCTGGATTACCTTTTCTTCAAATTAGTGCTATCAACCAGAAGAAAAATTAAGCCCAAAAAATATTATCAAATTTCAAATGTAGAAATACTTACACAACTCTAGGGCCTCTAAATTAAATAAATATCACTATATTAATTAAGATTATAAGGTCTTAGTTTTCAACACTGCTTATTTTATTTGACGAAATTTGGCTCAAAACCCAAGGAAGTCCACGGAATTCCATGGAATTTCTTGAAAGTTCGTAGAATTCCATGGAAGTTCGTAGAATTCCATGGAAATCCGTAGAAGTTCTGCAGAACTTCCACAAAAATGGAAGTTTTGTACGTTTTTTGGCCAGCGGCTTACCCCTTGAAGGAAAGTGTCAACTGTTTCAACATAACCCTATTTAATTCATTTAATTGTTATAAATTTATATTAATTATGTAAATAATTCACTATTCTACTAATTATAGTCTACTATTTTATGGTAGAAAGTTCCTTAAGTATTTAAAGCAAACCATTTTTTAAATTTAATTGGTTGCTCTCATTCTGGTGAAAAACCATTAGAATGCATGACATTATAATTAATAGTTTAAATAATATAAAGACCTTTTAAAACCTTTTTAACGTATAGATTTAAATTTTAGGAAACATACTGCGATTTTCACCTCTACGGTGTCTTTTCTTTGAATTATATTTTATTTAAAAAGTGTTAAAAATAATTGTCAAACGTAGAAGGTTTCTCGCTACTGTGAATTCAATCACAATTGTACAATATTGTGCACTTCACTCAATTTTTCTCATTAACTAAACTTTCACATACTGTAAAATGGGGTGAATCACAACAGGCAGGTGAATCACAACAAAAGTTTGGGAAGGCACAAATAATTTTTCTGTACTGCAACATTGAATAAAATTATTTGATTAATCCTTGATGCACTTTTATTTGAAAAATCGTCGACTGTAATATTTAAAGTAATAAATGCATTTAAAATGGAAGGGAAAATAACGCCAACTGACAGACAAGGGTAACCCAGAGTTACCACAAAACGGGAGGATATTATGATAAAAAAAATACCTCTTCTTCAAATCCCACCATGAAGGTCTGTCCCATGTATTTGATCATAGCTTAAAATTTAATGTAAAAATGTACCATCGGCAAAACTATACGACTAACGTCGTCGTTATACTCACATATATGCCCAAAATCTTCGATAAAGAGAATAATGATTTGGGAATATTATGTGGGCAGCAAGAGTTGGAAAAATTGTGAACTTGGAGGTAACAATAAATTAACGTTCCACTATATCTGAATATTTCGAAAAAAGTAATATTCACTATTAATATTAAAATATTATTAATATTAATAATATATCCGGTAAAATTCTGGAGTTCTGTAGTTTCTGGTGCAAACTACTCGGGATGCCGACCTTTTCGATAAATAATAATATCACCATTAGATTCTTTATTACGGCTTTTATAATAAATTTTTTTTGTCCCAACTCTCTACGACCTACCCATTTTGAAAAAAGTGACTGATACAGGTGTGGTGTCATTCTCCCATATACAATCGAAGATTACTTAAAAGGGGTGGGAGTAATAAAATAATTTTTCCTACAAAACTTGCTTATTTCTTAAAGATCTTTTCAACCATACCATTTTTGACCTATGGTACCATTTAAAATTCTGGAGTTTCTGGAGCAAACTACTCGGGATGCCGACCTTTCCGAGAAAAAAATAATATCACATTCGGTTCTTTATTACAGCTTTTATAATAAATTTTTTTAACCCAACTCTCTACGAATAACCGTTTTTGAAAAAAATTGCTGATATTTACGGGTAGTAGTCTCATTCACCCTGTATAACAATAAATTAATCAGTATGTTCATAGTATAAAGGGTACTTTACATTATTAGATATTGTATTGGATTTTTGTATTCGAGATTTTTATTGGATTTCATATCCAATGCTCGAATATAAATGCATTTACATTATTGGATATTTGTATTGGATTTGTAATGACTAATGACAGTGCTGTGAATAAAATCATGTTAAAATTTTTGGTTAGGTTCATAGTTAGGTTTTAGTTTTTGTTGTAAACAATGCCAATCGGTACGTATTTGACGTATCAATTATCAAAACGAAGCAATTTATAAAAATTTGAGGTTAACAAAATCAACCATGAGTCAAACAATCACACTGCGCATGCTCAAAAATACAAATCTAATGGAAAATCCAATACAAATAGATACCGTCCTATTTCTTAAAAGTCTAATGAAAAATCCAACTGTTGTAGTCCAATTTGAAATCGAGTAATGTAAACGCGGAAATTTTTACATTAGACCACATCTAATACAAAATCCAATACAAAATCTAATAATGTAAAGATACTTTAATATACCTACTACTTGTAGCAAAAAATCATATCTACAAATCACGATAATGAAAAACCCAATTCAAATTTCAAATCAGGTAATCAAAGTATAAGATCTCCTGATGCTTCGTTATCGAAATTATTAATAGTTTTGAGACGTCGAATGTGACGTTGATAAGAAATACTTACATAATGAATACATTAAAAAATAAAGTATTTAAATGTTCGCTAATAATTTCTTTGATTTTAACACATTCCATTTGCAATGGATCTCCAAGAGTTATCATCGTAGGTGCTGGTGTATCGGGAATTGCAGCTGCAGCCAAGCTTTTAGAAAATAATATCACCGACCTTACGATATTGGAAGCAAAGGACCGAATTGGAGGTAGAATTCACAGCGTTCCATTTGATAACAGTGTGATCGATTTGGGCGCTCAATGGTGTCACGGAGAAAAAAATAATGTGGTTTTTGAACTGGCCAACAAGTACGCTCTATTAGGATTCGAAGAGTTAGTGATGAAATTCCTCTGCTCCACAGGAAAACCTCTAGATCAAGCTTTTATGAACGAATTGCATGAAATCTTCTTAAATATTTACAAAAACGGTTCAGGAAATATTTCTATTGGAGAATTTGTTACCAAAAAGTAAGTAGTAGCATTAGGTAGAAAAAATTTAATAAAATTTAAAAAAAATTACTACAGGTACACCGAAGTTATAGAAGATTTGTATAAAAACGACCCTGAAAAACTGCAATTGGCGACACATGCTTTGGAATTACATCTCGACTATATCACAGCAACCCAAGGTTCTTTTTCACCATTTGATCCTTCGGCCGAATCGGATTTCCAAGCCAGCGAAGGAAACTACAATTTGAATTGGAAAAACAGAGGCTATAAAACCATTTTCGATATTTTAACCAAAAAATATCCCAACCCAGAAGATGAATTACCAATCGATGACAAAATCTTATTAAATAAAGAAGTCGTAGAAATAAATTGGAATGATGAGAAACAAATCGAAGTAACATGTAGTGATGGAAGTATCTATCAAGCGGACCACGTCATCGTAACAGTTTCCTTGGGCGTTTTGAAGCATGACCACGAAACGCTATTCTCGCCTCCATTACCGAAAGAAAAAATAAATGTGATTCGGGATCTTGGTTACGCTGCAATTGGGAAAGTGTTCCTCAGCTTTCCGAACAGATGGTGGGAATCTAACAATTCGATCATTATTGAAACTTTTCCTTTGCTATGGAATGAGGAAGATAAGAAATTGTTTCTAAATTCGTCACAGGTAAGGCTTTTTTCTTAGGGAGGGTTAAGAAGACTGATGATTATTTTTAGATCGATAACTCTTGGATCTTCAATTTGAATTCAGTTCTTACAGGAACAGGAAACGGAAACGTGTTAATGGCTTGGTTAACAGGAACATCGATACCAAAAATTGAGCGCTTGTCTGACGATGTCTTAATAAACGGTCTTATGACCGTAATTCACAAATTTTTTGATAAAATTTACGATAATATTACTCATCCTGACGCTATCATAAGGTGAATTGGATAATTTGTTAAAAATATGTTGATCGAAGTATTTTTAGGCACGACTGGTACACAGATCCTCATTTTCGTGGTGCTTACTCTTTCCAAACTTTAAAAGCGAGACAGTATGCTGAATCACCAGAATTTATTTTATCGAAGCCTTTGGGTGGTGCGAGGGTGCTTTTTGCTGGAGAATCCACAAATCCAATTCACTATTCTACAGTTCATGGAGCACTGGATTCTGGTCGACGTGAAGCCAAACGAATTATCGATTTGTATTAAGAAATTATATTTTGTTCATTCAATAAATATTTGATTTTCAAAACTTCTGTTAGGTTATCAAGGAATCATTTTAAAAATCGTATTGATAAGATGGTCTTTTCACCCATTACATATACCAAATTGAGTTTCTAATCCACCAGAATTGAGTGACTAAAACGGACTAAAATAAAAGTTGTATATTTGAAACGAGAAAACTGTGCAAAAAATTACTTTTTGATTTTAGTTAATTGTCAAAATGTTAGTGTCAAAATTATTAGGTAAGATATATTTTTAAAATTTATAAATTTTGCTTTTGCAGTGGACCATACAATTCATCAATAACCAATATCTTTATCGTATCCTCTCAAGATAAGGAACTGACCTGTCACATCAAATTTTTGAGGTTATTATTTATTCCGAAATTACTAGATAAAGCTCTGAGAATATTATTTAGATAACATACTTGTGATGTTCGCCATGTTTGGATGTTGTTTAGATTCGCCACTCTTTAGTCAGTTTTTATTGTATCATCCGTTTCTCAATTCTTTTTGATTCAAAGTATAGGCTTCTCCAGATTTTCTTTTTTTTCTCACTTCTCTTTCCCTCTTCCCATTGTAATTTCATTTCTAACATATTTCCCTACTTTATCGTAAAATTTAGAGACAAAACCACCTAGAATGACATAGTTCACTGTAAGAAAGAAAACCTCAGTTCCGACCAGCATCCAAGAGCTTCGAAGACAAGATCAAGATCAACAGCTGATCACCCAGAAGGAGGGAATATTAACATAGTAAGTAACTCCAAAACATAATTTACTCACCCAGTTAGCTCCCTCTTTACAGTATTTCCCAAAAGGATGCCTAAATCAGTTTTGCAAAATCAAATCTATGATACTTACGATATGTACAACTCTAATCACTGCAATGACAATAACATGCCCATAACCTAACAAACTCTGCAACCCCACTCTACTGCAGTTTTCCTTTATTTGCGTTTAGATTAGACTGTGTTTTTCTGAGTGGTTTTCTCTTTAAGTTTTACTATGGTGGATGAAATGGATGTGGATGGTGAATGGAATCTATCTCTATATCTGCGTCGTTTCCTTGGCAGTGTTAGAAACTATGAGCATGTAACTATTTTACATCCATCAAGTAGCTTGCTAGACTGGCCTTCAGATGTTCCTGTATCCTGGCTTTTTATGTTAATGATGGCAAGTCACTAACCCAGGAGAACCACCGGCTTAACGTGCCTTCAGAAATACGCAAATTAGTCATAAGAGACAGTCCTAAATAGTTCTAAAGTTTAGGGGCTAACATAAAAGTTTATGAATGATTGCAATCTTACCGAGTGAGGCCGAAGGCCACTCAACTATGGTCTACAGTCTACACTATGGCCGCACTTCCACTGAATAAAGCCGAACGCTAAAGCCTAAAGGCGTTCGCATTATACCATAATTTTATCTAAAAGTTTCTTTTAGTGACAAAAAATGGCGGGAATATTAAACAAAACCATTGCAGAATTCTTAAATTATACTCTTGGAGAAATTATGGACATAAAAATTGAGGATGTTGTGAAACAACTGGAGTATTGTCTAGGAAGAATTCTGACAGAGATTGTAATTCGAAAACTTATAAGTATTCTACAAAATAAATGTAAGAAAAAACGTAAAATTAGATGTGATAAGGGCAAACCACGAAAGGTGAAAGCATCAATCTATAGATGGGGATTTAAAAATGTATTTAAAATTAATTCATTTCAGAAAAGAAAAGAAAAGAAACATGCGATAAGGGAAAGAAAAAAAAATTGTTACAAAAATTATTTTAATAAAGACTAAAAATAATTAAACTAAAAAGAAAAACTAAGGGAATAAAAAATAATTAATATAAAAAATTAAATTTAATAATTCTTTAATTTTTATTAGTTTTAAAATTAATTGTTATTATAATAAATTATTAAACATTGTAACACTGACAAGTTGTAAATATAAATATCACGAAATAAGAAATTATACATTTTGCTTTTGTTTGCTTTTCACTAAATCATGATATCATCATTGCCCATTTATAGGTCCGTCGTAGGTCGCACGAATACTTTGATAATTGTTAACAATAAATTAATAGTTAGAAATACGTTGAACTATTTGGTAACGCAATTTTGTATAAGAAATTAAATTTCCATCATGGTTAATATTAAATTACAATTTTAAAATCAGATTTTCTATAAAAAACAAAACGGTTTTGTTATTTTATTGGATTTTCTTAAAAAACAAAAAACAAGCCTCCAGTTTTCGATTTGTTTCTGTAAAAAAAAACAATCAACATAGACTAGGCCTACAGGGAAGATCATGTTTAAAAACAAAACGCGCCTTACATTCTACCTCTTAGGTGGTGCGGAATGAATGCAATAATTTATTATTAGTTTTCTAAAAACAATATTTTTTATAAATAAATGGTTTATGTATTAAGCATTATGCTATTTCCTCGTAAAGTACATTACGCGTGTTGCTTCGCGATTTATACAGCGTTATTTTAAAGTCCATTTCAAGACTTCATTTAGTATAGCTCAAAATTGATAGATACAACTATGAATTATTTATTAATAGAATTCCATTAAATAATTCTTTAAGGTGGCCGAGAAATTGGTTTTTTTGTTCGACACAAATCTTAAAAACGAATAAATTTAAAAAAATTCTGAAAACAGATTCAAAAAGCCTAAGTTTGAAACTACAAGGTGGGTGATTTTCAAAAAAAAATATCGCAAAAATATTTTTTTTTTTTTGAATTTTTACCTATATTTTTTTCATCCTAAATTTTTAAAGCCCAAATTTGGATTCTAGTTGTAGCGCCAACTTTGAAGAACATTATTTCACAAAGTCGGTATGCTAAAATTTTCTATTTTTTGAGTTTTGTGTCAAATGGAAAATGTCTTTTGAAATCCTTGTAGTAACACCATGTATGTATGTTTTTTTTTAAATAACCTGCTGGATCCCTAAAGAAAGGGATTGTTTCAAACTATGGGTAATTTCAACCCCTCAGCTGCTATGGGGAATTCGCGCTACAGTCGCGGCACCTAGCGGATTTAGTGTTTTTAAGTGAATTTCTCGGCCACCTTAAAGAGGAGAATTTTCCGAAGGTCATGATAACATTTTTAATTGGTTTTGATAATGAATTAACATTTTAATTATGTTAATTAGCAATTTTCTATCAAAAATACACAATTATTTAATAAGAATTAATAATTTTAGAAAATTTATGCGAAGCCTCTGGGTTTTGAAAAGCAGAGATGAGGATCGGAAGTAGTTAAGAAAGACTCGCGAGCTCAAATATTGTAGCAGCCAGGCTAAAAGGCCTAAAAAGGCACCTTACACCTCTTGATCTGCTACAATAGTATTCTCCATCCAAAAGACATTCTCCGCATCTACCAAGGTGTCATACGTCCAATCCTAACATATGCTGCACCAGCTTGGGCATTTGCTTCCAGTGGCGTAACTTCAAATTTTAGGCTCGGAAGCAAGAGATTTGACGGGCCCCTTGATTGAGAGGTGTGCGATTAAAGAAAAATTTGGCCACAATATAACGCAGTTTAAGGGAGTCCAAAACATTGGGCCCGGGACCATTCCTTCCCCCTCCCCGTATTTACGCCTCTGTCCATACCTCCCTAGACCCTCGGTTGCAAGCTCATTTCTTTACATTTTAGGGTATTTAGTGGGCTTATCCACCTTAGAAAATAGGAAAAACATTTCAAAATTAGATAAAATTAAATATTGTCAACTATGGAATACCCCCAGCCGTAATATGCAAAATATCTTTATCAGTTTTGAAAACTCATATCGTTACTTCCTTGTTCTGGGGGTGTTCCATACCCCCCAGACCCCCCAGTCCCGATACTATATCATATTTATATGTATCTATTTGGAAGGGTTGAAATTTAAATAAATCAATATGAGCGAATTACTATAACATATTGATGCTCGAGACCGGGGGTTTGGGGGTATGGAATACCCTCCAATGAAATTTGGGTTTGATAAGTAAATGTAAAATTTTACTTTTAATTTTGTTGTTGCAGACCTCCCAGACCCCCCGGATTCACATCTATGAAAAAAATGAGGAGATCATTAAAAGGGATCCGCCGAGTTGTTGTGTACCCTGATTCCTTGTTCTGGGGGGTATTCCATACCCCCCAGACCCCCCGGTTTCTCGCCAATTTCAGAGGAATACATTTGTTTTACTTTAGCAATGGTTTTAAATGTATAAATAAATATTTAAAACCATAAAAACGTACCCGTGGCAAGCGGTTTAATTGGCACTACACCACCACCCCGCCCGTTCAAGCAAAAGATTTTTTTCTACAAAAAAAGTCAATTAAAGCATTGTTATACCAAAATAAACTTATTTCTCTGAAATGGACGTGAAACCGGGGGGTCTGGAATCCCCAAAAAAAGAAGAAGAGTACGAAAGAACTCGGCACCAGCGGATCTTTCTTTTAATGGTTGCCTCAATTAAAAAAAAATCGTTTCCTAATACTATAACCTAAGCTCGATCGGTGGATTCCCGTTGCCAAGTTGTCCGTTTCCCCATTGCACAGGCGCCCTTTTACTTTGTTTTAGAAGACTGGCGCGGTGCCATTATTTTTTACTTTAAATTATCTCGGGCTCCTAAGATTTTACGGGATGTGTTCTTTCGCACACCGCTAGTTACGCCACTGTTTGCTTCCAAATCTCAAATGGACAAACTCAAGCTGTCCATAACAAATGTATCAGACAAACCATTGGGGCATCACAAACCGCCAGGTCCACGGCGCCACAGGATCCAAAACCCTTCATCAATAATTCATTAAGGACCTAACAATTGGTTATTACAAAAGCTGTTCAGATTCATCTAACCCCTTCATCTAATGACTTGGAAACTATGATCCTATAAATTACTCAAACACCCCCAAACCTAAAAACATTCTAACACCATCCAAAAACAGTCCTAACCCCTACCATATTCCATCCCATTCCGATCCACCCACCTCCATCGTTTGTACTGCCACTTCGATAAGGTGACATTCCCTACCCCCTTGACGACCTATATTGTCTTCTTTGCCAAAATCTTATTGAAAGTTCCATCTGAAGGCTTCCTCTTCTTTCTTTCAAGTTTCCTTTCTACAAACATTTCTTTCCTTCCAAAAAAATACACGAATTTATGGGGCGGCATCCCATCTTCCTCTTCTGCATCTTCCCATTCATTCAAGCGGGAGGTCTCCGGAAAATCTCCCCTGAGAAATAATTTCAATTTTATTTTCGTACTTTTCTCTATTTCTCTTGTACTTAATTTGTCTTTCCTGTTTTATACTTCTCCATCTAATTGCTCTCAACCTCCTTCTCGTGAATATTCAGATTTCTTTTTATCAGTGCCACCTTTGACAATTTCTTTTTCATTCATTTGTACATCTTCTTCTAATATTACTTGATTATTACTGTCCACCTGTAGGACACATTTCCTCATGCAAATTAAATTTTCGCTATTT
Organism: Rhagonycha lutea; assembly: GCA_958510855.1. Classification (NCBI taxonomy): domain Eukaryota; kingdom Metazoa; phylum Arthropoda; class Insecta; order Coleoptera; family Cantharidae; genus Rhagonycha; species Rhagonycha lutea. Next base: position 17,506,783 of record OY294041.1, on the reverse strand, counting down.
TCTCATCTTTTATCACCTCTAATTCTTCTTCTTCTCAGCCGTTTTCTTTCGTCCACTGCTAGACATAGAGGTCTTTCCTATTTTTTTCCATTCCGCCCTATTCTGTGCCACCTGTTGCCAATTTTTACCTGCAGTTTGCTTGAGATCGTCTGACCACCTCTTCTGGGGTCTCCCGACCTCTGATTATTCCATTTAATTCTTCAAAGAGTATTTTTCTGTCCTCTTTCATTTCCTTAAAACCTTCGTCCATTTATTGTCTGTATCTCTCCTACACTCCCTCAAAAACATTACTACCTCGGACCAACTCATTTGCAAAACTCTTTAAAAAATTATCTCAGGGTAAAAAGTAGTTTCTGTGATGAGCATTTTCCAATCTCCAAAATCATCTAAAAAAATTAGTCAACGGATGCCCCACGATGTCTCTTTGGTCCTCCAGGTTGGGGGTTCTTCGTCGGGTTGGCTCCCCGTCATAGGTAAAAAATGCAATGCTGTGAATGCCATTTGATATTAAAAAAAAAAAGTTAATATTATAATGGTCAGCCAAGACCCATTAGGGTTGTAGCGCTACATGATAGATAAATAGGATGCCCCACGATGGGCGCCAAAGATGCAATGTTATAAACCCTCCATTTTAAGTTTTAAAATAAATATCCAAGCTCTTAGACCAATTTTCCAAACCTTTTCAAAATCGTATTGATTTTTACATGAATATAAGCTACAGCTGCTCAGTTTTATCTCGTTCGCCTTTACTATCTCCCGACGACGTCGAAAAATTTCTATGCTTCACTTCAACTATTATTCAAAATTTATTCGACAAAAATTACAAATGTTTCCCTTTTCAAAATTAGATTTTAAAGAAAACACTATGTTCTCACAGCAAATTATTGTATTTTTAATCCACTCAAAAACTTTTACCAAGTTTTCTTCACGCAAATTTACGTCCTCCCCACTTTGGGATTTTCGCGCAAGTCTCCTTTTTACATCTTCCGGCGCCTTGTCGGCCTCGCCACTTTAAAAACCAATACTGACAGACAACGCACAGCCTAAACCGGTGCCAAAGGGGATTTATCACCCACTATCTAATTAGCGGTAACGCGCATGAATGGATTAACGAAATTACTATTATAATAATTATTATTAGTGTTTTTTTCATTTTTTTAATTGGTTAGTTTTTAATTTGTAGTAATAAATTAATTCATATCCCACTTATTAAAAACAAAAATTGACAGACAACGTAGCCTAAACCGGTGGGTCTAGAAGCATGAAATTTTGCACACGAGTTCCTTATTATGATGTAGGTGAGCACTAAGAACGGTTTTACGGCAAACCTATACAAAATGGATTTATGAAAATGTTGTAAATGACCAAAACATGGTGTCTTCTTAGAAAAAAAGAAACGTATTAACGAGATTCCTACCATCCCTCCACCCTGTAAGGCCGAACAACCACATCCGACACTCATAGGAGGTGAAGGCGGCCGATTATTAATCTAGGTAACTGCACCACCTGTTGAAAAAGTTTTCGTCCTATTAATTAGATAAGGGCCTTAAATCTCTATGTACTGCTGACGATTCAGCACCAGGTATATGAAAATAAAAATTAAACATATAATTTCAAAACTTTTTTATTACAAGACCTTACATACGATAAACTAAAAAATTTTATGGTTTCCATAAACGAACTAAACCATCTTCACTGTAAGTGCACAGTAAATTTTGATGTGGATGGTGTGAAATACCAATCACATCTTTTTCGTGTATATTCAAAGTCCTTTCCAATTTACCTGAACTCGTCGAAAAGCAATACAAAACCATATCTTCACCGATGCAGTAAATCCAATCACCTCTCGGAGACGTAGTCGAACACACAAAATCACCCCCCTCTCTCTTACCGCTCGAAAAAGACCTCACAATCTGCCCCTGTAGATTTATAATAACAGCCGTATTACTACGATTGCAAACAAGAAAATGCTCAGGATTTTTAGGAAAGTTGTGAATGTTATTCACCGTCACATCACCTGCCTCCAGTGCTTTAAATGTATTCATACACTCCGTCGTTTTTATGCTCCAAACCTTGACCGTACCATCGGACGATGCGCTTAAAATATTGTGACCGTCTTGCGTAAAAATGACTTCATTGACAAACGACGAATGGCCCCGAAATTCTTTCAAAACCTTCCCCGACTTTAACCCATGTATTTTTATCGTATGATCAAACGACGCGCTAAGAACCTGACTGTTATCGCGCGAAAACTGCAAGCAGGTAATTCCTTTTGAGTGAGCTTTTTCTATCTTTCTCAAACACTGTCCGGAACTAATCCTCCAGATCTTTATACGACCGTGCTGTGACCCGCTGACCAACATTTCACTGTCACGTGAAAATGCCATGCATAGAACCGCATGCTCCATCATCATAAAGTTTTCTTGTGCTTGGTACTTTAAATCCTTACGTACCTTACCGGTGGTGAAATTCCACACTTCTATTATTCCATCGACGCTTCCGGTGATTAAGTATTGACCATCAGGTGAAAACCGTGCACATTCAACGTGGGACTTTTGTCCAAACTTAATTTGTTTTACCATTTGAGTAGGAAATTGTTCGTCTTCTTGTTCCCTGATGGCCGCTTTTCCGCGGAACAAATCGATTGTTGTACCTGGGGGCAGTAAACCTTGATGTTGTTGCCACTTTAACGCCTGTCCGAGAAGAGCTAACAAGCGTGAGGAAGGTACCACCGACACCTCACCCGAGAGTGCATGTGATATAGCAGCTCTTCGTTTTTCTTTGCTGCTACCATCAGGGTATGCTTCACGAGGGTCAAAATATGACCGTGCCAATAAATTTTCCAAATGAATATACCGCTCCGGTTCGTTTTGTTTCAGCATAATCATAGGATCGGTTTGTCGTAAAAGGGAACGAGCAGCACCGAGTTCTCGAAGCTCGATCAATTCTAACACAATTTGTTCGTATAGGTCGATAAGTTTCTTATCTGGTAGTTTTAGAGATTGGATTGTTTTGAGTACGGTGTCCCAATTTCCATTGTTGACGTCCGAACAGAAGCCATCCACACTGTCGACTGTGTTTAAAGAAACCCCGGTTTCATCTTGAAGTGTTTGTAAGGTTCTGGTAAGATTGGATTCCTTCAAATATTGCTGAATCAGACGGATAACATCCGCAGATTCAATTTCGATAGACATTTTTAAAAATTTTAATTTGAAAACTTTGTTATTTTATAGGTTAGCTTTATTTATTTACTTGACAGTTAGGTTAGTACAAGGAACTGACAACAGAGTGCAACGGAAACACTCGAAAAACATGTAAAAGCAAGAGTCGCGTTCGGTCTGAAACTTTCGTAGCTTTTAAAGCTTGAGCATAATTCAGATCAATGATTTTATTAATTTGAGGTTGGTACTTGACCTAATTTATTTTTTAGATCGTAAAAATTAATGTTTTCAAAAGCACGGGGCTTTTGAGCGAAAAAAACGCATCCAATGAGAAGTAAAATATCATGGAATAATCGATACTTTCCAATAAATTGATTATTTTGTCTAAAATAATCGATATTTGACATAAAACTTAACAAAGACTATGCAATAATATTAAAAAAATTTAAAATATCTATGATTATTGATTACAAAGTTTTTACAAAATATCAAAAAATTAATCAAGCACAATTTTCTTATTGATCCCAAAAATGGGATTTCTATATGTGGACGGCACATTTGCACCCCCCCCCCGGGCACACTTACTTTAGTTACAATTTATGATGGCATGGATGTCCTTTATGGACAACCTCTAAGTTCGGTTCGCAAAGCCGAAAGTCTGGTTTTGGAGAAATGGTTGCCTTGGTCTTTGATCAGATCTGTTACAGTAAGATCCTCCAGAGAAAGTTGAATGACTGGTGTAAGGAGAAAGGGAATCGGGCTATCAATTAAGTACCTCGTCTTCCAGAGACCAGAATATCATGTAGCCCGTAGTCTTTCTGGTTAGGTTTTGGTTGTTTTGGTCCTCTTGACCTGGGACCCGGTGCCGACATATTCCAGATATGTTAGACAATTTTCTTAACCAAACCAACAAAACCATCATATTAACCAAATTCAGCTACCCCTGCTCCGATGACCTTGGTTACATAGTTTTGGTTCTTGACCGGGATATCTCCTTCCTATCGGAAGATCCCACCGGAAGGTTGAATTCTAGTTTAATTTGTCTTCTTTCAAAAATGTTAGAGTACCGGTATCTACAGAAGAAAGGCGTAGCCAAAATCCGGCGCAGTAGATGTGTAGGAGGAGCCCCCCATTTCGATTTTTGACATTTTTTTTGTGTCATTCGTTTGTGTAGGTTTGTGCAAACATTTTGTTCGTTTATGCAATCACCGTTCACGAATTATTTAAGAAACAAGTTTGGAGGGCTGGGGAAATGCCAGCCCCCCCCCCAAATTTTCGTTTGTACAAACACCGTTCGCGAAATATTTACAATTTAAGTGGAAGGGGATGCTATATTATATTATTGTTACTAAAGTATATTTTAAGACTAACAGCCGTATTCATAAAAAACTAAAAACAGATTTGTAAGCCTGTTTTAGTTAAAGTGTTCTTAAACCCATAACCTAACTTATTTTTGCTATTTTTTTAGGTTAAAATACCAACTAAAACATAAAACATCGAAAAAAGCAAAATAAGCATAAAAAAGTTGGTGTCAAACGATTTATTTTTCTTTGGATCGTGCTCATTTCTTAAAATTTTTTGACTGCTTGTAATCGTCGCAATAAGCATAATGCTTAGAAATCCGCTCCCTACATCCACAAGTGTCAGTTGAAACGAAATTCCAACTTTTCCAAGAAACAGATGCTCGTACTCGTGCGGTACAAACTAACCTCAAAATTTGCAATGTGCAAATTAAAATCGCATCAGGAAATATTAATCATCCGCCTTCAAATGTAACGTAGAATCAATTTGTGGGTTACACAAATCATAAAATTTACGCTTTCGTAAGTATTTCAGATACTTTAGTACGTAGAAATCAAAATTTTCCAATATGGTCGAAATTTGCTTGCAACCACAAAATGTTCGTAAAAATGACTATTTTTACAAATCTCGCAATTCGAAACACTCGCGTTCACCTTCTACAGCTCGTAGAAATATGCTTTTGAGACACGGAAAAATTTTGCAAAATTTGCAAAATTCGAAACGCACTCTGCGGAGGTCGACAAGACTCTCTATCAAAAACGGCTCACGCGTTCCTCCCCGATGAAAATTCAACGTACCACTACTTTAAACAAATTTAGCAACAATTGTAAGTTTCCGATTTCTTGGCGCTATTTATTCGAAATTTAAATGTTCTTATTTTTGCAGGTAAAACACTCATTGCTCGCACAAAAATTCACAAGTATACCAAACATTGATAAATAAACAAATTGTGTCATTTGGTGTGTTGAAAGTAACTAATTATCACTCTCATCCATTAAATTGCTCTCAAAAATCCTTGTCATACAATTGACAAATTAAATTTTACAACAAAATTATCATCCGACCTTATTAACCGACTTTTGGACATTACAATATAAACCATTTATTTATAAAAAATATTGTGTTTAGAAAACCAATAACAAATTATTGCATTCGTTTCCGCACACCTAAGAGGTAGAATGCAAGGAGCGTTTTCTTTAAACATGGTCTTCCTTGTAGGCCTAGTCCATTGATTATTTTTTTAGAGAAACAAATTGAAAACTGAAGCTTGGTTTTTGTTTTAAGAAACAAAAAACTCCAATAAAAAAACAGAAACGTTTTATTTCCATGATGGAAATTTCATTTCTTATACAAAATTGCATGCATTAAATAGTTCAACGTATATCTAATTATTAATTTATTGTTAAAAATGATCAAATAATCAAAATCAAAAAGCAATTCTGCAATGAACTTTAAAAAACTAGTATTGTTTAAATTGTTAACTATGTTAATTTATTTTTGTATAAATACCGTGTACAAATTTTAAATAAACTCTATTGAATTCAGATTCGTTTGAGTTCACTACTACGACGACAGTGCTAACATCCAGCGACGCCAGTAGATATCAAACCAATTAATAATTCGAATTATGACCGAATTCTTATACAGCTCTACTTCCGCTGCTATTTCTGGAGGTACAAATTGCACAGTTGCTAGATGAAATAGCGCTTCTTCCGGGTTGATACGAATATCAGGATCCCAATCCAGCATTTTCTTGAGAAGATCCACAAGCAACTTTCTTGACAACATATCGGCGCACAATTCACCTCCTGTTAAATTTCTAGGATTGTTAATATTTTCTATGTCATCCAAACACTTCAGTACTATTCTACTTGAATATTCCTCTTGGTATTTACAAGGCTGTTCCATCTCGTACTGCTCTGGCGTTTTCAAACGCCAAATGTCGTTACATTTAGAAAAGTATTTTTTAGTTCTGACACCATTGTTCAACATGTGGTTAGGTGGTAAACCTTGTGTCTCCGTGATAATTTTTAATTGATCATATTCACAGGACCCATCGTATAAAGTTGCGTTCATTATTAATCTTGCCACAATGCAGCCCAACGACCACATATCTATCTTCTCGGTTATGGGCAAACCGAGCATCACTTCGGGAGCGCGAAAGCATCGAACTTGCCCGCAACACCCAACCTCAGTGTCCTCTTGGAACATGGCGTTCCCGAAGTCAATCATTTTCACACGGAAAGGTTGACCGACTTGATCCACCAACATGACGTTATCCATTTTTAAATCGGCATGGATTATTCCTAACTGCTTTAGTTTTACTAAAGCCGCCAATAGTTGAGCCAACACATAACGTACGTTATCTATGGTCATTTGATTTTTCTTGCAAAATTGGTGTAAACTTTGGTCGAGTAATTCAAATGTCATACACCGACTATAATCGTATATAAAACATTCGAACAGTCGCACAAAGTTGTAACGTTCGCAGTGTTTCTCTAAAAGTTGCAAAATAGTTCTTTCGCTCTCATCTTCATCGAAGCAGTCGTTTAAGATTTTGATGGCCACTTTCTTCTTGGTGCGCTCGATTTTGCACTTCATCACACGTCCGAATGAACCGCCGCCCAAAAATTTGACAACCTTGTACCTTTCAGATTGTGATTCTATGATGGAATGATTGCTTAAATTGGTTGAATCCATTTTTGACAGTTATAGTATTAAATATAAATATTGATAAGTAAATTTTTTGATGTTGAATATATTTTTTTTGCATGACCTTTATAGTGTTAAATCCGTTGAGATGTTATTGATAATGGTACATTTTAATCTGATAATCTTGTATAAACAATAGCTGGAAGGCCCATCCACGGATGGGCAGCAGTTCGCTAAGGTTGAAAACTCGATTGGTGTGCTACTCGATTCCAGGGGGAAGTGATTCTAACTTTTAAGTTGGTACTACCAACGACCAATCAGAATGCATTGTGTGCCTTAAAAAAATGACACACTGGAGGCGGCGGCGGAGGCGGAGGCGGAGCGTGCTGGTCTTTTATATGTTTGATGTTGACATTTTTCCACCAATCGATAAACAATGTATTGTTAATTTAACAAACTCTACATCTCAGAGGCTTTAACTAAGAAATACATATCTGCTAGATAAAGAACTCAGTCGAATAAAGGTGCATAAGCCACAAATTTAAAATATCCATTTTTGAAGAAAATTTAGACACAAAATGAGGATATTTAATGCTAATAAAAATGCATGGTCGGATCGACGAATATCGTGAAATTGGAATTTAAGGAGGAACTAAACAACAAATAGTACAAAAATTGTTGCAACGTAGGCATCTAAATCGGGCCTATTGTACTACCTCCGGTTTACAGCTCCACCAGATCCTGTTACTCTTCAAGCCATCCCAGCTGCAGAATGAACTTCAGGATTCTGGCCATATCGGGTCAGAAGTCCCCCTACTCGGATCCTCTCATTGAAGTCAACGACAGTAGCAACGTGCAATGCACAAAGAACAGTAGCTTACCATATAATTTTTAATGTAAAATTGATAGGAATAGTTCATATTTAACCTATGCAATTGCAGGAATGTTAGGTTTCGAAACAATTAATATTAAATGTGCAGTTGTAAAGTCGCCAAGTTCACAATATTTTAGGATACTACTTGTGTTTCTTGCTTTATAACAACGATTGTGGAAGTGTAAAATTTTAAGAGACAATGTGTGTAGATAGATAATTCCGATCTAGTAAAGGTTAATTTTGTTTATAAACTAAAAATGGAATGTTTTAAACGGTCTCCCAAGTAGACGAATGTCGATGTAGTCTCGGCCTATCGTTGAGAGGTTCAGGCCTTTCCCCCTTCCGTACGTTTTTCGGAGGTACACGATCATAGGCGCAACTAGAGGGGGCTGGGGGGGGCTATGCCCCGCAAAATTCAAATTAGCCTCCCCAAAATATCCCAAAAATTATTAGTTTTTCATGGCGATATTATGAAGAATCGTAGTTTCTTAGTAAACACTGAATTTCTACAGAAATTTTATTTTTGGGTTGGCAATCTGTCACCCCCTTAGTTGATTTCTATAACTGCCCCCTTATTTTTTATGCTTAAAACTGATTTTTGAATTAATAGTATGGCCAAATACACTTATATTTGCAAAAACTGTTTTTGTTATTATGATACTTTAGTTTAATGGGGAAGGAAACTTGAATTAATTAGCAAACGATGAGGTTAGCGTCGAAGGCCAGGCTTTCGAGAAGCTTATAATTTTTCCAAAATAGTTTTCTGCCCCTGGAATCACAAAAATTAGTAAAAAGCAACTTTTTATAATTTTAACTTCAAATCTAAGCTCTATTGACTTTGAAACTCTAAATTTTTTGTTCGCGACGCAATTTTTCGATATTTTTACCCTCCCCCATTAAAAATTTGTTTGAAGACTTTATTTTTAGCCTCCCCAAACTTTTGACCCTAGTTGCGCTTGCGCCTATGTACAAGATACTGATGGCTGATGGGATATCCCGAATTAAACTTTTCAGGGTGAAAGTCTAGGTTAACGCGATTGGGTTGTGAGCAGCTGTTTAAGCGTTGCATAAATGCCGATTTCGATTAATGCGACGGGGAGGGTCTCACTTTTTGTGTGGGATCAGTCAGTCGTCAGTCAGTCGTCGCTTATAGACACAGGTTTTCTGGGAAAAATGCATACATTTAACCGTCACATTCTGCACAGGGCGCGGTTCTGCTGCCCCCCCCCTGTTCCTGGCTTATCATAATTAGCATTCCTCGGGGCAGATGCAGGCTTAGTCCGCTTATCTCCTTCGTATATTAGAAAAATTAGCTTTGGTTTATTATATTGGAATGCTTCGAGCCTTGTCCCGATTATGGAGCTGCATTTTCCCAACCATGTGGAGCACCGTTAGTGCAGCTCTGCTTTCTATACCACCTCGGGATGCATATTAACGTTCCTTACCCTCCTCGCAACCAGGGCCTCTGCGCAGGCGCCAAAACATGTTGTGTTTGTCTGACAAGTATGCCATCATTATTTGATACTTCATTTGTCACCTAACCTCATTTTTTCATAGGCGTTGTTTGTTCTATTCTTGTATTCTTAGATCATTTAAACGGTCTAAGGTTCTATTAATATAATATTCTATTCTGTTTTAATTCATTAATAAACTTTCATGAAATGAATTTGTGTTTACAAAAAATATAGGGTGCATTTATTTAACCCGGACCCGAGAGTTTTAATTTTTATAAACAAAACTCAAAGGATTTAGATAGATAACATTAAAATGAGACGAACTGGATACGGATGAATGTCGTATATCGATTAGTTCGGCTAATAATCGATTTTAAAATTTACAATTTTCGTTCGATTTTCGAACTTATGGACATTCTATTCTCAAGCCGTGTTAATTTAGTAGCTCTTGAGGTGCGGAGAGTGGGAACCGACGCAGCACTGCTAGTTGTACATACACCATCGTACAGTTAACATCGAGCTTTAAATTTTTAGCGATATTTTTGGCTCAAATTTGCAGCGAAAAGAGAGAAATCCACCCCCTTCTCAGTAGCATAATTTTTCCGAGTTGGAAGGTCATCCTAAGGAATAGTATTAGATGGTATAGTGTTTTCAAAACGAATCTGGAGCGTAATGGAAGAGTCCGTTTTGACAAGACAACCACCCTCCAATAACAATAACAGTAATAAATAACAAGTAACAAAAAATTACAATTAGTATCTTCTTCGAAAGACTTCTTCCTGTCTTCTTCTTTGAAAACGATTGCCCTAAGGAAGACTCCATCAGGCTTCTCCATCGCACTGCGCAGACAGGGGCGGGATTGTCTGTAGGGGTCTGTCAGTTGTAGTCGTCTTCTCATCTTGTTCTTTTTTCCCCTTTTTGTTTATTCCCTTTATTCCCATTGATCGTTGAAGTTCCATCTTCCTTTATCCGACTGACCTAGGAATGTTCCTGATCTTTTCGCAATCATCGTATTATCTGTTTATCCCTTTCTGAAGTTTTCAGTTTTGCTGGGTTTAGATCTCATGCCCGAGCCCTTGTTCCTTCAGTCGCATTTGCGAAATATCGCTGCCGGAGTGTCTTCTTTATTTTCCTATTTCTTTCTTCTTCTAATTAGATCCGCCAAATATCGTTTAGTTCATCTTCTTCGTCGTCCGTTTCGACTTCTATTGCCTGAAATAGAGGGGAAGGGGAAATACTAATCACGTCAACTGTAACTGCAGGTTCCACAGGTAGTGGAGGGTGATTCGGATCTAGTACTAGGCGCCTTCCAAGAAGAATGACCTTCGGTCTTGGGGTATTGGGGGTAGAGTGTGGGTTATACTGGCCAAGCTGATTAATTAGCGGGTTAGAAGAGAGTCTTGTATAATTTGTTTCATGGATTTGGTCCCAGTGGCCGCCCGGATCTTACGCTTCGTGACGAATCATGGGGCTTGCATTGCCTGCCGAAAATGTTTGTTATGAATGGAATGTAAGTTGCTCAATCCCTTTTTTATTAGCGAAAGCCCACGCCGGAGCAGCGTACGTCAAAGCTGACTGGATGACACTTTGGTAAATGCGGAGCTGGTTATTGGACGAGAGTTTGCTCTTTCTCCCCAGTATAGGATAGAGGAATCCATTTAGGCCCTTAGCTTGGCTTTTGCAGTAAGCTAATAGGTGCTTACTCCAACAAAAGAGGGGGTCAAGTGTGACCCCAAGTACTTTCTTGAGCTTTACCAAGGAATGAACATTTTTAAATTGAACTGGACCGGTTGCTTGTGAGCCCTGCTAAAAACCATGGCAGCACTCTTGGAGGGGTTAACCTCCAATCTCCATAAGTGATACCACGATTCGATAGATTTAATCGCATCCCTCATCAACTTCATCATTCTTTGGCGGTTTCTGTATTTCATCAGTATTCCGACGTCATCCTCATAGAAGGTCAACAAAGCGTTCTAAAGCTTATGCATATCGTGCATGTAGAGATGTTGAACAGGGGTGGCGAGAGTGGAGATCCCTGAGGTACTCCTGCCAACATCGGACGGGGGATTGACCTATGGTAATCAACCTTGACCTGGAACTATCTGTTATCCAGATAGGAGGCTGCCAATTGGACTAGTCCGAGTATGACACTCTCCTACAGCATCTTAAAAACAAAAATTAGCCAAATCGGTTCAGCGGTTCTCAAGTGATGCGCTTACCAAGGAAAAGCAGATTCACCTTTATTTATATACTGATATGATTTTTACCCTTAAAAATCTACAAAGGCCGCTGTACCAGTTTTACGCCGTAGTTGAGTTTCTCTCTTTGTCAGGGTCGGTGGATTCAACAGACGAAATAATAAGATAGTAATTCACAGCAAACATAATTTATTAAACGAAAAAATTTTTAATTTTATAATTGTGAAACTTTGCATTAAATTGCGATCGACAACAAATTTGTCCCAAACCAAATGTGTTATAAGGTGCAATAATCCAGAGATCCAAGCAATATTTAATTTTTTAAATTCAGAAGCTAAATTTGGATGTCTGATCATTCGTGTAGCAAGTGTAAATTTTAAATCAATTGTACAATTAATTAGTAAAACTTCTTTAGATTTTCGTACGCCACTGTTTTACCGGCAACGGTCATCTGCTTTACCGTCCACCAAGTTGCAGATGTTTCAACGCTCAGTGCTTCCGTGCTAACACCTGTATCCAAACTCCAACCAAATCGCTATTTTTCCACCCAATCTTCTCTATTAATCGTTTATCGAACAATTTTCATCTGATACAACACCTCAGGTAAGTGATTGATTAATTACCAATCTTAATTTTTTCACTAAATGTGAAAATTAACCTCCAATTTCAAAAAACACATGCACAATTTTTATAATCACTTTTTTATTACAGGTATTCAATTAACTAATACCTTATTACGTTCGAAATACACAGTTTTCCACTAATTATGGACCGTAATTACTAATTACGTAAAAACGCGACTCTCGTAAATTATTCACTTTAGTGAAATTACGAATGTCGCTCCTTGATTCCCGGATCAAAAAGCTTGATACGAGTTCCTCAATTGGAATCTACCAAAGAACTCGCTGCTTTTTCTGCTCGCTGGCTTTGCGTTCCCAGTTTTCAAAATTTGGTTTTTGTGAGTGGGAGTTTTTTTACTCTTGTTGGCAAAAATGGCTCTACTTTTCAGGTAACTTAAAGTTTTTATTCGCTTGCACACCGAATTATAGTACCAGCAGTCTGGCGTAAATCAAACACGGATAGACTAAAGAGCGGGAAACCGCGGTTCTAATCCTGATTGCGTCGGATATGTGCTGTGATCTAAAAAGTCCAAAATCGATCTGTGGACTATGGGGAAGGCAACGGGAAACCACCCCATTAACATTTCCCTAGTAAAGTCTTCTTGGCTTAGCCAGGAGGATCGCTAACATCCGAAATCGGATAGGCACCTGAAGAAGACACCGAATTATTATTAACACTTCGTTTTTTAGTAATATGGCGCTGTTTTAAAATGAAAATTATACACAAGGCGTGTCACAAATTTTGTACCTTACAAATAAATTCAGAAATGTTGTTTTTATGTGTAAAATTCGTTACAAATGATGGTTTTTGTAAATTTGATGCAAATGTTTCCTTTTATGTCAGTTAAATTAACTGACCTACTGATTTTGAAGCAAATTAAGTCAAATTACTACCCTATTCGTCTGCTGGCACCCTTAAATTATGAAATACCACAACAATACATCACCGCTATTATATTTTACACTTTTTGTTACTTGCAATATTTTATCAAAAGGTAAAAAGTCGTTCTAAGAAGTTTGAGAGGACTAAGGAATACTAAGAGGACTTGTCCTGGAAAACTCGGAAGCCTGACAATCCTAATAAATGTATTAATGTGACGAATTATTATAAGGTATAATAAAATTAAAAGAGATTGTCTTTAGAAAAATGTTTTGATTACTTAAAATCAATGAAAAGATATTTATGTACACTGTTGATCTTTTTGACTAGACGACTAGAGGGTTTGGGGGTATGGAATGCCCCCCAAGCACAAGATGGAGTTTCCGAGTTTGAGATTTGCTAAGCACACGAAAACTGAATTTACACCGTTACTTCTAAAATGGAAAACAGAGGATTTACACTCGATTAACTACTGAGTCTGTCCAACTGACACTTTGAAAATTAATGATCATTAACTTTTTTTAAATGGAAGATTTTAAAACATAATTATATAGTTGAAGAAATAACTTAACAGATTGAATGAAAACTTTAATGTTTTTCATAAGTGTATCCGATTCGTGATTTTTAATGATCATTATAACTTAGCAGTATGTCGAAGGAATTAACTACGGTTTTTAATCGTAACATTGGGTTCGTCAGCCTATCCAGACAAAAAAATTCAAATATTGTCTTTCAAGTTGCGATCATCTTTTTTGAAACAAACAATTTAATATAAAAGTTTTCAAAAAACATTTTTATTTTTTCATAAGTTTAAAATTACAAAACATAGCCATTGCTCAGTATTACAAGTAGATTAACTTATTTTGATATTGTAACAGGTAAAAAAAAACCTATTTACACTTTAACTTTGGCACACACTCAGGTTAAAATTAAACAAATTGCCTTATCAATGTCGTTTAATTACCACGCTAAAATTAGCCCGTATTTACTTCCCATATTAGACATTTTAACCAATCATCATTGCTTTAAATTCTAAAAACAAATTTTTTTAACAAAATGTTAAATTTTATAAATCTAACCAACCTTCCCAATCAACTGTTCCTGAACCATCTACATCGATTTCTTCAATCATTTGTTCGAGATCTTCTTTTGTCATTTTTTCATCCAACTCTTTCAATATTTCTCTTAACAGATCGGTGGTTATGAAACCCAAACCTAAAATTCATTGGTTTAAAAAAAACGTTGTTTTAAATCGAGAAATATTTACCATTCTTGTCATATAACCGAAATGCGTCTTTAAGTTCCTTAAGAACTGCTTCTGTATCTTCTTCTTCTTCCCCTAAGAAACGTGCAGCTAACTGAGCAAACTCTTCAAAACTCAGCTCACCATTTCCATCTTCATCAATTTCTGACACTACAGCCTGTAATTCAATAAAAGAATTGATTTTTCTGCTTAAATAGATAATTTTTTACTTGTAATTCCTCGGAAGTTAACTGATGACCCAACATATCCAATATTTGTCCAACCATTTCAATATCGATGAATCCCTTCTTTTCCAAATCAAACGATTCGAAAGTTTGCCTCAACACTAAGACAAAATTTAACACAAATTTAAGCCAAACTAAAATACTTACAAACTAATTGGTCTTTGTTGAGATCCAATTTGAGGGCTAATTCCTCCAACTTAGCTTTGGTTTCATCATCAAGATCAATTTTTTCCTAAAATTACAAATTAGAACCATGAAATTTAATTATTATATCGTTGTACCATTTTTATTTCGAGTGGCTTCCACTTAACAAGACAAAAATCAAACTGATTGACACATTTATCTATAGAGCGTCAATCAATGTCTTTTTATAACATCAATGCATCGTTTGGAAGGGGATAAGTTGCTTGTTTACACCTTGAAAACTATTTTGTAACCTTGATTTGTTTTTAATTAAATGACAATAAACTATTTTTTGAAAAATAACAGGAATATTTTTAAAAATTTTGTGATCGGCTGAATTTTTAGGATTCGTTAAAATCAAATTATGAATGAATAAACGATTTTTAGAAACTTGTTCAAATTTGGAAAATTTAACAGCAAAAAAGACCAAATGTCTTCTAAAGAAATAGAACATTGCTGAAATAGCTTCAGATCAAAAGAAAATGTCTGCTTTTGAAATAAATTAGAATCAGGTCTCCATGGTAGTCTGATGGTTATGTTGGAAAATATGAAACGATCTGAAGTTAATGGTTTTTCAAAAATGGTCCAAATGGACTAAGATTTCAGAGATTAAAATGATCAAATTCTGAAGGAAAAGTAGAAATTAGTTCAGAAATCCTGATAAAAATTGAAGCTATAGCTGGCGATTTACAACTGAAAGGATCTGATTTAACTTTTGTGGGACTCGAAATTCCTGGAATTGTGATCTGTAATAATGTGAAACCCAAATTGGGATGAAGTGCAGCAATATTACAATCGCCCAATCTTCCAAACAGGATCTTTTACAGGTTTAATTGTTCAAGGTTCAATGGATTTATAGGTTCTCGAAGCGGAAAATTTGGTGATCTTATCAATGATCAGGTTCACTCCATTTTACGGTATAAATCAAGGACATTGACCTAACATAAAAGGAAACATCATATCAATTAAGCAAAGCCTCAAAATCCTCCAATTTCATTATTTTGGAAGAATCGAAGAAAGAGGCAAACAACCATGTCTCACCGCGCAGTCATGAGTACAAGCTTTAACAATATCCAGTCTTGGAAGGTCAGAAGAATCAAGTTCACCCTGCACCTATCTTGGGAGATAGGAGAATTCCTGTGGAGGTGCAACATTAGAAAGGACATCTTCATCAGCCTTTTTTTTTCTGCCCACTGCTGGACATAAGCCTCTCCATATTATGGAGGATCTGGCCATAACTCACCACGCTGGCCGGACGGGTTGGTGAGTAGTCCGCAGATCGATTTTGGACTATAGTTGTTTTACATCCGGTAGCAGCTTGCTAGGCTAGCATTCAGATGTGCCTGTAGCGCTGTTCTTTGTTTGTTAACGGTGGCAATTCGTCAACTCAGGGGGACTGCCGGCTTAACGTGCCCTCCGAAGCACGGAGACTTGGTCATAAGAAAGTTTGACTCTCCTCGGATTTGAACCCGGTACCCCGCGTTCGCATCCAACTGCGTTAGCTGTAAGGCAATGACCGAAATGCTTCCTCCAAATCTCATATCTCAGCTTTCTATATTAGATAAAAACAGCTATGGAACTAGGGATGACCAACTGAAGACGTAGGAAACGGAGACTCTGGGCAACAAGACAAAGACTTTGACTGAGGACAATATAGCAATGACTATACAAAGCCTACGAGGAGGTGGACATACAGGACCATCAGATTAGGACCGCGGTTTGAGACTTTCCAGGATAACAGAAGAAAACTATGTCAAGAGCGCAATTCTTTATGTATACTGCGATGTTAATGTCTTTACAACTAACACAGCATATTTATCATGAATTTTCCCTCCTTAAATTGTCCTGTTCACTTATTCTCTTATTAACTGTCCGACTACAAGCAAACAATCGGCTTCTCCAATCTGCAGAAACCTCAAAAAGAACTACCAAGATTTTGTCCCTCTGATCCATCGCAAACAAAAGTTCAGCGTTAGTGCATAATAACGTTTATAAGAGAAAAATATTTAGCAGAAGCAGATCCCCGTTTGGTCAATTATCACCGCAATACTTTTGTAAATTCTTATTATTATTTATTGATGAAACGTACCAATAAATGCGCTAATGGCATCGAAGTGGCACGAGAGACATATCTCTTTTATATAGAAGTCAGTGATGCATTAGCTGGTGGCCTAGTGTGAGCGTTGGTTGAGTTATAGAGTAGAAATTCAAGGTTCGATTTGCTTACTTTTCAAAGTTTCTAAATTCCTCTGGTTTACTAAATAAATTTACGTTCGATGCTGACCCATCAAATATTTATCCTGTATTCCCTGAAAAAAAGATACATCCTATATATAACTCCTCCCTCTCTTCTTTTTGATCAGAAACACAGGTGTAGACTAAGGACAACCAAACGAAAACACAGAGATGTGTGGACTCGGTGAAATAAGACCAAAAATTCCATCGGCAAAATGACAGTGATTAAATACAAAGGTTTAAATAAGACTAAGCTGTTCTGGAAGAATATTTTTGGAAATTGTTTAGTCCAATATAAAACATCTTCACTATCAACATTACAAGAGATGCAGTCGTCAAACTTTCTAATGCCAACGTTTCAGGTACATCATACATCTGACCTATAAGAAGGTCATAATTTACATTGCCACAAGAGCTCGAGTAGATCCTCTCCAGTTTTTCTCCACTAACTCGAAAATGATGAAAGATATGAAAAATGTTGAAGAGGCCAAAAATGTTCAACAGCAAAAGGCAAATATCTTTTGTTTAAAACATTTTTGACATCATTCATCGTTTTCAAGTTATTAGGGAAAAATTATGGTTATGACTATATCACAAAATTGAACCATGTTCCTAATGCAGCTCTTGATTTTCCTACTACGTTCTATTTTTCTTATTTTTGTGGGATTTTGTAAATCCCAGAAATAAAAATATGTTTTATAATTTTTGAAAAGTTTTCATTTTATTAAATCTAAATGCGTACATCGAAAATTCTGAACTAAAATTTGGTCATTGGTATTAAAATAGAAAAACTTAAAGTAAATTTCTTTTCTAGCCAATCATAACTTCTTTGAATTCTGCAAAAAAAAATAGGGCTACTTAATTTGCAAATAAAATAGATATTCCTGTATTACCATCCCAATCGACGGTTCCAGATCCATCAGTATCGATCTCATCAATCATGCTATCCAGTTCATCATCACTCAGCTTATCGTCGAGCTCCTTCAAAATTTCCCTGAGCACATCAATGGTGATAAAGCCATTTCCTGTAAATATTCCAAAGAACATGCAAAAGCTAGAGCTCTCAAAATTTAACCAAAAACTTCCTTACCTTCTTTATCGTAAAATCTAAAAGCACCTTTCAGTTCAAGTTGAATCGCAGCAGTGTCTTCCTCCTCTTCATGCACGAAACGTGCAACTAAATTAGTAAATTCAGCAAAACTTACTTCTCCATTACTATCTTCATCTATTTCGTTAATTACCGACTGAAAATCCGCATCCACCTTTAGAACCTTAACGTTATAGTCAGGTTAAAAAATTGAATAAAAACCTCTAATTCATCCCCTACAAGCTGCGTTCCTAGCATGTCCAGGATTGTTCCAACCATGTCCGTCTCGATATAACCTTTCCTATCCACATCGAACGCTTCAAAAGTTGATTTTAGCACTAAAATTATTATTAAAAGTTTGAGAAACGAAAAAAAAAACTGCTCCGAGCAAGCTACGTAAGCAAGTAAAAAATACCCACCCAAGAGTTGCTCCCTATCTAGTACAACCTAAAATTTTTAAAACCATTATTGCAAACAGATTTTCCGAAACAAAACAAAAATGATTACAAAAAATTACATATTTTTCGTAAATTACTTACTTTTTTCAAGAATCTGTTCATTGCTATTCTTCGTACAAGACACTACCACGTAACACAAGCGAATGTTAAACAAGTGAGGAACTCTTGTGAAAATTTATCTAAATGAAAATTATGGAGGGGAGGTTGTAAACTGGAGTAAAAATATTTTTGCTTCTTTTGAGGGCAGCAGTTTATAGATGACACATTAACATTTACGACCAGATGAGACGTAATTTAAGAATTGCATCTTTGTTCATCTATATTTAAAATTGTAATTATTGCATTTGCGGTTATCGTAAATCAAAGAAATTTGATTTCGATAATTTTATTGAATAATTTTTGAGTACAACAAAATTTCAAAATTAATTATAAATACATTTTAACATTATAATAAACAGCACTTGGATTTAATTAAATTTTTTGATTTAAGATCCAGATGGGTTAATCGTCTCCACCGGTCATTACTTCCATAAATTCTGGAAAAGAAATTTGATTGATTAAAATTGCTTTGTTATTATGCTTAAATTATTGAAATAGTAATAGTAAAGTGGAAAATTAATTGACATAGCAAATGAATATTTACTTCCGTATGAGACGTGCCAAATATGTAGAGAAAATTTACATTATGAGAAACTGGAAAAAATGGGTTTCCTTATTAGTCACCGTAAAAGACACAATAGAAAATTTGATTATTTTTTTATATTAATCACTGTTATTGAGTTATCAGAGAAAAACTCGAAGGATATTCAAACCCTCATTATTATGACTAATTTTATGCACAGCTTACTACAGCCGTATTAATAAAAAACTTAAAACAGTCTTATATATAAGCCTGTTTTAAGGCCGGTTTTACAATTGGAGGTTTACACCCCTATTCTGTAACTTTTTCGTTATCGTTATGGCTATCGTTGAACCCCAAAATTCGTTAAGTTGTTAAGTTCGTATTCCGTAACTTAAAATTCGTAAGCATATTCGGTACCGCATTCGGTAAGATCGACATAATGGACGAATGCTCCAAGTGTCGCGTTAAGAGCATAACGAGCTGTGACGCTTGCGTATTTTGTTCAAATTAGTAGTATTTCTGTTTGTTTTTGTTTAATATTTTTTACTAAAAAGTACAAAATCGATGCGAATTATGTTAGTGATAAACTACAGCTTGAAAATAATAGCGTTTTTCTGTATTTTCAAAAAATTTTGAGTGAAAGGCTATTGCAAAAAACGAAATTTGAATCAGATAACTACATTCTAAGAGACTATCTACATAAAATTACGCAAAGAATAATATGTAAAAATTCTTATAGGGCTTCAAAATCCAAACTAAAAATGAGCATAAACCGATATAAAATCATAGCGTATTTTTCGTAGTAGACCCTAAAAACAGGTACCTACTGGAAGAAGCACCACTCCCTAGAAATAGTACAACAATAACATAATAAAATTGAAAAATGTATTAGTTCCTATTTATTTTTATTATGGCATAGACAAGTGTCAATATCTCATCCTTTCCATTTTTTTATGGCATAGACAAGTTAGTGTCAAGTGTCTCTTAAAAAAAGTTACAGATTTATAATAATGTTTATTTTCTTAAATTCTATCTAATCCTAAAATTTATAAATCACGAAATTAATGAAGAATTCGCAAGAAAAAATAAAATTTGTTAAAGCTTAGTAGATTTATTATTCTATGACGCCATGCACTTAATAAATAAAATAATTAAATTTAAATATCAAAAACCGAAGATGAATGCATGATACGAATACAACTTCGTAATTATTCGTATAAGAAACCTGGGTTTTTTCGTTAAGAACGTGATGCAAGCGATCGCCATACCGAATGAAGTTAGAGAATACCATTCATAGCGAAATTCGGTTGAAAGTTCATAGCGAAGCCAATCTTAACGATAACGTTAACGATAACGAAAAAGTTACAGAATAGGGGTGTTAGCATCGGCTCAACTAAGCCGATGCTCAGCTGAACCGCACCTATGCTTTACCTATGTAAAGCTTCAAGTTGAGCTCGGCTCAAGTACTAAGCGCACATTGTAAAACCCATAATTTGTAAAATTTGAAGCTCAAGGCTGGTTCAAAGTTGAGCTGAGCTTAAGCTTCTATTGTAAAACCGGCCCTAAGTTACTGAACTCAATTGAGTTCTGTAGCCCATAAACTAACTTTTTTTTGCTGTCATTTCGTATTTTTTTAGGTTAAAATATCATGACAATATTATGAAATGTTAATTGAATCAATGAATTTTAAAAAATAAAGAAAGTCAGCTTTTTTACCAACATTTCGTAGTATTAATAAATATAATTCATTGAATTTATAAATATTTTGTATTATTAGTTCCTTTTAACCAAAGAACCTGAGTTCTTATAACTTATTATAACATTTTTTTAGGATAGATCGAAAAATACTATAATAAATAATAAAAAATTGATATTGATTAATTCATTAGATTTTTACCAGTACTTCCTCCTCAATTTTAAATTCTAGGGATATAGGGTGATAGAAAAACAAATATTCCGTAAAAGAGAAATATTGGCGCCCAACGTGGGGTTAAATTGGCTTTTATTATGATGTGAAATTCTAGTGCAGTAGCACCCACAGCAAAATCCCCTCTTCTCCTTCAAAACATTTGCAGTATTTTGAGTTTTTTTTTCTTATAAAAAAATGTATAATTTAATTCTATTTTTCCAAACCAATGGAATTGGTTTTGGAAACCATTGCGTGTTTTGCAATTTATTCAGTCACCAAATCAAAAAATTAGATGTTATTTTAAAGATACCTGAGTTTTTAAAATTTTGAAAAATGAAAGGGAATCAAAAAATTCTTGGCTACCAAAAACTTTTATACAACTGAATAACGTTGTAAAATATCTCAATTAAATCAATAACAATTACGACGGAATTTTCTAATTTATTAAAAGAATATATAGGTTTTGAAAAACTTGGAATGGTCGGATATGCGTTTGAAAAGCGATGACGTAAAAAAATGTTGCTGCGCCATTGAAAAATATTATGAAACTTACCATCAAAATCCACAGTTCCCGAACCGTCGGAATCGATTTCTACGATCATCCCGTCTAAATCTTCAGGACTAATTTTGTCATCTAATTCTTTGATAATTTCTCTGAGCACATCCGTTGAAATGTATCCATTTCCTGATAACACCACAGAACTGTTAGTTTCCAACACAACTCAAAAACTCATAGTTTTACCTTCTTTATCGTATAATCTGAAAGCTTCTTTCAATTCCTGTTGCAAAGCTTCAGCATCTTCTTCCACCATGAATCGAGAAGCCAAAGTGCAAAACTCTTCAAATTCTAATTCTCCAGATCCTGGTAACACACAAAATTAGTTAACATAAATTACACTTTTGCAATGTTTACCATCTGCATCGACTTCATTAATAATGTCATTCAGCATTTTGTCCGCAATTTGGATTCCCAACATATTCAAAATGGTACCAATCATAACGGTACCGATGCTGCCCTTTTTCTCAACATCGAAAGTATCGAATGCTTTCTGGAGCACTAAAATTTAATCGCTGTAATTTTTAATTTTAAAATACTAATTTACCTACATGCAATTTGTTCTTTGGGTAATTCTTCGGCCTGAAAAATATTTTTCGATTAGTTTGTTTGACTGAGTTTCAAAAATTATTACCATTTTGGAGATGGGTATTCAAAGTTTGAAGAAGTCTTTGAAGTTCACCAAGTCACATAAAACTGCCGAAGTATTTCGATATGTAAAACATTTTGTATTCTCAAAATAGAAAATAGCAGCTGTTTGGCAATTTTAATTTTTAAATAATTCCATTGCTTAGGTAATTACTAACGCAAACCACTAATGTATACAGGAGCGTATTTGAAAAAATTCGGTTTGTTTTGCGTGATTTGGGATACTTAGAAAATGGGCCTTCCACTGGATCTACTGAAGAAAGTCATTTTTGAATAACTCAATTTAGAGAAAAATAAAAACTGGGAGGCTGGTATCGAAAGTAAAAAGAAGTCGAAAGCTGTTTCAAATGTTCCAATCGACCGTGAGATCAAGGAATATTTTTTCAGAGCAGCATTACGATTTAATGGTGGACCCAAGAGAACAGAACATCAAGCACTTCTGTTCTAAAAATTGAATTTCTAGAAAATGTGACATTTAATTCCATCAATAAGGGTTAACTAAGCTTCAGAAGCCGCATGGTTGTTGAAGCGGTTCTAGAATTAATTACAAATTTGAAGGTCTTCTTCTTCTTTATCAGCTTTTTTCGTCCACTACTGGACATAAGCCTCTCCATATTATGGAGGTTTTTTGGCCATAACTCACCACGCTGGCCAGACGGGTTGGTGAGTAGTCTCACCAACCCTTTTACTTTTAGTAATTAAATTTGAGGGTATATCTAATAAATTAGGGTTTGTATCCCGACCGAAGAAAATTTTTCTTAAATTAAAATTTCCCAATTTTCAAAATATTTTCTTCGCGTGTCAGCTTAAAATGAGTTACTTTAATGAATCACCCTATAGATGCAAACCGTTTAGCAGGTTAAAAAAAAATTGATATAAATAATATCATCACCATCACAAATTATGATAAATGAAATTATTACGCGTAAGTTTGGACAGTTTCGAGGGAATCTAATATTTCATTGACGCTTGATTGCCAACGTCAGCAGCTCTCAAAGGATTTGAAAATTGCAAATTGGAGCTAAAATATTTACTTTTAATTTTTTTTAATCTCTTTGATAAATGAAAAGTTAAAATTAACACGGTGATAGAAATCAACTATAATTTTACAAAATTGTTTTCGACGTCTAGACAGCTGGTCCTTTCTTATCAATGCTATAATTTATGGGTTAAACTAAATAATTTTAGCTTTTCATTTTCGAACGGAAAATGTACGTATTATTGGTAATTTTTAAAAATTACGCAAAATAACTTCATCAGCAGTTTTCACAATTTGGAGGGTTGGAAAAGCATGAATTTTTGTCGCAATAATCTAAAAAATCTAATCCCACCCTGTTGGAAAATTTATTAACAATGCAACAGTTTTTGAGTTTTAATTTCATAAATTGATGTCCTTGAATTACGTGTTGTCTATTCGATTTTATACCCGCTTACCGCCCCTGGCAAATGCCCAAGTATCTAACAAATGAGATGAAATTGAAATCCACTATAAAATACCTACAACTAAATTACCGAACAGGAAGCATTTGTTTGTAAAACCTTTTATCTAATATCTAATATCTCAAAATGTACGCAACATTTTATTTACAATTTTTTGTTAATCAAAATAACATAATTTTTACATTTGCGGTTACTAAAAATATAAGTAATTTATCGCAGAAATCTATTAAAAAGTTTAATTAAAATTTTTCGTTAGTCGATTTCCTATAATATTTAAGAATGGGTAGCCAAAAATATAAATAACTTGCCAATACTTTGTTCTAAATATTCGAACGTTATAATTAATAGATTGGACAAATAATAATAAATGGATGGTTAATTTTAGGTGAAAATGTGCAATTTTATTATTGCAATTTTGAAGCTTTTTCGATAACAATTCTAACACTTTCAAGTTGGATGGAAGTGCCAAAAAATTATTAATTTTAAAATTTAAAAAATTAATGATCAATTTTCAAATCAAAATATCTGATGCAGTTCAAGAAATGTGCATATTTCTAAAAATACGGGGTGTTTATCCAATATTATTTGACTAATTGTCTAATTTTTATAAAAAATATTCGAAATTTAACAATCTCAAAATTATTTTAATCTAAATTTAATTTTCTAAAGTTTCCTTCATATCCCAATAAATCGCAGTCGGGTAGTTTTTCTGTTCTTAAACTTTCGTTAGAAACTAAAAACTTCCTCTGCTTAAACCAAGGTAATTTTTCCGTTAGTTCGTCTTTCCACAATTCTAAAAAAATTATTACTTACATTAAATTTTCTTTGTTAAAAATTTACATTACCATGTAGTTCTTCAAATGACTTTTCATTTCCTCCATAATCTTTAGGTAAAATTTCCCTCGGAATAAAGTCATACAAGGAACTTATGTCTTTGTGAACTTTAATCTAGAGGAAGAAAAATCATTTTTTTTTTTTATTAATCAAATTAGTCAAGTGTGTTTACCCTGCTAGCAACTTTTGAATTCATAAACGATTTGACCAAATTGAGAAATGTTTCAAGGACAGGATTTACATTCACTCCATGCATTTCCTGTATTGAATTATGGAATGCTTTCTGCAATGAAAATGTTAATTTCTAGTAAAGGTTTTATTTTATTGTTATACCTGGAAAATAATCTGTAATGCTCTTAGGGTTAAAGGTGAAAAACGAGCAACATACTCCATATTATGATCTGTACTGTCATACACAATTACTATTGGACATGGACAATCATAGTTTAAAGCAAGATCTGCTACGTTTATGCCTTGTGCGATGAAAGAACATGCATCAAATCCTGGATCTATAGTAGTTTTCCTCAATTTCAATACTACAACCCGACAGTTAGATGGCGTTAATTTCGGCAAAGGAAATAAGTAACTAAAAAATAAACTTTTTAGTTATAGTTATAATTATAGCTAGTTCCAAAGTTATTTCGAAAAA
This sequence comes from Rhagonycha lutea, assembly GCA_958510855.1. Lineage (NCBI taxonomy): Eukaryota > Metazoa > Arthropoda > Insecta > Coleoptera > Cantharidae > Rhagonycha > Rhagonycha lutea. The sequence goes on along the minus strand of OY294041.1, from coordinate 17,481,533 downwards.
ATACTCATAAAAGGTGTAATATTTTTTAAATTGCGAAGTTCATAATACCATCCCGCAACCCCAGACCCATGCTATAACATAACATTATGCAGTACGAGTATGCAACCCATCATTCATCCATAAGAAATACCTTAATTTGCATTTAATGCAATTTATTCAGTAATCATACGAATTCGTTCTTTAAAATCGTTTTTCTCCAAATTGGCTGAATTAAAGGAACATAAATTTTCAGCTGATGTATAGCTAATTATGATCAAACGTTATGTTAAAAATAGTACAAATCGGTGATGACCAGTGTTGGCGGTCCCCTTGTTAGTATATACGAGAGGTCAGGGGATGTTGATGGCTATCCATCAACAAAATTACCTCATTAAGTACCTGCGTTTAAATGGGTTCCAGGGTAAGGAGATTTACGAAGATAATATGGTCAGTACCCTTCTTGATGACTGCTCTTCATATGCCATGGATGGTCAAGAATTGGGTTAATTACTTAAAACGACAAAAAATGTTCCATTCAAGATGAAGCGACCTGGAAGACCGTAGAATTGGACTAAAGCATTTAACTGAGTCCCTGAGGATTTCATAAAATCAGTTCAATCACATTGTTCATGGCCATTTGGGCATGAAAAATAAATCTGCATGCATAATGGATTTCCAAATGCTTGAAACGCAGATCAGAAATGAGCATGAGTGGAAATATCGCGTTCAATCTGTGCCAGATTTGAAAAAATCCAAACAGTCTACTTACATCGACTTGTCACTATGAATGCAAATTTGATGCATTTTTATGCGCACTCTATGTCACTCTATGTTTAGTGTTTTGGGATAGTCATGATATCATTCTCATATTGACAAAAAACATATTAATATAAAATCTACAAGAAATGACACCATTCTTATTTAACTACTTCTGTTTTATTTTTCCAAAAAATCAAATTTTACTACAATTTTCCGTCATCGTTAAATTTTCGTCTTTGGGAGTCGTACGCGAGTCTCCCTCTTCTTATCCATTTCCGACCCCATCTGCTTTTTCCAAATCTAATAAATTTGTACAAAACTTTATAAAACATTTAAATTTACAAAAATCATAAATTCTAATACTACCCAAACCGGGAAAGCCATCAACTGCCAACTATCACATAATTTATATCCGGTGCGTCGTCGTCGTATAATTTGGTTCATAGTTTTCTGATTTCATGACTTTGTTTTAAAACCTATCTTTTTCTCAAAATTATTTTTAAAAATCAAATTTTATTATTTTATTAACACAATCAACATTAATCAATTAAACACATCAACATTTAATTTTGATTGTTGAATGCTAATTGTAGAAAATATTCTAAGTCATCAGTGTAGTCTACCGTTTCTTGCATTTCTCCTTCCCAATGTGTTTCCCCACTTGGTACGTAATCAGGCAAATCCAAATTTCCACCCAAAATATCATTAACTTTAATAACCCGAGAGACAGGTCCGTTCAAATTTTCAGTTATTTTAATTTTTTGATATGTGGTTCTGCAAAGCGGACAGCTATTTTTTGTTTTTGTCCACTCTTCAATGCACAGGGCACAAAATTGATGAGTGCAAGTATTTGGAGTACCTACTTCCTCTACAATATCTTCTAAACAAATGCTACAATTTTCCATGTCGTTGTAAAATTTTGTACTTTCAGTAAGTTTTTCTTCTATTATTTTACTAACTGTAAGTATAGTGTATGTCCTATATATTAAAATATATCTTTTAAGTAATTAATCCGCAATTATCCTCAATTTTAATAATTTAATCTGATAATCTGCTAATTTTACCAAGTTTATCGAAGAACAGTTTAATTTGTTGCTTTTCTCCACTAAGGGCCACTTGCATAAAAGAAATGTATTAAATTATTCTTTTTAATGGAGCCCGAAGAAAGATCCACCGGTTAAGCTTAGGTTAGTGTTAAGAAATGAAATTTTTTTAATTAATTCCGCTAAAGAGATCCACCGGCTAGCTGCCCGCCCGTGGACGGGCTTTTTACCTAGTCAAACGTATAAAAGGCCAACGCGCTCCTCCTCCAGCGTGTCCATTTTTTAGGACACGCTTAAATTGAACAAAACAACAAACAAAAAGTAAAGCAAAAACAAACCAAAGGAAATCAAAGCAAAGACAAAATCAAAGACAAAAACAAAGACAAACATAAAGATAAAATCAAAGATAAAGACAAAAACAAGATACAAAAACAATGACAAAAACAAACAAACACAAAGAGAAAAACAAAGACATAGACAAAAGCAAAGCCAAAACACAAAACAAGAACAAAACCAAAACTAAACAATACAAAAGCAAAACATAACATAATATCATGCTGTACCTGCTCCAGCGTGTCATATTTTTAGGATACTCAAGGTACTTGATTGATTGATTATTATTGTCGTTGGTCGTACCAACTTAAAATCACCCTGGGAACGAGACCTATGCACACCAATCGGGTTTCCAACTTTGGCGAGTTCCCGTCCGTGGATGGGCCTTTCAACTATATAGATAAAACCAGAATGCTGGCTGATCTACCTGCTTTAACCTAATTAATTCCATTTTTTATCAATCTAAAATCACCTCCCCTGGGATCGAGTTGCACACCAAAGAAGTTTCATCTGACATGTACTATATATATCAAATGCCATGACGCTGACCCACCTGAATTAATCTATCCGACAATCTAACTGGTCCAAGTTTTTACCAACGTAAATAAATCACCTCCCCTGGGGTCGAGTTACACACCAAGTAAATTTTGACTGGTTAATATTTAAAAGGCCAAGACGCTGATCCACCTGTATTAATCTGCGCGACAACTTAATTAATCCAAATTTATCTCCGCTAATCCGATAATCCAACACTATAATGCTATGATTTTAGAAGTTGACACACTGTATGGTCGTTGTTGCAAATCTGTCCGATAACATAATTGGTCCTCTTTTTTTACCAACCTAAACTCACCTCCGTTGGTATGGAGTTGCACACCAAGTAAGTTTCGACTGGACAAGATGCTGATCCACGTGTAATAATCAGTCCGACAACGTAATTGGTCAAACTTGACCTCCGTTGATCCGATGATCATCCATCCAGAAGATTAAATATTTGACTTTTACGCATGCCAATAATTACAATTGTCATATAAGCCTGTTAAAAGAGAAATTCTATATTGAGCTTAGGTTAGTGTTAGAAAACGATATTGTTTTAATTAATTCCGCTAAAAAAGAGATATGTCGGCTAGCTACCCGTCCGTGGACGGGCTTTCCACCTAGTTTTATTTTTCTATCACTCACCCTAACAAACTGAATATGGAATTGGGGGAGAAATGCATCGTAGCTTGTGGATCACGCACGGCGACACTGGTGAAAATCTATCGATAACTAACTACTATCAATCAATTTGTGTAAATCAATTCAAACAGAAGATTTTTAAATATTTATTTATATAATTAAAAGCATCGTTAAATCTAAATAAATTCATTTCCTAAAATGTGAAGAAAGGGGCGTGAAACCGGGATGTCTGGGGGGGGGATATGGAGTACCCCCTAGCACAAGAAAGTATAATATAACAACACGACTTTTCAAAATTGACTAAGACGCAAATTTAATTCTTGAAATGCAAACTGGGTTCTGTGACGCAACCCCTAATGAGAAAGTTGCCCAAGACTTTGCCCAAGACGTTTTGTTCCATGATGTTGTAAACTAGCCATCAATTAGGGAAATAAAATAAAAGACGAGTAATAGTAAAATTGCATTAATTGACAAAAAAAAATAATTGAAAACAATCACAATTGCAATGTTTGACCGTGCAAAACAATACACACAGTTGTTAAATAATTACGCTACACAGTCAAAAGATGTTCCAATAATGTGAGGCAAGTGGAAAAATAAAAGATAAAATAATTGGAAAGATAAAAATATTACATACGTTGAGCTCTAGTTAGCTTACACAATCATAATATGCTCTTCATATCATATTACACAGGATTGTAACCAAAAAAACACCTGTGGCAACGGAAAAGGTTGTCCCAACGAAACTGGATCGTAAAACAAAATTCATAAAAAATCATTAAAAAAAAACACCAATTCATTCTAAACGCTTGATCTGCGGCTACTAAGTAGACAGCTGGTTACACTTGATCCAAATCAACAGGTGACAACTGACCCTTGTTAAGCGCGAACATACAAAACTCTGCTGATATGTAACGAATTTTTGCACTTCGTTACGGGGTACTATTTTCTCATTTTATTTGAAATCAATCTAATATTGCAGACATTTGGCGTTTGAATTTCAATAAACATTTTGACGTAGTAATATCAATCACCCCGACACTCGAGAACCAAGCGGTCGTGTTTCTGACCTGTTAGAACGATTTCTAAGTGCCGACTTTATAGTGAGCGTTGACAAATATTTTTGGGTCAACGGCTTCTGTTTTACGATCCAGTTTCGTTTGGACAACCTTTTCCGTTGCCGCAGGTGTTTTTTTGGTTACAATCCTGGGAAACTCAGTGCAAACTACTACGTAGTTTTTGGCGCGCACTTTTTTTCGAGCGACACAACTTTTAGCGAATTATGTTTGTTGTTATTGTTAAACAACAACATAACTACGAACGCCCACTTTTCAACAAGTTCGATTAGGTTTTCGAATTATGGAGTTTCGAAGATCGAGGATCGGTGTTACTGTCGTGCACCATCATCTTTATATTTGCAGCAGTGTTTCTGTCGAGTGTTTCCTAAGAGGAATTTGAAAGTGATTGAGTTCACCGTTTTTGAAGCCAATCGTCATATTACAAGTAGAAGGAAGCGTCTGACACCTGTATAGTTGTAAACTTACGAGAGCGCTGTACGTAAGTGAATTTTAAATTTTTTCTATTTCGTTTGACCGACCGACGTATTTGTGGATTTTGTATCACATTTTGGTAGCCCATTAGCGGTTACGGTTTTCTTGGTGCTTGTAAATTTTAGGAAGGTGCACTCTGTGATATTAGCATCAGAACTTTTCAATTGCTACTGTGCATTGTCTATCACAGTAATAAACATTGCAATTATTTACCACCATTTGCGTTTTCTTGAGTTCCACCAAGCTACCATTTTTTGTTTCAGAATCCATGATAATACCTCCGCACGAATAATGAGTTTAGTCTATTAACATCGTTGCCAAACAAACTGAAGAGGTCATCTCCGTATTGCAAAACTGGACCATCTAGAGAACGGCAAATTGCCCCAAGCAATGCGTAGTTTCCAACAGAGAATAAAGTTTATAGGTTTATTTCCGGTTGTTAAAACAACAGCGCATACTGCTAACCGCGGGAGATCGGCAATAATCTTAAGATTTGCGCATCACAACTGCGTAATAGCTCGTGAAAAAAAGAGTCTCCCTATCTTATGTAGCTCGTTAGATGTATCACAGAAGCCAAAAAGAACACCAAGCGACAGCTGGACTACTTGTTTTACACGATTTGGCACGTAAAATAGTGACGTCGGATCAAAAAAAAATTTGTCCATTCACGCCAGCATTGTCAACATTTGTCCGAAATGCAGGTATAAAATGCATGCAATAAAAGATTGAATGTAAATAAAAATGCAGTGCCGGATCGAGGAATATTGTGAAACTGCAATTTAAGAAGGAACTAAATAACAAATACAAAAATTTGTTACATTCTTGAAAATACATATTTTGCTTACGTACAGTTGGGGGAGGGTTATAGCAAGCGGTTTTTTAATTGTTTACTTATAATATAAAGGTACCCTCCAGGTCAGGCGAAGATGTTTTCAGGGACATAAACTACATAATATTTAATTTTATCTCATTTTGATGTGTTTTTTTCTATTTTCTAGGGTGAAAAGCCCGCTAAACACTCTAAAATATGAAGAAATGAGTGTGGTTTGAGGAAGTATATACAGTGGTGTAAATACCGGTGTAGCAGAGGGAGGAGGAACAGCATTATATTGAGATCAAATTTTATTCTATTTTATTTTTAAATCGTACACCTCTCAATTGAGGGTGAGCTAAAGCTCTTGCTCCAGGGCACAAAATTTGAAGTTACGCCACTGCCAGAAATATGGTCTACAATCGCAACAATTCAAACCAGTGATTGAAGATCAACATAAAAATCTATTTTATGATGATAATTACTAAAATAATATTCAATTTGTTAATGTTTATTTTCATAAGTAAATTAAGTGAAGGTTGTTTGCACGTAATCATTGGATACGAACAACGCATACTATAGGTATTTGATCTACAATTAACGCAAAAGCTTAATTTCCACGTTGATAGCAAAACAATTTTTAATATTATATTAATTTTATAAAATACAATTGATTTTTATTGCGTTTAATTGACTTCATAGTTTTTAAATTTTATATAATAACTATTATTAAATTCACCAATTTACAATATTTATAATAATACTTACAATTGATTTAAAGCAGTCACCATACTAGGTTCATCCGGATCCTTAAAATAGGCTGGATAAATATTTTTAATCCGAAAATACCAATCAATACTTTTTTTTGCCTTATTAAAAACAAATTTGTTAGATACCAAAAAATGTTCGATATAACAGTCGTCTATAATTTGAAATATTTGTATAAAAATAATTAAAAAATTTATTATTTACCTAAAATTTTTGGAATATGAGGCTGTTTCTCTAACCATAATTTTATTGCCACAACATCTTCCTTGATACTCTTAACTGTTCTTCCAAATTTATTTAATAAAATCTCCTTTTGCTCATTAGTATATTTGAAGTATTTTGAAGAATTCATAATTGGACATAAAAAACTATGCTAACTTCTCCGGTTCAACTACTTTATTGTCACCTCGCACATGTCTGTATGTTTAAGATCTGATATTATGTAGGTGCTAGGTACATCTCAATGTAACATAATTTGTTTTTCTTAAAAAAATATTAGAAGTTGTAAAAGCTATAACTTTTCTTAAGTTTATAAGAGTTATTTATTTAGAAGTTTTAATTACCTTGTAATTAATTAAATATGCAGTGATTATTTTCCAGCAAATATTGGGTTCCGACAAAGCTAAATTTAAAGATTAAATTAAGGTAATTCTACTAATTTAAGAATTGATATTTTATAACACCCCAAATTTCAAAATTTTCTACTAATAGATTAAGGGCCGATTTCATAATACTTTTAACGAGTCGTTAAAAATAAAAGTGGATTGCTATTGGCTTGTTAGAGTGAACGGACGTTTTCTATTGCTTAGCAATGATCTTTTAGTTAAGTCTCCATTAACGTTTTGATTATGAAATCGGCCCTAATACTAGGTAATTTTAACAGCCCCCCCCACTCTTTCCAATATGTCACATAAAAGCCATAAAAATGCTATCTTTTACATAAAAATCGATACCAGCCGATTCATTCTAAAACTATTGCAGAGTATTTTATAAAAAAAGAAATCTTTTGTTCTAAACATTTTCCTGTCAACATAATATGAAACGAGATTAAAAAGTTGTCTTTAGATACAAATCAAATTAAAATCATCCAATAAATCATTGTAATTTTTATCTACAAAAAGTATTACTTAATTATTTATAAAATACTGTTGCAATAACTCGAGACCGAATGGCATATTTTAATTTTTTTCCGTAAAAATGTAACAATTTTTCATGGTTTTCATTTGTAATATTTGAAGTTGGATTCGAGTACGATAACTTGGCACCGAAAATATTATAGTTATTTGGAGAAATTCCACGGAATGTGATGGATGAACGTCAAATATCGATTAATTTAAGAAATAATCGATTTTAAAGTTCATTTTTCACGTTGTCACAAAACTACTCTCTGAAAGCGCAACCTCTAATGAGAGGGTTAACCCAAACAGAGACCAGAGTCTGAAACAATCTGGAGATCATTCTCCAGTTTGTTTTGGCGCGATGGTAATAGACTAACTCACAATTTATTACGTAGGCGTGGATCGTGGGTTTCTGAAAAAAAAAACAGGTAGCTAGGGAACTCAACAAAATACAAATGGTAGTAAACGTGCTTTAATTGAACCAACATAATTTGAGAGATGTTCTCACAGTTCCAATAATTGCAATGTATAATTAAATTACTGTGGTATACAGACACACAGTGGCAATGAATAATTAAGATGTTCTGATCAAAAAGTGTGCTCAATATAAATACAAACAAGCACTCAATAAACACAGTAACCACTATGGGTTACTCAAAATTGAAACACAAAAGCCACAATACACATCAGTTCATACGAATTGTAAAAGTTAAAATTGCTTACCTCGAGCTCCGATAAACTTACAAGATAGTGGTTACATCAGGTATTCCAATCGCTGTCCAACGTGTTGCTTCAAAGATGAAATCTGTAACTGGTTGGAAAATTTACAAAGGAAAAGGAAAACACTTTGATAGAACATTCACGACACAAAAACACTGCTTGCAGATATTTTGCGGAAACTGGACCCTGCGAGAGGTGATACTAATGGTATAGGACAGTAACACCGCTCCTCGACGTTCGAAATTCCAAGATTCGAAAATCAAATCGAACTCGTGAAAGGTGGGCGTTCTTGGATATGTTGTTGTTCCATCACAACAAACATCCGTCGCTAAATTTCGGGCGGTGTCGCTCGAACGAAGCAAGAAACTTTTTTAGTAGTATTGCGCTGAGTTACCCAGTTACCCAGATTGCGAACACATGTATATGAGTGCAACCGGAAAAAACACCTGCAGCTACCGAAAGGTTGTTCAAACGAACGGGCTCGACAAACAGAAGCCGTTGAACCAAAAATATTTGTCAACGCTCAACTAAAATCAGCACTTAACAATCGTTCTAACAGTACAGAATTACGACCGCTTGGTTCTTGCGTGTCGTAAATGTTCATATAAATTCAAACACTGACATCTGCCAGCATGAGCCGTACTTAGGAATATTGAAATTCAATAAGGAGTACCACGTAACAAATTACAAAAATTCGTTACAACGTAAATGTCACATGGTTGTCGAATTCTGTTGAAAGTACGTGCGCTCGGCGTAAAGAGCGCAGCTTTTTAGAGTGCTCTACAACAAGGTACTTTCTCTGCAGTACTTTGACATAATTCTAATAAACGAAACCCATCTACGAACGTGCGACAACGCCAGGCTTTCAAACTACGTACTCTACTAGACCAACCGGCAAACAGGTCGAGGTGGCGGCACATAGATCTACGTGTAAAAATTTGTTGAGCATCAGGAAGTCATCCAACGTCCACTACAACAACTGGCAGCAACAGCAGTCACCATTCATATCCACGACTATAGCTGGCTCCAAATTGACTCAGGCTACTGCCCACCAACGAAAGAAAGCACGATCTAACTGCTCTATTCATAGGTCCAAATGGCACAATTATAGCGGGCAATCTCAATGTCAAATATCATACAGGGTACTGCAGAACCACAAATAAAGCTTCACTCTGACCACTACCCAGTCCTGATGTACAAAATCTGACCGTCTTCCATGACCATCTCCTAAAGCATAAACAACATGGGCAACATAACCACACTTAATACAAACAACAAACTAGAAGACTATGTTAAACTCTACCAGGAAACAATTCGCTCCAATATGCAACGAACACCGTCCCAATCAATGACCTAAGAGACCGCCTAACTCCACACCTAAAGGCACTTATCAAAAACAGAGCTCGCAAACTGGCAACAAAAACAATCCGTCCAGACGACAAATCTGAATATCAAAGGCTCAATACCAGAGTAACAAAAGAAGTAAAGTCCCACCACAACGCGAAATGCGCAGAAAAATTCATGGACACTACTAAAAAAAACCTCAAGACAAAAAACGCTTTCCGATGCTAGAGCCGTGCTGGAAAAAACCAAACATCCTGAAACCATCAGAAAAATACCTGCGCATCATCCTAGACAGCAAACTGACATGGAAATAACACATCACGACAATCGCAAACCGAGCCAGAGGCCTTATGGGAAAACTTTTCATCTTAAAAACCATTTTCTATGAATCTTCCAGAAACCACCAGCATGAGACTACACCGCAAAAACAATGATGCACAAAATACAGGTAATTTAATACAGGGTGCGGCAGGGGAACTTACTTATTTTAAACGCGCACCCTGAAGCGACAATTAATCCAAGAAGGCTGGGGTGGCGTTCATTCGAAAGATCGGATCTTAAAGTTTTCTGTCATGTAGGTTTTGTAACGATCATGCAGTGGACTAGGGAGGAGTGCGCGTTCGCCTTAGAAGCCTACTTTTCAAACTGCTGTTCAATCATCACTACGCAACGTGCATTCCGAAATCATTTCAATATCGCGCCCGCGGGTCGTGTTTCGGATCGGAAATCAATTCTTTTATGGGTGGACAGCTTTAGGAAAACCGGTGCTGTGCAGAAAAAGATCCTGGAGGTTCAAGGACGATCAGGATACCCGAAAACATTGAGCAGGTTAGGCAGTCAATTTTGCGATCTCCAAGGCGACCTGGACGCAAACATGGAACTGCTATTGATGTCTGATCGTTCCGTCAGACGAATTCTTCATAAATAACTGCAATTTCATCCATATAAATTGGTATTGGTAGTAAAACGTAATTCAAGCGATTTTCTTTTACGAAAAAAATGTATGCGAAGCCGTTCTTAACAATATGCCACATGATGCCCTTTTGTTCTTCAGCGATGAGTTTCATTTTCATCTTTCTCAACTCTCAGCTCAACTGAAGAAAAATATTCAAGCTGTTATCGATAACATACCCGTCAATATAATGGAAAGAGTGGAGAAAAGCGTCAAAACTCGACTATCTCAATGCATTGACCAGAACGGAGGCCACCTTAATAATATAATTTTTAAAACACAGTAAATAAAAACTTTAAAGGTGTCTCTATGATATGAAAAAATAATTAAACTCTTATCTCCTATACTGTTTGTGTTATTCATTTTTAAAATAAGATAGTTCCCCTGCCGCACCCTGTACAAATTAATCAGATTTGCCTGAAATTCGCCAAGATGTGTCACCATTGTACCATTACGCACCGACTGCAAAATCGAGAAAATAGAAGAATATATTATAAAGGACCAAACAACCAAATTTTATCTAAGGTGCGAAGACGCAGACAATTCATTTATATTTCTTCTTCCCGTTTTTCTCCCTGGTGAACCCTTACTGGTCCCACAAGTACGACTCAGCCTTGCGCTAATCAACTTTCGGGGTTTGCCTCAACAATAACCTCTAATTCTCTGTTGCAGCTGAAGCCACAATCCATCATCTGGCTGCGAAGATATTGGAGCACCACCCAATCAAACTAAAGACCAAAAAATTATGTTGCGAGGCTACCACCGATGATGATTACTTATGCAACTGAAAGACCGAAAAGTCTTTAATGCACTTTTAGACATTGATATTTCATTTTGAAACAAAATATTCTTTATTGTTCAATAAAACTGTTACAAATAATTTGTAAATAAAATCTCTTATTATTATAACAATTATATACAAAAATTGGCAATAAGAATGTGCCAATTTTTTGTAACTACTAGGTACTATAGTCCTTGCCAGGAAACTTTGGAGTTACGTCATCGCAGAACTGATCGTATAATACAACAACTGCCGTTGGTTATTCAACCAAAACATTTACCGTGATTAGTTGGGTTAAGATGACGTAACACCAAATTTCCGTTACAAACAGTGTATATCAAAATTTTATCACAAAATAAATAAATTATTACCTATACCGAATTGTATAAGCTCTCCTCATCCAAATCCGGTTCAAGATGCACCCGATTTCTACCATTGGGTGGTGGCAGCGGTGGTCGAAAATCATTGAAACGATTTCTCAAAATTGCGTTCCGTTCTTGCAATCTCGATTGCAAAATTCTCATGCTGTAAATTTGTCTTGGATCATCATAGGAAGCCGAATTATTTGTAAAGCTCAGCTCCGAAAAGCTTCTCGTTAAAGGTGGCCTATATTTGACCTTGTCGTATTTGTGAAATTTGGGGGTCAGATACCCTTGACTAATTGGCTTTAGATAAGGATCCCAATAAACCGGTTTTTCATAATCCTTCGGTTGTTCCAAATCCGGCACGTCCTTTTTGGTTTTAACCACGATAACACTCTTATTTCCTGAGATTAATGTAGGAAAAAAACGGATAAAGAAATATGTTCCTAGGATAGTCAGCATGATTATTAACACTATAAGAGAAGTTAGGGCTGAAATTATGACTGTACGGTATTTATTAGGTATCCACAGTCTTTTGCTCCATTCGGCAGTTGTTTTTAAGCCAAACGAGCATAGGGGAGATACATCTTTCTGGCATGTTTTCAAAACGCTGAAAGTATAAGTGGCACCCTGCTTCAAATTTTCTAAAACTGTGGAATTATGTATTGGTGTTTCGCATCCATAGTCATTCTTGTTGTCTGAATTAAACCAAAGTAAAGTATAGTTAGTAAGTGAGACGTTACTCAAAATTTGGACTTTAAGTGGATCTGTACTGTATTCTCGGAACTCCAAATGCACACATCTATCGTCTATCGTAACGGTTACTGAATGAGTATCGATAACTCTTGCGTCTAGGAAAATTGATGTTTCCTCATGAACTGAACATTGGATTGTTATCTTTTGTTGGGGTTTAGTCATTGTGGTTGAGGGAATCCCAGTAGTTAGTTCCGTCGAACTAGCAGCTAAACAGAAATCTACATCTTCAAAGTTGTCCGTATTGTTGCACAAAGGAGAAACTTCTTGGTTAATATAACCCTTTTCTAAAAGGTCATCTTTCAACCATTGCAATGAGCAGTTACAATGCCACGAATTTCCCCCCAAATACACATCAACGTTTTCTGAAGTTTTTTTTAATTGATCAAACGTACCATTTTTCAATGTGATCAGATTATTTTGGCTTAAATCTAATATTTCTATATCGGGATTATTTTGAAATGCATTTTTATCTACGAATTCCAAATCAACTTTTTGGAGATAGATTGATTTGATACTAGATATGTTGGTGAAAGAGCAAGCTGTCAATTTTTCCACACGCCCATGCTGCAAGCTTAATATTTCAAGTTTATTTAATTTGGTTCCAGTGCAACCGAAGGAATTGCTCAATCCATCATCATCAAGGTAAACTTTCGAATAAGAAATTGAACCTAGTGATTTCATCCCTTCCAAAGCGTACTCTTCAATATGCAGCTTTGCTATGGTGTTCAAACGAAACTCAAAACTGGTGAGGGATGTCATTCCAAGGAAATATTTCCTTTTTAAAGTTTTGATGTTCAATTCAGTTAGAGTTAACTTGGAAAGCCGTTGGAATGGATTACTACTCAAAGCGTTCTCATCAATTTCATTAAGTTTGCATGCATTAATGGTCAGTTCCGTTACGTCAACCATAATATCTTTTAGCCATCCTTCTTTTAACGTATTTTTTTGGAAACTGCACGTTACAAGTTGTAAACTGTCGATCTTGCTTTTACAATTTTCCTAAAAAGTAAAATTTTGCTACTATGAAATAATTTTGAAATTTTTTATAGGGTTTTGGATTTTGGATGGGATATAAAATTTTGGTGCTGCTATAGTGTACGGTCTAACATAATATTTCAATAGCTGAAACAAAATTTTCCCAAAAAGGCCCATCCTCTTCCCAGTAGTAAACTTTGCCCAGTAGGACATGTTCAAGGAATATCATTAGTTAGTAACGTCCGGACTGTAGGGGACCGCATCGGAGGCAAATCTCGGATCAATCATCGTTAAATCAATAAGTACAGAGCTTATATTTTTGGGAAAATTTTTCTTCAACTATTGAAAATTTATGTTAGTAATGAAAACTACTTACATTTTGACCGATCGTATTATTAATGGAACGTGCAAGTAATCCTTCACCATTATCTTCAAGGTCAGAACAAATTATTTGGCACTTCTCTTGGTGCGTTTCCACAAAACACTTTCCATTGGAACAGAAATCGATGTGTCCAAATTGATCTTTATTGCTGCACAAAGGAGGAAAGGTTTTATTAATATAATTTTTCTCTAGAAGGTCATCTTTCAACCACTGCAATGAACAGTTACAATGCCACGAATTTTCTGCCAAATGCACATCAACGTTTTTTGAAGTTTTATTTAACCGATCAAACGTACCATTTTCCAAAGTGGTTAAATTGTTTTGATCTAAATGTAATAAATGTATCAGTGGGTTGTTTTGGAACGCATTTTTATCTATGGATTCCAAATTAACATCTTGTAGATATATTGATTTGATACCAGGAATGTTAGTAAATGAGCACTCAGTCAATTTTTCTACATGTCCATGCATCAAACTTAATATTTCAAGTTTATTTAACTTGGCTCCTGTACAGCCAAAAGAGTTGCTCAAACCATCATCATCAAGGTGGACTTTTGAATAAGAAATCCTAGTTAGTGATTTCATCCCTTCCAAAGCGTTTTCTTCAACTTGCAGTGGTCTTATTTCGTTCCAACGAAACTCAAAACTGTCGAGCGAGGTCATTCTAAGGAAGTATTTCTTTTTCAAAATTGTCATATTCAACTCAACTAAAATTAACTGTTGAAGCCAATCAAATTTAGAATCGGACCACGCATTTTCATCAATTTCCTTAAGATTGCCTCCATAAATGGTCAATTCCATAACATCATATTCAACTTCTTCAAGCCATCCTTCTTTTAACGTTTCTTTTTGGAAATTGCACGAGTAAAGCTTTAAGTCTTCTATCTCGTCATCACAGTTTTTCTAAAACAAAAGATTTTTAAAACTACCAGAAGTTTTGGATAGGATATAAGATTTAGGTGGCAAAAGTTTATGATTTTAAAATTTGATAAGTTATAAATACCTACTTACATTGTTACGTGCTGCGTCATTAATGTATTTAGCAAGTAATCCTTCACCATCATCATCAATACCAGAGCAGTTTACTCTACAATTTGTTAGATGCCCAGAGCACTTTGACGCAAAAGTTTTGGTGAGCATATCTTGATCATCATCACCTTTTCTAGTTTCACAGTTCGTAGATTCAGCATAGATAAGATTATAAATAACAATTCCAACTAAAGTGAAAAATGCTATTAATCCAAAAGCAGACGCAATTTTTCTATCCCATTTTTTACACACTTGCATGAACGTCTTCCTAATTAAAACATTCAATTTGACTCGAACCTTTCACTTCCGTATTATACTCACTTCTCTGTTGGAACATCTTCATCCACCTTTGGTTTTTGAATATCCGACATATTTGCTTCTCTAGACGTTGATGATTACAGTACTGGAATGTTATTTTATGATAATTTGATTAAAATAATCAAAATATTAAATTGTTTATACAATAATTAGCAATTCTCTTGTATTGCGATATTCAGATATGATAACAGTTTTCCCATCTGTTCCATTCTATTATGAAATTAATATCTAGTAATCTCACCATATACGCGCTATTATTTCTTTTGCTTAAAATGATTGTTACTTTTTATTTGGATTGGTTATCAGTACTACAGTAGGATGATTTAATGTTTGGAAGTTTATAATCATTGCGTCAAAGTGTTATCAATTTATCAAGGTTGTTTTTCCAAATTAGAATGGAAAGCCCACATGGGCGTTCCTTGAATTTTACCATCAAAATTATTGTGGTATTTCACAATGATTTGAGAAAAATCATTTAGATCTGAAAAAGTTGAGATAATAATGTAGAATTTAGATGACAGAAAAAGTAGAATAATTATTTGTATTGTGAGGACTGTCTAAGCCTGATGGCTTAGTGAATAATTCAAGAAGCAGATAAAAGGAAAAATGTATAATTGGTGGAATCTATCCTACAATGACTGAAACTTATAATTAAAAAAAGTAAAATTTAGTGGCGTACAGTCTACGTGCCGAGCATGGGTGGGTTAGAGGCATAAGAATGCCAAAAAAATGTTAAAATTTATAAAAATTGTGACTAAAATACTATAAGAAGTTTCGTGTTACGGGTGATACAGATTTCTTTTGATTTAAATAGCGGTGAGAAGACTAAAATTTGGGCAAAGCAGTCCATGTGCACTGGGCGACCCTGCAAAGGATTATAATTAAATATTAATTTTGATAGCGATATTAAAGGATTAATTTTGTTAAAAATAAAAACCAAGTCCAGATAAGATTGTATGCAGTGGAATTTCAAAAATGAAAACAAAACACTAACACTTGCAACCTATATTATGAAGTGGAGGATTAACTGAAGTTTATAATCGCAAATAAAAATAACTAAAAAATGTAAATAGGAAAATTTCAATTAAAATCAATTTTTATTTAAAAAAAAACAAGAAACTTTGAGGGATATCACTGCATCTGTGTGAAATGCAACCCGTCGGAATAATATTGAAGCTGATGTGAAAAAACAAGTTTGTTTTAAAAATGTTGTATTTATCTGCCTTGGCAGGAAAAGACTTTGTCGGTGGCTGACAGCGGCTGACAAAGTAAAACTGCATAGTTTTTTTTTTGCCATATTTATCGTGCAACAAAGATGTGAAAAATAAGAAAATTATAAGATTACAAGAAGAACATGAAGAAAAGAACTACTCAGTTGCGTTGCAAGAATTTTGGTTCCAGGGGGGTCTCCGGCCCCCCAAGTAATTCGCGAATAACTTGAGGTTGAGACTCAAACGAAAAGTTTGGAAGCTCATTGATGCTCAAACGTTTGACACTAATTTAACCCCAAAATTCTACTTGGGGGTTAGCATGTCTCCAGTCCCCCCCCCCCCAAGTTTTTACGAATAAATCCGCGACGGTTGAGGCTTAAACGAAAATATTAGAAGCTCATCGATGCTCAAACGATGTTTAAACGTTTAACACAAATTTCACCTCAAAATTCGATTGGGGGGGGGGCAGCGACATGCACCTAATTTGAGAGCACTCCCGATGTGTATGTTTTTGTGATGAGCGGAGGATTAGTGATAGTATTATTTGATATATGATCGATAGCTGAATTTTATAAAAAAATTAGTTCATTACTAATTGTGCGTTTTAAATATAAAATAGCGAATTAAATTAATTAAAATGTGAATCCGTTATCAAAACCGATTAGAAATGATCATCACCTTCGGAAAATTCTCCTATTTCCGTTAAAAAAAATCATCGCTGTATCTATAACTAATTTTGAGCTGTTAATGAAGTTTTGAAACAGTCCTTAAAATCGCACCCTTAAAATAAATTGGGATAGTTTTAATTACTTACGGCTCGACATGTTTACGTAATTACAAATAAAAAAGTAAATTAAACAATCACAAAAAGTTAACTGGTTCAATGCCACAAGCACTTCACTGTTATCACATCAATCAATCATTGACGAGACAAAAGATCAATAAAATTCTACTTTTCCTCGATCAAAGTGTTATTTTTTGTTCTAAAACATAATGGGGGGGAATACAAGTAGGGGTGGTCTGCCTGTTAAAAAAAGTAAAATGAAATAATGTTTTAATCTGTTTTTTATTAAAATTAAAATATTTATTTTCGAAGAAAATAGTATATGCACCTAGGGAGCTAAGTTAACTATGCTTTGAGATGAGGCCTCCCAAGCTTTGACGCTGTTTCATTCCCCTCCCATCAGGAACTTCTAGCTACTTCAATGATGACATAGTGTAGGGTCTGCAACCCCCAGGTTCTGTTTTATAAAGTTTCCAATTTATTCCTCAAGGGCGATGTTATTGCTTGTGTTCGTCTTCTGTTACTACCAATAATTTATTTCTTCTTTTTGCTTCTCTTGTAACTCCAACTTGTATTTGATCTCATCCAGCTTAATCTCGAGTTTTTCTATTTTCTTCTTGTTTGATTTTTGATCTTGTCCTCCAGGCAGCCTTAGTTTGTATCAATTCATCCTTTAGTATTCTCATCTTTTCTGCTTGGATTTCTATTTGTTCCTGGATTCTTTTGTTGTTCTCCGTTATCTCTTATTAAACTTCAGTATTCTCCAATCTAATCTGATTTAAGTCAGCACTGATAGTTTCCATAAATTTCTTAATTAATTGCATCTAGTACCTTGCTTCTTTTAAAAACTTCGGAGATATTTTCAACTTTTTGGGATCTCCTCCTTTTGATGTAGTCTTCTACACTTCCTGTGCTGTTTACCTTTTGATGAGACTGAGTAATAATTTTGTTACTTGCGCTTGCCCTTTTCTTCAGTTAAACTGCCCTTTAATCACCGCTGTGTCGAATGGGTTGTCTACCTTCTTAAGGTTATATCCTTAGACCTTCCTTAGACCATAATAGTTATATCGGTTATATCGGTTATATCACGTTTAGATGGTCGTTCGGTTCAACGCCTCGGAAACTTCCGCCTTCTAACCTCACTATTACTGAAGTAAAATTTTCCAAAAAGACACAACACTATACAACCCTTAATTTTGTAAGTATTTTATCGCTTACCGCCTCTACGACTTCTGTAGAATGATTTTATAACTCACTATCAATTAACACTCCAAATTCAAACTTTAATTCGACTGTGTAACGGGTTTGTTTAGAACAAGTGCCACGTTGCCACGTATAGGTACTTCACTCCCCAACCTAACACCTCATACTCAACAACCTCGAGAAGAAACACCAAGATTGTATCCTTGTGATCCAATACAAGCAAATTTTGACACGTGACCAAATATGATTTTAAATTTATTTAAATCAATAATTTATTTAACAACGTCAATTTATCTTGCCCACGTCCTTGAAAATTATGCTTTACTCACGCTGTACCCCAAAAATAAAAATTACACACAAATTCAATACTACATGCACAAATATCTAAAATTAAAAAACCTGTAGTACCCAAATCGATTAGGTGCTTTTGTTCCTTCCTCACAGATCTAACAATGACCTCTTTAATTGTGCTTCCTTCGCCGCATGCACATGCACGTCCATTAGTTGTTACACCTTCACTAAATTTCACGAACTTCTTCTCAGCAACAACTTTCTTCTTAACGCCAATCCTACGGAACTACTGTTGCTCACACCTTCACCTCGGAAAGACAAAAATTAGCTGCCTTCTTATCACCTTCTTACTCCAAGGATCAAATGCACCAACTAACAAATTTTTTTTTTGGAACGCTAGCACTGTTTTGACCTCTCGGTTCGAAAGATAAAAGTGAACTCCTTCTGTTGATTTTTTCAATTCTTGTTCATAAACTTTTTCCATCACGAACGTCATCTCCTAGGTATCCTCTTCCATTTTTTTCAACAACGTTCTTTTCCTTCACACCTCGTCATCCTTAGTTTCTTAGAACCATGCTATTCGTTGCAATGAACGCATGTCCTTGATGACGAACCTTTTCAAAAGAATCATCACCTAAAGGCTTTACTTTTTCTAGATTTATTTCAAACAATGCTAAATTATATGTTTTATTATAATGTCTTTATGTGCGACTGTTACTTTTTCCATTTGTTACGACCATTTGAATTGTGGTCGTAGACCCCTGGTTTGCTCAAATATCATCGCAATGGATAATTTATCTTTCCTCTCGAGACAGCGTCTATGGAAGTGTCACTTTGCAACATACAACTATTTAATAATAGTAATTTTTTTCCCGCTTTCCAAGATCAAATTGCAATGTGAAATGAGAGGAATGCATTTTTACGAAGTACCTGCATAATCTATCTAACAATTTAGCCATTCAAATAAAACAAGATTTGTTTATTTTTTGCGTAATTCCACCTTTAATCTTGTTATGTTTTTGTATAGAAAAAACTAAAACACATACTTTACTTGGAAAGTCATTTTATTAGACTCGCCGAGCTACAGAATACGCCTTCGGCTCATTCAGTAAGGAAAAACCATGAGAAAAGTATCTTTGACGTACTTTTTATTTAAAAGCGAATACAGAAAAAATTCACGAGGGAAGTAAACAATTTTTGTTGTTGAAAATCTTAGACTACATTTTTCAAACTTGCAGCAATTTTTTTGCTTTTCATTACCTCCTTACTCCTACCTTGTATTGTAACCGCCCATGTGCTTAGTTAATCTGATGCCATTTATATAGATTGAATTAGAAAATAGAACACTTCAATTACCCAATTTGAAAATTAAAATTATTCAATGAATTTGAATGAACGACTAATTTAGCTAAAAAGGAATCGCCAGTACAGATAAGATTTCATGCATTGGAATTTAAATCGAAAATCTCAATACAAACAGTTGGATAAGTAATATAAAAACAACAAAATAAATTTTGAAAGATATAATCCCTATGATAACAGAGAAAACTTTTTCAATCTGTACTCGACTTTCGGACTTTTGTGAGACCCATTCTGGATTGTTGTTTTTCCTACCTCGAATACTTCAGAAACTTGAGAAAGTCTAACAGAAACTTGTCAAACGGTTGTGTTGCGGGGATAATATAAAGATAAGCATACTTTAAAATGATTGAAGGAAGAAAATTTCTTAAAAGAAACATTTTTTGGATTGGTGAAATATTCCTGGACCTCCTAGAACTACATATTTAAAAATTGTTAGGTGCTATGGTTTTAAACGAAGCGAATGATTTGTTTTATTGGAAGTAGGGCATAACTACCGGGGTTCCAATGATTCGATCGAACCAGGCCCAGACACATTATAATAATTAATAGACATTTACGAAAATTCTACCGGTATAAATTAATATCGCTTCTACCGGTTGCATTCAGTAATTCAATTGTACCTTCGTCCAACTTTTGAAAATTAAATGCCTAATTGTCGGTTTACGAATTATCAATCAGGTACATGCCCGGGGGATAAATTTGGTTTAATCGAACGTGGAACAAAGATATCGATGAATTGACTCCATTAATGCTGACGATAGAATAAAAGATCACAATAGAAGAGAAACTTCCATGTTAAAAGTGTAGACAGTCTTATACTGTCTTATCGTTGCCCCCCTGGGTGTCAACTAAATTAGACTAAAATAAATTATTCCACTATATTTAAATTTAAATTACTCAATTTAACTATTTTTCACTATTATAATGTATTAATCGTCTTCCAATTCCAATTTATAGGATATTCTATGATATAATGTTATATGTTATTATTTACTTTTCTAAATAACTATTGAAACAGTGCCATCTTAAGAGAACGCTGTCAAACTAAAATACCATTAAAATACGGTTTAATCAGGGTCTAATATTTTCCATATGAAAATTTCTACACCGTGGTGCTGACGTCACAGAGCAAAGAATTGCCAACCTAAAATGGCTAACCATTGGGCAATATTGACTCAGTGTTTAGTGTCCATTATGAAAACATTTGAACCAATGGTTAGCCATTTTAGGTTGGCAATTTCCAAATGCCACCTGTTGAAGCGGTATCTATCGGTACAATTATTGTAAATGCCTATAAGGTAAAACTGGCAAAGAACAATTAGATTAAAATATTTTCTTCTATCCTTTTCAATGATTAAAAGTTATTCATTTCGATTAGTCATTGTCAGCTTCTACCGAAGCAGGGCAAGACCCCAACTTCATTGTCAAAACGGCTCAGAAAAATTAACCTAAACACTTTGCATGGAAAGGAACACTTTACTAAGCAAGACAGGTAGTATACAGAATAAGTTGAAGACAAATCTTGTGGACCTTTATTTGTACATAATACTATTTTAAAAAAAACTAAATTTGAAAAAAGTTAGAATGGGTTAAGGTATTGCCTGCTATATAGGGTATAGTATAGGTAAGTATAGAATGCAATGGTTAAGGTACTATTATTAAACTCTTAACAATCAAGCGGCGACACAGAAATTGACGTCAGCAAAGTTCTCCTTGTTATTGCACAAAGGAGGAAAGGTAGTGTTAATATAAATTTTCTGTAAAAGGTCATCTTTCAACCACTGCAATGAGCAGTTACAATGCCACGAGTTTTCTCCCAAATGCACATCAACGTTACCTGAAGTTTTACCTAATGGATCAAACGTACCATTTTTCAAAGTGGTTAAATTATTTTGATCTAAATGTAATAAATGTATAAGTGGATTATTTTGAAATGCATTTTTATCTATGGATTCCAAATTAACATCTTGTAGATATATTGATTTGATACCAGGAATGCTAGTAAATGAGCACTCAGTCAATTTTTCTATCCGTCCATGCATCAAACTTAATAGTTCAAGTTTGTTTAACTTGGCTCCTGTACAGCCAAAAGAATTGCTCAATCCATCATCATCAAGGTGAACATTCATGTAAGAAATCCTAGTTACTGATTTCATCCCTTCCAAAGCGTTTTCTTCAATATACAAGGGTCTTATTTCGTTCCAACGAAACTCAAAACTGTCGAGCGGTGTCATCCCAAGGAAGTATTTCTTTTTCAAAGTTCTCATATTCAACTCAGCTAGAATTAACTGTTGGAGCCACTCGAATGGATAACTAGACAACGCATTTTCATCAATTTCTTTAAGATTTCCTCCATAAATGGTCAATTCCATAACATCATATTTAACTTCTTCAAGCCATCTTTCTTTTAGTGTCCCTTTTTGAAAATTGCACGAGTAAAGTTTTAAATCCTCTATCTCGTCGTTACAGTTTCTCTAAAAAATAAATTTTGGTTACAGTTTTTGGATAGAATATAAGATTTAGCTGGCAAAAGTTTTAGATCCCAGTTTGCTGTAAAATAATATTTTTCACAATTGCGATACTCTAAAGTGCAAATAGCCCCGCATTTGCGGGTGTAAAGGGGCGTTTTTTTATACCTGCATTCAACATGCATTTTACGACCTGCAGTAGGTCGTAAAAATGATTTTATTTTTTTACACCCCGGTGCAGGTCGTAAAAATAGTATATACAACGTGGGAGTAAAGTTGCTTTTCGTCCCTCGACTGCTTGTTGCACCTCGGCCTACGGCCTCGGTACAAAATTGTCTCGGGACTGAAAAGAGTAACTTTACTCCCTTGTAGTATAATATACTATTATATTATAAGCAGATTTGGATTTCAAAATTTGATAACAAAATACTACTTACATTGTTACGAACTGCATCATTAATGTATCCAGCAAGTAATCCTTCACCATCATCATCAATACCAGAGCAGTTTACTCTGCACTTTGTTGAATGCGCAATACATTTTGACTCAAAATTCTCGGTAAGCAGATCTACTACCATGGCACTGTTTCTGGTTTCAAAATTCATGGATTCAGCGTAAATGGGGTTATAAATAAAAATTCCAACTACGGTGAAAAATGCAAGTACTTCAAATGCAGGTGGAATTCCTTTGTCCGATTTTTGATTTACTTGCATGAACGTCGTCCTATAATTTAAAAATTCAATTTTGACTAAAGTTCACTACCGTATTCTACTTACTTATCCGTTGGAACATCTTGATCGACAGTTCTTTGCTGAATAACCGTCATATTTTCTTTTGTGATGATTAAAGTATTTGAAATGGAATGTTTTTGCAATAATTTGATTTAAAAATGGTTTATTCAACAATTAAAAAATACTTTCTTGTTTTCTAACAGATTTTACCATCTGTTCCATTCATTTTTCAAATTGTTATCCAGTAATCACACTATACACACCTTTATTTCGTTTACGTTTATTGTTAATTTTTGCATAAGATTAGTTATCAGTGCACTACAGTAGGTACGATAATTCTGTGTTTGGTAATCTTTGTTTGCGAAATATTATTGAGAACCTACGTAAGTGTTCACAGGAAAATTATTTTAGTACAACTTCAAAAAATTTGTATTTTGTTGGAAGGCATGCAAAATATGCTGGAGAACCTTGAGAACTCATAATTTTCTTGTATTTCCAAAACTTGTGATCAGATTTTCTGTCGTAGGATATTTTTTTTATATTCGAGCATAGACTTTGGAATAAATTATAACTTTTATCGTTTTCGTTTTGCTTCAAGCGAAAACAATGGAAGTGGAGTATGACTGGCAACTCTTTGCAAATATCAGTGTGCAACTATCCGATATTGGCTTTCTATGAAAAAGTTATAGGGCAATTTTATGGTATTCCTTTTATTCTTGTTTAATTTTATCGCTCTCTCACCCTTTTATTCATGACCTTCCTTAAACCATTGCACTTTTGATGGTAGGGAGAACTTTACATCGTCCTATTTAGTTTAGTTTAGTTTATTTACGGATAATCCTTTTTTACATATATACTGTACATTACACAAGAAGACACAAATTAAATAAAAAAAATAAAATTAAATAATAACAATGACATGATAAGGGTAATCCAAATTATTTTAGATCCATTGTCCAAAGGATCTTCTTGAACTTGGCCAGTGAAACATTGAATAGATCAAAGAATATTATTTTTGAAGTTAGTTAAGTAAGCACCATGCAGTAAGAAAGACTTACTTGGTTCCTTTGAATAGTATCGCTTAATATCGGAAGTGAGTAAGTCATCCAGTTAAACGACTTATCTGTGAATTTTAGTGTATATGAACCACTCTCCTGTAAATATTTTCGTGAGTTAAATATCCCGCCCGTTTTCGTAACCTAGTTCAATTAAAGAAGTTGCGTTGTTTGATTTTGTTGAAGACGCATCACTGGTATCACTTTTAGTAGCGTTTCCTTGTGAAGTCTTAAAAGAATTCTTTTAAAACCCATTAATGCCCACCAACGATCTAGCAGTTAAAAATATGCAACATTCATGAAAATTGTATTTCAAGAACCCGTACATCACCAAAACAATAAAAAATTGAAAACTTTTTCAACGGTTTTTGAAAAAAAGGCCTGTACTCAAGTGAGTATACACTGGGATGACGTTACAAATTTTTGATACAAATACAAGTAGGCAATCTTTATACATGTCTAATAAAACAAATTTAATTGTAAAAATAAATTATAGTTCGGGAATATTATTTTTATTTACTTCAAATTCAACTTACCACAACAACCTCTCAAATCGCACGTGCACGTGCACCTCTGTAACTTTTAAATTCTGCCGACTGAACACATCTAAACATAAACTGAAATGGGATGCACTATTTAAGAAACAAACCTTAAGCAACATTTCTAGCACACATACAGTGAAATTCCTTATCAATTAATGGCACTGCAGCAATAAATATTCAGTGTACTCAAATGAGTACAATTGGCAATAATGGGTTAAGTCGGAGTTCTGGGTACCAATAATTACTAACGTCCATTATCATCACTACTATGTGTAGTGAAATTCCTGGAAAGGATCTCGAACGCTTCTAATATCATCTTCATGTCACCGCCTCATTTGCGATTTGCCTATGGTGAGCCAAGTTTCCGGAAGATAACTACCGCTGACCCGTTACCTGTAATTGTTTTAGTAATTCATCATCATCAAGCATCATCAACTAAAAACAAGCAAAAGTCATTTCATTTCATTAGATCTGTTCGTTCAGCAGTTTGAAACCGCTTGCAAACTGACAGACGCATGCGCAGTTTTGAATTCACGTTATAATTTTTAAGTATACGAAAACTTTTCGGGATATTGATACGCAAAACAAAAACAAGTAAGCTGTCGGTCGACGTTTCGGCTTTATTAACTAAATGCCATCCTCGGGACTGTATAAGAGGAAATAAACAGGTCATACATAAGCGGTAACAATAAATCAAACCTCTCTCTCGCCCAACAGCTAAAGTTATGTTTAAATTGTTTGCGCCTTTTTATTTCCGAATACAGTCAGTTTCCTCCAATGGACCATGCTCGGTTTCCTCGAATGAACCGGTCATAAGCTTGTGAAATTACAAGTAGTCCATATAAGGACAAACTTGCTGCCAAACAAATATTGAAGGAATATAAGCCCTCTGCGAAAATTTTATTGTTGCCCGACTTGCATTAACTAAAATTTTTTAATGGTTCTGTAAAATCTTTTTGTTCAGTCAGAAAAAAATAAAAAGCAAAAATCGGTCCATTTGTGGCAACTTTCCCCTATTCAATTTAAAGGCTTGGGATAACAAGGCTATATGTCACATTTAACCTTTTGTGTCAAAAACTATAAATAAACTACAAACATCGGGGAGTTGTAGTAAACTTAAAATCCACAGGAAGGCCAACAAAAACTACCCCTCAATTTGATAGAAGAGTAAAAAGATTATCATCGGCGAATCCTTTTTTATCAGCAAATCAAATTTTGGCAGAATTAGGAGAGTCTGCAGTATTAGAAAGAACAATTCAAAGAAGACTAGTTAAAGTTGTTTGAAGTTGATTTGATGTAAAGTTCAATCATAAAGATGTAATAACAAATTGTTTCGCAATGGAAACAATAGGGGTGGTCAACTTACATTTTGGACACTATTTTGAAACACTCGCAAAAAAATTGTTGTATAATACACGATATGTTTGAAATTCACTTTGGATTAGTAAAATTCAATGAAATAAGAGTTCAACACAACATATATTATTTACCTTGCGATATCAACGAAAATTGTTTAGTTTATCAGCACACGAAAAATTTGAGTTTTTATAAAAAGAAAAATCTTTTTATACAAAGTTTGTAGAAGCTACAGCAACGCGTCTATTCACTTTAAAACCACATAAAATGTGAGGGTTGTGTTAATAAGCACGATGACATTTGAAATAGCGGTGTTACACTTCAAAGTTTTTTCTATAAGGCAGGGTGGTCAAGTTACATCCCTTTCTCCTACATTTTAGTGTTAATAAGATTGCTAAAATTAACAATTATTAATGCGTCGCTTTCTTTTTGTCGGATACTGTATCTTTTTAAGAATTTGTGTTTCCTTATTTTATTTGAAATATTAGGTTATTAATGTAATAAACGCACTGTAAGTATCATTGTTGTGTATTTTTTCTGCACTCTAAATAGTGAACAACCTCGGTGGAGTAACAAAGGCGTTCCTCAATTAGTTCACTATATCGAGACTGTACTGTATTTCAAAATAAAATTAATAAAACAGTAATTCAATCTATGAGCTACAAAATTATGTATATCCAATTTTTGTCTCAAGTCTCTCCAGTCTCCCCTATTTAATCCTATTTAATCAGTGTAGAGTGAATTTTTCCTTAGTGGTTTAGCACGTGACTGGGGCTTGCGCGCCAAATGTAGAAAATTCCCCTTGGCACTCAATTCCACCAATTGATACAAACATAGAACCGAAATAACAAATATTCGTTTCTGCACATTAGCCACTCCCAACCACTAAGGAAAAAATTCACTCTACCCAAAGCATACCTGCCCTGAAGACTTTTGTTGGTAAAAAATCTAATTTTACACTTTGATATCTTATCATGAAAATCAAAAAATTACGGGCTCAGCAACATTAAATTTACTACATTTAGTGCCTTTCAATGTGGCTTCTTATAAACCTAAATTTTAAAGAATTTTAAAATTTAAAAGTTTTAACAACGTCAACGTTTGTAATAAAAAGTAAAACGGCACTCTAAAATAAAATAATTCAACAATTGCATTAAATGGACATATATTTTTAAACAACTGCTTAAATTGCTAAAAAAAATTTCAAGTAACGTTGTAAAGATTAGAATAAAAGCAATTGAAATTTAAAGATATAAAAATAAAATTTTGAAGTAAAAAGTAAAATTTAGATAATGTATCGTTTTAATATCAATTGCTTTTATTCTAATCTTTACAACGTTACTTGAAATTTTTTTTAGCAATTTAAGCAGTTGTTTAAAAATATATGTCCATTTAATGCAATTGTTGAATTATTTTATTTTAGAGTGCCGTTTTACTTTTTATTACAAAATTTAAATTGTATTGCTTAAATTAGAATCCTTTTAATTGTAATGATTTAAACGTTTGTTGATATTTTTTGTTGTAATGTAAGCAGTTGTTAAAAGAAATATTTGAATTTATGCAATTGTCGAATTTTTACAATATAATTTAAACAAATGACAAAAATTTTTATTTAATGATATCGATTTAAAGCAATACACAGAAAATTTTTGCCTAACGTTTTATTTGGCTCTGCCCATCGGTGGAGAAATTTTGAACTTCGCTTTAATTTTTTTGGCAACTATGTTCAAAATTCAAATCCTTAAGGCAGGTAGTGAGTGGCGTGGGTTGCCTATGTAATACGTAATTTTTATTTATTTATGTTCAGATTAGACAAGAGATAAAAGATGCGCTGAAAGTGAAATGTATAACAGCAACTATATATTATAAATCAATAATTATTAAGATATTCTAAAGATTTTAAAAATAACTAAATCTTTAACCATTTTATGTTTAGCATAAATGAATCCTTTACTTTTAAAAGGACCTAAGTCATGTAATTATATTTTGAGATAAACAAAAAAAATGTATAACATTTTACTTTAATTATTTAAATAATTTGCAATTCTATTGAAAAATTATCACTATTTAAAAATTTGGAAAACTTCACTGCTTTAGTATCTTTCTAAATAAAATTTTTTTCAAATCGTGACCTAATTCATTTTGTCAAATATGTCTACAGACCTCCCCCCTGAAGATTTCGTGAATAACTCCGCGATGATTGAGGCTCAATGAAAAGTCATTAAGCTCTAACGAGGCTCTAAGTTTGACACCAAAGTTACCCCAAAATTCAAAATAAGGACTAAAATATAAAACAAGTCGACCCCCCCCCCTCCAAAGATTTCACGAATAACCCCGTAACAGTTGAGGCTCAAACGAAAAGATGGAAGCGCCTTTAGGCTTTAACGAGGCTCTAACGTTTGACACGTTTGTGCAAACATTTGTTTCGTTTGTACCCAAATAGTTTTTGAAATATTCGAGAATTTTGGTAACATCGCACGTGGTAACATAAACTGTTATTTTAGAATTTCGGATTCAAAATAGTCTCAATCGATTGCACTTAGTTTGTGCGTTTGTGCAAAAATTTTTTTCGTTTGTACCCAAACAGTTTTTGAGATTTTCAAGGACGTTGACGCGCATGATTGGATTAACGAGATTCTGGGAAAAACTTACAGGATAATGACGTAAATAGTCTCAATCGTTTGTACCTGTTTGTGCAAGTTTTATTTTCGTTTGTACCCAAATAGTTTTCGAGATAATTCAATTTTAAGTTGGGGGGGGGGGTCTAGCGCGGCCCGATCTATTGAATTCGCGAGCGGCCTAGAGCAATATCTTTATAAACACTTTACAAACTCTCAGTCAGTGCAGACACACCCCCCAATTCGTGAAAACTTTTTCTACCCCTGCTCCCAATGTCTTAACCACTCCAAAAATATCACATGGATTAATTAAAAGATTTTCGCTTCCCCGTGGAATTTGTTCTCCGTGGTGTACTCTGTGAGCAGCATCAATATGATAATGGCTTCGTGGCGTTTCTTCCAGAGGGGCTAGGCACCTCGGTAAGCATGCCAGATCAATTTGCGGTTCGACGCAACCAATCATATATGAAGAAATCGTGGATTCCTGATATTTCGTTATAATCACCAATGTAAATGTAATCTTGTCTATGCTTTTATGTTTTTAATTTTATTTTTATAATTAAAATAAATTAATTTAAATTTTTTAATTTTGTTGTAAATTTCGGTATCAAAATCTTACACGTCGGTCAGCCCGTAGCCAGGATTTCATTTCGGGGGGGGGGGGGCACTTGTAAAAAACCTTTTGTAAAATGTAAAATTTTCGGTTGTTTCCCTTCCATTTTCTTTGTCTTTTCAACATTCTTTTTTATGATTATCTCGAATACTATTTAGGTAAAAACGAAAATAATTTTTACACATATAATTTTTGTATTAATTTTATTAATAAATATTGTTAAAATCGAGTAATTTTTTTATTATTATCCATTTTTCTAATAAACAAATCTTGATAATTTTCTTATGAAAGCAATTAGCAAAATCCCCAGTCTGTTAAAAATAATATGTTCAAAAATAATTCGAATGTCAAAAAAGCATGTCTCCAGCCCCCCCCCTAATTTAAGATTGAATTATCTCGAAAACTATTTGGGTACAAACGAAAATAAAACTTGCACAAGCAGGCACAAACGAAGTACAATCGATTGAGACTATTTTGAATCCGAAATTCGAAATTCAAAACAGCATTTCTCCAGCCCCCCCCAAACTTAAAATTGAATTATCTCGAAATCTATTTGGGTACAAACGAAAGTAAAACTTGCACAAACAGGTACAAACGAAGCACAAACGATTGAGACTATTTTGGTCTTCATGCTGTAAGTTTTTCCCAGAATCTCGTTAATCCATTCATACCGGTGCGTTTGAGACTATTTTGAATCCGAAATTATAAATAACTCTATATGTTACCATGTGCGATGTTACCGAAAATCTCGAATATTTCAAAAACTATTTGGGTACAAACAAAAAAAATGTTTGCACAAACAGGCACTAACGAAGTGCTATCGATTGAGACTATTTTGAATCCGAAATAAATAAAGCCCACTGCATATAATAAACATAGATTTTTGACAAAAAATAGTTTATGTTAGGAGGGCTTATTACCTTATTTCAAGAGGCTTCGTATTCGTATATTATGCAACTTTTGTTTTCATTCGTACCCAAATCTACAAAGTTTCCCTATATGCTGTAAAGCACATTACTTTATTTCTCCATGTAAAATTCCTATTTTTACGCTTATTAATTAATTTTTTTGGGAATTGGACCATTCAATAATATCTTAATAAAAACAGGTAATAATAATAATAAAAAAGAAATTTTGATTCTCTTGTCTAATTTAAACATAAATAAGTAAAAATTACGCATTACATAGGCAACCCACGCCACTCACTACCTGCCTTAAGGATTTGAATTTTGAACATAGTTGCCAAAAAAATTAAAGCGAAGTTCAAAATTTCTCCACCGATGGGCAGAGCCAAATAAAACGTTAGGCAAAAATTTTCTGTGTATTGCTTTAAATCGATATCATTAAATAAAAATTTTTGTCATTTGTTTAAATTGTATTGTAAAAATTCGACAATTGCATAAATTTAAATATTTCTTTTAACAATTGATTAAATTAGAATAAACAATTTGAACAAACGTTTAAATGATTAGAATTAGAGCGTTTGTCATTTAAAGGATAGAAAATAAAATTTATAATTTTAAAAATGAAAAATTTTAAAAACAAAATAATTCAACAATTGTATTAAATGAACATATATTTTTAAACAACTGCTTAAATTGCGAAAAAAATTTTGAAGTAACGTCGATTTGATTTGAATTAGAACCTTAGAAATAAAACTTTGGGCAATTTAAATTTTGTAATAAAAAGTAAAACGGCGTGCCATACGTTTCGCTGAATCACGCATTTACAATACTATCAAGCAAAGTACGAAACCACAGCAACCATTTGCAAATTAGCGCCGTAGTGTACATAATAGTTGAACTATTTTATGCAAAAGGGGCAAGATAATCATAAGAAAGTGATAGAACCCTACTTGCCATTTCAAATTATTTTATCAAAACAAGAAAAATTGTACCATCACTTTGTATGTACTAGAACTTGTAAAAATGGATATAATTCAACCATTTTTTTTCACAAGTAAGATTAAATAATTGTCCTGGATGTGATCTAGTTCAAGTACTTCTATTATTAACGGTAACGAGTAACGTGCGTGAAGTTAGCCCCCCTTTTTTTGAAATTGTAATTTTTTGTTGTTGTTCTGGATTGTTCTCAATTTGTTCTTAATGTTCTTAAAAAAAATTTTTGATTTTGCAAAAAAATAACCAAAAAAATCGAAAAAAACACTTTTTGACGCCAGCCCCCCTTTTTTTGAAATTGCAATTTTTTTTAATTGCTCTCGATTGTTCTCAATTTGTTCTTAATGTTCTTAAAAAAAATTTTGATTTTACCAAAAAACAAGCGCGAACAACGCGAAATAAGATTTCGCGTTGGCCCCCCTTTTTTTGAAAATGAAACTTTTTTTAATTGTTCTCAATTGTTCTCAATTTGTTCTTAATGTTCTTAAAAAAAATTTTTGATTTTGCGAAAAAATTGACCGCAAAAAACGCGAAACAATATTTCGCGCTAGCCCCCCTTTTTTGGAAATTGCAACTTTTTTTAATTGTTCTCGATTGTTCTCAATTTGTTCTTAATGTTCTTGAAAAAAATTTTTAATTTTGCAAAAAAATAACCGCGGAAAGTGTGAAATAAGATTTTGCACTAGTTTCGCTTGTTATATTTCCACGTGTACAATATGAAATAGCCCATAGGCGCAGCTAGCGGGGTGCTGGGGGGGGCTATGCTTCCCCAAAATTCAAATTAGCCCCCCCCCCCAAATCCCAAAAATTATTCGTTTTTAATGGCGATATGCGATATCGATTACAAACACTGAATTTCAACAGAAACTTTATTTTTGGGTTATTGGCAATCTGTCACCCACTTACGAAGTTCATTTCTATAACTGCCCCCTTATTTTTCTGTACTTAGAACTGATTTTTTAATTAATTGTATGGTAATTTTCAAAATAAATAAAATTTTAGTTACCAAATATGGTATATTTGCAATTTGCAAAAATTATTTTTGTTACATGCGATATTTCAGTTTAGTAGGGATGAAAATTTGAATGGATTAGCAAATGATGAGGTTAACGTCGAGTTTGAATAATGATCTTATTTTTTATACCATTTGCAATTTTCATTGAAGATTTCAATTACAAATTTGTAGGTCATACAATTGGATTAGGCTAGGCAAGACTTTCGAGTAACTAATTATTTTTCAAAAAATAGTTTTCCTACCCTCAAATCACAAAAATTAGTTACATGAACATATCTTTATAATTTCTAACTTCAAATCTAAGCGCTATTGAACTAGAAAATCTAAAATTTTTGCCTGCGGCACAATTTTTCGCTATTCTTGCCCCCCCTTTTAAAAGAGTTTTTTGAAGACTTTTTTACCCCCCCCCAAACTTTTGACCCATGCCAGTTATGGGGCGAGAAAATGGCTCCACCTTGCAAAATGTATAGGAAAGTTTATAATAAATTGGCATGATTACTCAGTTAGGCATGTTATATAAAATTCCTTGTTTCAACTTTGAGGGGGTGCCGCCATCTTGGTTCACTGGCCACTAATACTTTGAACTTGACGAAAATGCTAATTTTCTACGCGTTATCTCTAAATCTATTTATCTTAGAAAAATATGTTGTATGAGACAAAAAAAATGCAGAATCGTACGCTCTACAATTTTTATAATCACTATAGCCAACGTATTTCACACCGATAACGCGATAATAGCGAAAAAGCGATTTTCCACCCCTTCACACCAAGATGGCGCCACGAGCGGCATCCCCTCAAAATCCAATCAAGGAACTTTATATAACTTACCTAACTGAACAATCATGCCAATTATAAACTTTCCTATTAGTCCAGTCATTATGTCCGAAAAAATGGCATATAAATACAAATGAACCGAACTGGCTGATTTTTATATATTGTGTAGGGGAGGCTTAGAAAAGCTTAACTTGAAGTTTTCGACCAAGATTTCCTAGGAGCTTCCTCCGCCACGTTGAAAAAAAGGATAAATTTTGTTTTCTTGCGATAACTCGACTCTCCGTCATGGTACGAAAATTGTCAATCAATACTTTTTTGTTAAGCATTTTATGCTCTACAATTTAGTTTATATGAATTTTTCCCCTACCGTTGATCGTTGTTGAGGTATCGAACGTAAAAGTAAAAAATTAAGTACTTGAAACTGGTATTTTGCCATTTTCTCCTTTCTCGTAATACATATCGAAAAAACGTTCATTATCAAACTTGTAGAGCATTTTAATATCTGCAATTTAGCTTTTTTATTTTATTTTTAAGACAAAAATTACGACTTGTAGCGCGCCGTAAAATAGGTAAATCCGCGCAAAGTTGTGATTTCATAGCTCGCGCGATTTTATAAAGCAATATAAATAAATTTAATAAAGCAGCAAAATTTATTATGAATCATATATTATGTATACAATTAATTATTCAAATACATGTTTTTATGTTGTACAGCACAAGATGGAGATGAATGGAGGATCGTTCTTAATACTTATATTTTTCTTCGTTTCGATGGTCCTGGTTTACAGTCCTTCTGTTCGGAATACTCATCGAGTTGTGGAGATTTTCTAACCACATAAAATTATTCTTCGATTGTCGAATCATCCTTATAATCCTCATTGAGCAGGATATCGATTTTGGCAATGTTGCATGTTTGCCCACTGCAATTTAAGGAAATAATGGAACAAGCAATCCCTGCTTTTCTGCACCCACAGGCAGCTCCACATTTTTTCTTGCACTTGCACGATATGAGCTTTAAAAGCTCAGGTGGCGCGGGTTCAACTGTGCTCATAACCGGTTCCAGTCCATGATTTGTTCGTCGCCAATCCTATTCCTTAGGATCCATGTAAAATCCGAGCTACGTTTGCACCTGGTGATATGTACGGAATAATATGCTGGCGTGCTACGTTTTTCGTTGGTGGAAGTAGTGAGAGCAAAAAGCGCTATCTTTCTTAGAAAATTTTCTTCTACACGACCCCATTTTTTGCTTCCGGGTAGCATCGTTTTCGACTTTATCATTATCTCATTCGTAGAATGACTGTATGATTATCTATAAAATCGAGCGAGCTATGAAATCACAACTTTGCGCGGATTTACCAACTTTACGGCGTACTACAAGTCGTAATTTTTATCTTGGAAATAAAATAAAAAAACTAAATTGTAGATATTAAAATGCTCTACAAGTTTGATAATGAACATTTGTTCGATATGTATTACGATAAAGGAGAAAATGGCAAAATACAAGTTTTAAGCACTTAATTTTTTACTTTCACGTTCGATACCTCAACAACGATCAACGATAGAGGAAAAATTCATATAAACTAAATTGTAGAGCATAGAATGCTTAACAAAAAAGTATTGATTGACAATTTTCGTACCATGGCGGAGAGTCGAGTTATCGCAAGAAAACAAAATTTATCCTTTTTTTCAACGTGGCGGAGGAAGCTCCTAGGAAATCTTGGTCGAAAACTTCAAGTTAAGCTTTTCTAAGCCTCCTCTACACAATATATAAAAATCAGCCAGTTCGGTTCATTTGCGTTTTCAAATGTATATAATGACTGGACTTGTATAAATGGAAATATAACATGCAAAGATAGTGCAAAATCTTATTTCACGCTTTCCGCGGTTATTTTTTTGCAAAATTAAAAAATTGTTTCAAGAACATTAAGAACAAATTGAGAACAATCGAGAACAATTAAAAAAAGTTGCAATTTCCAAAAAAGGGGGGCCAGCGCGAAATCTTGTTTCGCGTTTTTCGCGGTCAATTTTTTCGCAAAATCAAAAATTTTTTTTAAGAACATTAAGAACAAATTGAGAACAATTGAGAACAATTAAAAAATGTAGCATTTTCAAAAAAAGGGGGGCCAGCGCGAAATCTCATTTCGCGTTTTTCGCGGTTGTTTTTTGGTAAAATCAAAATTTTTTTTTAAGAACATTAAGAACAAATTGAGAACAATCGAGAACAATTAAAAAAAATTGCAATTTCAAAAAAAGGGGGGCTGGCGTCAAAAAGTGTTTTTCTCGATTTTTTTGGTTATTTTTTTGCAAAATCAAAAATTTTTTTTAAGAACATTAAGAACAAATTGAGAACAATCCAGAACAACAACAAAAAATTACGATTTCAAAAAAAGGGGGGGGCTAACTTCACGCACGTTAACGAGTATAAAAATTATAATATGGCTATTTTTGCTATCTTAAAAATTGAGTAACTTTGCAGCAAAATTTTCAATATTTCTAATCATCCGATTGTAATAAAAATTAGATCACGTCCAAGAGCCAAGTTTTATCTTTAAAATGATTGCAAAATAATTCCCTAAAAGTTAAAATTGTTCGACTTCTAGTACATACAAATGAGCGATTTGTCCCATATAATTAACATAGGTAAGACGGCAGCCTTAAGATCATAATAAATTAACAAACAAAGAGTACAGATTAAGACGTTTCGTATTATAGTAATCATCTCGAATCCTTACTAATAAAATCCCACATGTGTCTATCTCGCTGTCTTTTTAATTACCTCTGTCTGTTAGTAACGCAATTTTTTTTTCAATACATATTATGTATGTCGATCACGACTTTCATATTTGATAACGATCCCCACCTTATGAAGCCAAGCAACTTCAAATAGTGAAATTATCGCCTCTTTGTGAGGCCCAAGGCCAAACAGACTTTTTACAATTTACGATATTCTCACATTTAGTAAGGCTAGAGGCCGAGAAACTATATAAACCTCATTTATGTTGATAATCCCCACTCTAGCAATAACAGGCCGAACAAATCTTACCTTCAGGTCTACTTGTAACCGAAGGTCGAGCTACATAATCATTTACATATTGGAACAATTTCTACTCTGTGAAACCTAAAGCTGAACAACGACTTCCGTCATCTGTTAGAATTGATCTAATTTTAAACGACCATCTATTTTTCTTTAAAGTTCCACTTGATATGAACTCTCAGGCTGATTAAGCGTTTTGACCAAATTTATAATACTGCGAGCATTCCAGAGCAAAAGACCTAAAAAAATTTGCCTGTTGCCAAAATGAGATAGAGTTTGTGACATAAACTACCTTCTGAAACGCCACCCCTAATGAGAGAGTTGACCTAAACAGAGACCAGAATCTGTTGCAATCTGGAACGAACCTCACCAGTTTGTGTAGCCTACACGATGTTAATTCGCGTTTTACATTACCGTTGGTGGCGCTGCAAACCATACGTTTCAAATGGATTTATAAATTATTCCGTGTGGTGGCGTTAATGTAAATGTAAACAAGTTCATTATGTAAACAAAGCAAAATACGTGCTAAAAGAACTTCGAAATTATTCCGTGTGGTGGCGTTTTGTTAATGTAAAACGCAAATAGACTAGTCTTCCATTCGTCGCGAAAGCGAGGCTATGGATTCTGAAAATAAAATATAGTTTCGGGAACTCCAATAAAACGCAGGTATCTAATAGTAGTCTTCTTCAGCCTACCCTAGTCCACTCCTGGACCATAGGCCTCTCCAGTAATAGAGGTTAATAATAGTAATCTGTTTTAATTTACAAAAATAATTGAGAGATGTTATCACACTTCCAGAAATTGCAATGTAAAATGACACTGCACAGTTAGCAAATGAAAAATACGGTGTCACAATCAAAAAGTGCACCCAACTCAAATTAACCAGTTCCCATAAAGAGTAACATCTAAGTTTTACCCAAAACTGAAATACAAAAATCAACAATAACACGTCGCGTCGGTCAATACGAATTTAAAAGGAAAAATATACTTACTCGAGCTCTTATAAGCTTACAACTTATATGGTACCA
The DNA here is from genome assembly GCA_958510855.1 of Rhagonycha lutea. Classification (NCBI taxonomy): domain Eukaryota; kingdom Metazoa; phylum Arthropoda; class Insecta; order Coleoptera; family Cantharidae; genus Rhagonycha; species Rhagonycha lutea. The sequence goes on along the minus strand of OY294041.1, from coordinate 17,444,391 downwards.
GGTATTCGCTTCCAATCGAGATCAAACGTGCGGCTTTGTGCCCGCATGCTATGTAATTAAGAATGCAGGGTAGGATCGAGGAATATCGTGAAATTCAAATTAAAAAGGAACCCTGTAACAAATGCAAAAATTTGTTACAAGTTAATCAATTGTGCTACAGAGGAACTCTTTAAATAATTGTCAAAGTTTAAGATTGTTCAAGGAAAGTCGCAATATAGCCACATTCAAAGTTCAGCCGCTTGAGTCAATCTGGAGATGAGAATAATATGTTGAATTCATGGATGAAAGATAATCTGAACACTAATTGGTGAAAATTGTCTTCGCTTTGAAGAAGAATTGCTAGGGTTTCCTTCCGGAGGAACACTAACCGTTTTAGAAGATGCTAATATGCAGGAAACTTTTGGCAATTCATTCAAATCGATTGCCTGATTTACCTATAAACCGTCCCTGTTTGGGTAGAAATACCACAATGAATTTTTAACAGTTTGCTATCATTACTGGGCTGCCTCCAGATTATTGTTCTTCATAGATTTATTCAATCTTCTATTATTTTGAGTTGCAAAATAAATTCTATTGGTACTACATTTCAAACGTGCCAACTTAAATGAACCTTTCAAACATAACTAACTACCTCATGAAATATACCTAGAAAACAAGTGTTGCTTGGTTACTTATCAAATTTTAAAACATTGGGTTGGTTAACTAAATTTTATGGTGTGTGAACTGTGAACGTAGAAAATTTGAACTGTGTACTTAAAAATTATTATGGAACGTGCATCAATGAAAAGATCCATATCTTGTGAGCCAGAAAGACCAGCGAAAAGAAGACGTCGTTTAGGTAAGGAAGAAATTGTCGATGTAGCTCCCTGGAAGCCATCAGTGTTTCCTGTTATTGTTACCAAAAATTGCACTCAGGAGTACATGAATTCAAGTATCGAATCAGAAATTAAAAAACTTCAACGAAGCAAACAATTATTGAAACATAACAACAAAACTCAAAGTTTCAATGAGACCAGTGAGGTACTGTTAACTTTTCAGCAAATTGGTGTGATTTGTGAAAGGACAATGAGTGAACGGGAAACTGAACTTCGAGAAAAATATGACAAAATTTTAAATGACAAGCTTGCAGAACAGTATGAAGAACTTCTTAGATATAGTTACGAACAAATAAAAAAAACTGTTAAACCTCATCTGAATTATTTCTCGTAGATTATTATCAAAAACTTTTATATTTAGATGAAGTAATTTTAATTGTATTGTAAAGTATTCAATATGTAAATTTATTTGTAATTTGAATCAATATAATAATTTATGCCAAAATAATGTGAATCTTCCATGTAAGGGTTCCCAATAGTTTGGGGACCACCTCCCGATTTCGTCAGGATAATAATTCCAGGACTTAGTTAAAACATATGCAGACAGAAATTACGAGGCCGCAGAGGTTTTTTTTTAGGTATTTTTCACTGCTATGCGTAGTTCGGTCACCATGCGGTCACCCATCCAGTATAGTAATCATACTTGAGTGTCGTGAATTGACGGTAACTATTTACATTGCGCTGTCGCGTCACCGTTGTACAATTTATTTATTTAGGTGCATTTCCTACGAAGCCGATGTGACGATTTGTAGAATGCCACCGATTGGCCAATTATATCATTACAAGCATAAACTTAGAGATAATAATCCTACCATACTTTCTTATGTCAAGTAAATGTAATCATTTTTTGTGACAGATTTTGAAATTCAGTTCATTCAAAATTTTAATAAATATGTCATAATTTGTAATAGAATAAAAGAAAAAAAGACTTTTAATATGATAGTGATTTGGACATTGATAAAGTAAACACCCCTCCCTAACCCCCACTAAACTACAACAGTGAAAATATTTTGCAATGGCTTATTCGAGTATGAATTCTGACTCAGAAGAATCGACCACTGCTTTTGGAAATATTAGAGAAAACGCCGAATGTACAGATGAAAGTGTTGCAGATAACAATTTGGCGACTGTATGCCAAAATCCAACATACAGCGTTTTTGAACTTTTGCGCCATCCTAGTCAACATCTAAAAGAACTTTCGCATGTATTATATGTATTTTTGATTTTTACTTTTGCTACAGTAGGAGCCCTTCATATGATTAAGCTAACTTGCGCAACTATTTACCAATTATATGTCTACCTTCAAAGAAAACCGTCAGTCCATATCAAGACGTATTCTGATCACTTGCCCACATTTATTACTGTTATGGAAAGAATATTAATTACTTTGTTTTCCTTCTGGTTAGAATAACTGTTAAAGGAACGTGCATTTTAAAATAAGCAATAAAAAAGATACGCAATGATAATTTTTAAACCATACATTATTATAAAGTTTTAAATTTGTGAATAGCACTGGAACACGTCACTCATTAATGTTAATTTGAATTTATGTTTCAGTTGTTCAGCACCATCGACCGGTGGTTTCTATTTTGATAATCCCTCCCCATTTCTCTCTGTTCACCTCCACTATTATTTAACCAACACCTGCCATCTTTTCAACTTGTCTTTCCATTTTTCCTTAGAATGGCCAACGACCAATTCTTCTCCTTCCAACTCGAGGTTTCTACTGCAATATTTTCCACATCCATCCACCGTTCTTTGTTTTGGCCAAGTAACTTAACCAGTTCCACTTTAATTCAAATTAACCCCCCATTATGTCGACTGCGCCACCTTGCTGCTTTTTCCACTCATTTATGACTCATCTAGCAAAAAAAATTTGAAGCCGAAGCAAAGCAATTAAAATATTGAGATGTGGTAAGATCAATCAAATGGATCCTATGATGATATTGGTTAATTTTAAGTTAAAGTAGAATTTGTCTATTTGTGTTACATGAATCTTTAGGAGCAATTTTAAGAGACAAATGCGATAATTTTGTCACTACAAACACATAAAACAAAACAAATTTGATTTTTCATAAAGGTTTGGTGTATTTGATGTGTACTTGTGGGGTTTCGCCCAGAAAAGTGAAATTTTACCTGAAAAGTGAAAACAGTGTAATTTCGAATGGATGGCGGTATTTAAACCGGAAACTTAAGACTTTTGTTGTTAAAAATTGTTATTATGGTGGTAGGTTGAACTGGACAGCAAGAAGCGATAAGCCGTTCGACGAGCAAGTCTTTGGTCGACCTTCTTTGAGTCCGTTTCGAGAATTGCGAAAGTTTTCGCAATTTTTCTCAGAAAGACCATTTTGAGAGCTTTTGGAACCACAAAAGCAATTATACAGGCCATAGGAAGTGAACGTGAGTGTTTTTACTTCGTAATTTTGGTAAAATAGTCATTTTGCATGGAAATTTGTGGTCACGAACGATTTTCGACTTTATTGAAATTTTTTGACTTTTGGAATCGTTATACCTGAAATATCGACAAGAGCATTAAATTCATGATTTGTGAGATACACAAATCAACATTACGTTACGTTTCGAGTTGGATGACTGATATTTTCGACGATTATAAATCCCACATTGTAAAATTTGAGGTTAAATTGGATACCAGGTGTGATCGCTTCCGTTTGGTAAGGAAACTTGAAAATTCTATTCACGGCACTCGTGGTTTATAACACAGCACTGGAATAATTTCACACGTTATTTCACTTGATTTTGGATGAAAAAGCAGAATTTGGTACCAACAGAAGTTCGCGCTACTGTAAGATCAACTCTGGAAGCCATATTGACATATGATTTGCAGATCACCGACATACGTTTAGTCTCGAGTATAGGATGTTTCATATTTTTCGCCAACCACCGAAATTTCGTAACGAGTAAGTGGATGAACTTTATTATTAAAAACACCATTATTGTAAAATTTTATATTATTCTCACACAAATTACATTTAAGAGGGGCCTAATAGAGATAGCATGATACTATATTGCACTCTCTTACACTCGTGGGGCAAGATAGGCGAGCCAACCTTTGCCAACCTCAAAAGGTTGCCGACCCCTGTTCTATGATGTTGAAAGAGGTGATAGAGGCTTCGCCTCCACGAAACTCTGAAAACAAAGTGACGCTATGCTGTTGTGCTAACAGACCAGCGGTCGGCAACATTTTAGGTATTGCGGACCACTACGTTCGCAATTTAAATTTTGCGGACCACTAACTTTCTAATTGTTTGATCACCAATTTTTTTTTAATAACCTTTATTTTTACCGTATGTCATAATGAAACAAACTTATTGAATCTCACGCTTACATTTGCTCGGAGCAACATATTTTTATGTGCAATGATACAGCCAGTGGCTGTTTTAGCACTTATGAGGCCCTAGATGCAATTTAATTTTAAGGGCTCCCCTAGAAATATTTTTGCTACCCCTACAGGAATGATTTACGACCTCCGGCACACAGGGGGAATTTTTTTTGGAAAGTACTATCTGTTTTATATAGGAATATTGCATCTGAGACCTTGTTTTAATACCCAATCTATGATGAAGTATTATAATCCGACGTCCTAAAATTTTCCACCAAATAATTAAATTCAAAAAATGGCCGGACTATCTACTTCACAACCCAGCTCGCTCAATCGGAAAACAATGCCGGGCGGTGATCGTACGACCTTGCAACTTTAAACCATAATTTTATTTCTCAAAAACGGATTCAATTAATTTATACTCCTATTCAAAATTCTTCTTTTCAAAAAGTCTTTACTAAATAAAAACTAAACTAGCTTTTCCTCAATAATTATTTTAGCTATTTATTAATTTCCAAAATTCAAACTTTTACATTCAAGTCAGCATTAACAAAATTAAACGACCTCGCAACACCGTAGGTTATGGCACGCCGTTTTACTTTTTATTACAAAATTTAAATTGCCTAAAGTTTTTATTTACTTGAAAATTTTTTTCGCAATTTAAGCAGTTGTTTAAAAATATATTATGTTCATTTAATACAATTGTTGAATTATTTTGTTTTTAAAATTATAAATTTTATTTTCTATCCTTTAAATCAGGGGTGTCAAACTCATTCTAGCCGCGGGCCATTTTCTGACAAACGAAATTTCCGCGGGCCGCACTGTTGACTTTTGTTCACCCACCTCCATTTTTGAACGGTATATTTATCGTAAAATATACAATATTCCCAGAAATATATATTTTTTATTATAAAACAAGCAATCGCCGAAGTTTATTCGGGCCGCAAAAATATACGTGGCGGGCCGCCAGTTTGACACCCCTGCTTTAAATGACAAACGCTCTAATTCTAATCATTTAAACGTTTGTTCAAATTGTTTATTCTAATTTAATCAATTGTTAAAAGAAATATTTGAATTTTTACATTAGTCGAATTTGAACAATACAATTTAAACAATTCACAAAAGTTTTTATTTAATAATATCGATTTAAAACATTACACAGAAAATTTTTGCCTACAGATTTAATTTGGCTCTGCTGTCGGTGAAGATATTTTGAACTTCGTTTAAATTTATTTGGCAACCGTGTGCGATATCCAAGATTACCGCAAGTCGTATGTGTTGCCTATGTAATTTGTAACTTTTATTTATTTTTGGGTTAGACAAGAGACATAAAAAATATTTCGTTCGTGTGAAATAACGAACACAATTTATTATAAATCAAAACTTCTTTATAACCAGTATTTATTAATAATATATTCTATATAAAAGATATTCAAAAATAACTAAATTTATGAAGACCAAAATAGTCTCAATCGCTTGTGCTTCGTTTGTACCTGTTTGTGCAAACATTCTTTTCGTTTGTACCCAAATAGTTTTTGAAATATTCAAGATTTTCGGTAACATCGCATGTGGTAACATAAACAGTTATTTTAGAATTTCGGATTCAAAATAGTCTCAATCGATTGTCCTTAGTAAGTGCCTGTTTGTGCAAACATTTTTTTCGTTTGTACCCAAACAGTTTTTGAGAATTTAAAGGAAAACATAAAGGAATAGACTAACGAGATTCTGGGAAAAACTTACAGGATAAAGACGTAAATAGTCTCAATCGTTTGTACTTCGTTTGTACCTGTTTGTGCAAGTTTTACTTTCGTTTGTACCCAAATAGTTTTCGAGATAATTCGATTTTAAGTTTGGGGGGGGGGCTGGAGAAATGCTGTTTTAAATTTCGAATTTCGGATTCAAAATAGTCTCAATCGATTGTACTTCGTTTGTGCCTGCTTGTGTAAGTTTTATTTTCGTTTGTACCCAAATAGTTTTCGAGATAATTCAATTTTAAATTAGGGGGGGGGGGCTGGAGACATGCTTTTTTGACATTCGAATTATTTTTGAAGATATTATTTTTAACAGACTGGGGATTTTGCTAATTGCTGTCATAAGAAAATTATCAAGATTTGTTTATTAGAAAAATGGATAATAATAAAAAAATTACTCGATTTTAACAATATTTATTAATAAAATGAATACAAAAATTATATGTGTAAAAATTATTTTCGTTTTTACCTAAATAGTATTCGAGATAATCATAAAAAAGAATGTTGAAAAGACAAAGAAAATGGAAGGGAAACAACCGAAAATTTTACATTTTACAAAAGGTTTTTTACAAGTGCCCCCCGAAATGAAATCCTGGCTACGGGCTGACCGACGTGTAAGATTTTGATACCGAAATTTACAACAAAATTAAAAAATTTAAATTAATTTATTTTAATTATAAAAATAAAATTAAAAACATAAAAGCATAGACAAGATTACATTTACATTGGTGATTATAACGAAATATCAGGAATCCACGATTTCTTCACACTGTAAAAAAAATCCATGTAAAATTACTATGATAATAGTAGGCTAATTTGGAGGGTTCTGAAGCCAATCAGTGTAAGTCATTAACCAAGTTAAGTGAGATAATTGGATATTTTCAAATTGTAGCACATGAAAAAAACTACTTCGTATATCGGTTTAATATACAAACTTTTTATTGGAAACAAATACTTAAACACAGTAACTTTAATTGAAATTGAATTAAAATCACAAAAGTTTTTGGTAGGTATCAATAGGTAAGTCATGTTTAATAAAAATTTGACTTACACTGATTGGCTTCTGAACCCTCCATTTGACTCCTACTATTATCATAGTAATTTTACATATTAATTTAAGGTGTATAAAATTCCTTATGCATTATGTAAAGTTACTTATACATGTGTAAAATTGATAGTGCATTGTGTAAAGTTACATAAGACATCATCCGTCAACAAAATATGTTACCATTATTAAATGTAAATTTCCGCCACCGATATGTAAAATTACCAATCAAAGGAGGAAGTTTACAAACTTATTTAGTAATATTACCAACGTTAAATGTAAATTTTCGCACAGCATTATGTAATATTACTTATCAATGGAGAAACTTTCCAAAAGTTTTCAGTAATATTACAATCATTAAATGTAAATTTTCGAATTGCATGTGTAAAGTCACTAATCAAAACAGTAATTTTCCATGCGGGTTCTGTAATTTTACAATCCATTTATGTATTAAATATTTTACACTTTAAATGTAAGATTACACAATTGTAATGTAATTATTCTCTGAAATTGTGATTACACACGTTCTCTGTATTTTTACAGTTCATATATGAGTGATATTACATAAGCATGAAGTAAATTATCATAATATACGTGTAAGATTACACAATTGAAATTTAATTTTTTGTGAAACTGAGATTACATACATTCTCTGAATTTTTACAGTTCAGATGAGTGATTTTACATAAGCATCAAGTAAATTATCATAATACGTGTAAGATTACACAATTGAAATTTAATTATTGCGTAAAATTGTGATTACATGCGTTCTTTGTATTTTTACAGTTCGTATGAGTGATTTTACATGAGCATAAAGTAAATTATAATAATACGTGTAAGATTACATAATTTTCTATTTTTTTACAGTTTATATGAGTGATAATTACATAAGAATCAAGTAAATTTTACATTATATAAATACGTGTAAAATTACACAAATTGAAATTAATTATAATTTTTTATTCAATTTTAATTTTATACAATCAATTTTTATAACAAAATTAAATATTACATTATTCTTCTTAAGAGGGGCCTAATAGAGATAGCATGATACTATATTGCACTCTCTTACACTCGTGGGGCAAGATAGGCGAGCCAACCTTTGCTGGTGGCGAAGATTTTTCCTAAACCATAAAAAATTTTCAGATTTTTTTTTGTTTTTTGGAATCTACATAGTTACCATTTAGCGGTAAAGAAAATTCAAGCGATTTCGTTGAATACTTTAAAAGCTATAGCAATATAGATATTTGATGCTGTGCACATTTTTACACAACCTTATATATCGCTCGACATTTGTGTCGAACACGTCTAAAATTGCTCCAAGACTGATATTGATTCAAGTTAATAAATTGCCTTCTGATTTATCTGATCTTTTGATTGACTCCGTTGAATCCACAAACTGTAGATCTGTAGTTTCCGTAAGTGTGAATCGACTTAATGCTATTCGGGGCTTATTTTGTTCGAGTGGTCTACATTGGGCGAGATTTTGTTACCGAATCATTTAGGAAGCAGATTTGAGCTTTAGATCACGACAATATGTTCTAAATACATTTCGTTGCTTTATTGAAAATGGAAAAAAATACAATTACTTGCTGTTATAACAAAACTCATGTGTATCGTCGTGCAGCTTCCTCTGTGGGAATTTTCTCGAATAATGCTGTTGATGGATATATCAACTGCATCTGAGATAATCCTGATTGTCGCATTTCAACCCAAAGCAATGCAATGATGCACTCTTTGGGTATGCAAGGCGTTCAAGTTCACGAATTGCAATGTTCGTTTTCCACCAACTATTGGGAATTTACATTACCGTTGGTGGCGCCACCGGCACTACCAACATGGCGTGGTTGATGAGTACAGTTGATGTTGTTTATATGGGTGTTTGTGTGTTTTGTTCATAAAATCTGTATTAAATATGTAATGGTGCCTTAATAATTATGTGTTTTGAAGAGAAGGTGGATAGTAGGAAAACTTGAATGAATGCTGCTATAAACTCTTAATCGGAGAATGAACAAATGGCAGTAGATAGTTTACTATGCGAGTAATGTACCATATTAATAACTGTAATTTTTAATAAAATAAAATGCATTATGATAATAATGTTAATATTTATTTATGTGTACATATCACATGTAACATTTTATTAAAATAATTATTCTGTAATCGTTGAATTAATTTCATTTTCATAGTAAAATCTACATCCGTACTTCACAATTATATTAATAAATGACGAATCAAAAGAAGCAAAGGTAACGAAAGAGCATTCATTTAAGTTTAATAGTGCCATTCCAAACTGGAAGTGCATAATGTTTTTTTGAACAAAATTTCCCCATCAACCGTAACAACATATTTACATGTTGCGATGCAGTTTATACCATCGTGGGTGAATCTCAACCACGGCTGATGTTTATTTATTTAGCCTGGTTTGTGTGTGAAAGATAGGTAATATCTATTACTCATAATTGATGACTTGCTGAAAAATACCTACATGAATTTAAACAGAAAAATATTAAGATCAACATTTGACTTTTAGGTTAAGTGTACCTAAAATTAACGTTTTTAATATAAATTTTAAATAAAACTATTTACCAACTTAAGTAATACATGAATATATAATTAACAAATTAATTATTTGTTAATTTTAACACAAAATAATAATACACTAATCATACAAACAAAGTAAACAAACGATCTGACAGCTGCAGGTGTACTCATCGACTAAGTTCAAATTACCGACGAGTGGTGGCGTTTGGTTAATGTAAATTCCCAATCTTCACCGAATTGGTTTTACCAGTCTTAAGACGAATTACGCTTTTGAAACTACAATATTTTATACGTTTTTGGGCCGATTTTTTGGTTAAGTTTTGTACGAAATTTAATCAAAATTATTTATTATGAGTATAATATGATTTTTTCATGACAATGGAGTTTTTGATCTGATAATTTCAAGTCGTAACTTGATTGTTCATCGATATATTTAAGATTGGTAGAAAAAGGATAGCCCTTTCCAACGCCATATTTAAGCAAATCAACAATAAATTGAAATATCCATGATCTGTCTATTTTATAATGAAAGAACATTCGATGCCATTTAACACTAAACTCTCAGTTCAATTTTTGACCACATTTTTAAGCATTTGGAGCCTTATGTCCGCAAATACTCTATGTAGTTATGTTGGCTTCCGATGGTTTGATCGTTCTTGGTTTATCAGCATAGACCAAGGATTTAACATAACCACAAGAAAATAATCCAAAGGCGTTAAATCACATGATCTTGGTGGACAATTGATAGATCTACCTCTCGAAATAATTTTATCACCAAATTGTTCCTTCAAAAAATTCATTTGTTGCGATAGCTGTATGGCATGTGGCACCATCCTCTTGGAATCATATCTCCTTCAAATCAATATCGTGCAAATTGGGAATAAAATGATCAGTGGTTATCATTCTGTAACGGTCGCCATAAACGGTAATATGCACTCCATTTTCATTTTGAAGAAGTACGGGCCAATGCTACCACCAGCATATTATAATATACTCGTACACCATGCAGTGCATCTTTCCTGGATGCATCGGTATTCGGTATTCAATTATTTGCGGATTCTCCACACTCCAACATGCAGATCGTCACAAATGGTTACTAGCGATGGTGGGCATGAGCCAGCAGCCACCTTGTACGCGACTGGAGACTGCTGGGACTCAGATAGGTCGATCTACAGGAATAAAACCCTGCTCCAAGAGCGCAAGTGACCTATACGAAGAAACTTGAACCGCTTTGGCATGAGAACTTGGATTTAACTCGTTATGACTCCTCGGTCCGTAACACAGATCCTTTTAGGGTTTTAGGATAGCTAAATGCCTCACCATTTGAATGAAGTTTTGGACAGTTAGAGATCTGCGTTAGAAGGGTCATGAGGATACATCATCAAGTGAAGTGTGAGCCCTGTGTGGCGATCCTGGGAATTATTTTCGATTGCTGAATCTGTAAATCATCTCAAATCGACACTAGGAATCAAGGTTACCCTGGGTGTGACCGGAGACTGCTTGGGCTCTGAAGTAGGTTTAGGTTCAACACATAGAATGAAGACTCTGCTCCAAGAGATTAAGAAGTGCCTATGCGAGGTAACTCAAATCCGTTAATGAGTCTTGGGCCTATTTTTCTTGGTTTATCTAGCATTTTAATCTAGAAGTTCTATCAAACTGTGCCTACCTAACTTAAACGAACGAAGGTTACCGAAAGGGTAACTGGATCATGGTGTGGAAGGTCAGCACTAAGGGTCATCTATCAAATTATAAACTAACCTTTAAAAACTACAAAGTGACCTGAAGGGTTATGTCCTGATATGAACAAATTTGAGATGGCAAATAAATCTCTGAGGCTGTTCCTCAGAGAAGGAACATCCCTTGAATCATTTGACCCAAAGTGGGTTATGATTCGAAACAAAAACTACTACGGGAGTGGGAAGCCCGAGATCAATTATCTCATGTTTGCTTGACCATGGTCGGACTCATAGTGGCGTGTGGTTCTTAGGAAAGTAGTTTCTAAACGTTTACAGAACGGAATTTCAGTGCTCTGCGGAGCACTGTAGCTCAATTTGGACCTCAGTGCGGCCTGTCTGTCGTAGATCCCTTCACCTAAAGCCATCCGGCCCTTGCACACCATAGTAGGGGGAGGATAAAGATAATTGTTAAGTTTAATCAGCATCTAAATCTAAAAGTTTATTACTCCAAATGCGGCATTGAGCCAAAAATGAGCCTCGTCACTAAACAAAATTTTGCGGCTTACGTTCTTGTAAGGCATCAAACCAAGATCTTTACGCAAAATTTTCTACTTACGCCAAAGAAATATGGATTCTCTTCAACATTGGCGTTTACAGCAACGATATTTTCTTCGGTACACACAGGTCTTTGTCTTCTTTGTGTTTTAACATCTTCTTCTTCTTCTAGTGACTATCCGTTTCGAATGTTGGCGATCATCATGGAAATGCGTACTTTGTCTACTACAGCTCTCAAAAGACCCACTGTTGTTGTATTATACCATGTTCTGAGGTTCTTTAGCCATGATATCCTTCTTCTTCTCGGTGCTTTCTTTCCTTCTAATTTTCTTGTAGAATTGGTAACTCTCGGATAATTCGCTCCAAATACACGTAAAAGACTGCAGAGCGCCTCAGAGTGACCCAGAGATGAGATAAGAGCGAGCAACGACTGGAGTGACGGACGTGATTCAACGAGTGGCGGAGCTGAAGTGGCGCTGGGTTGAACATGTGGCACGACAGGAGAAGGACCGGTGGACGCTGAAGATGACGCAATGACGACCAAGAGAAACGAAGAGAAGTGTGAGACGACCGCAGAGAAGATGGAGAGATGACATCAAAGAATCGGCGGGTACGGGCTCGCAACAGATAACGCAAGATAGAGAAAAATGGAAGGAAAAAGGAGAGGTCTACGTTCAGGAGTGGACAAATAACGGATCTCTTGCGCACACCTCGCTTAATTGTAACTTCCTCGGAAACCTCTCCTTGGATCCTTATTTCGGACGTCTGGTTCCAATATAAATTACTGATAATTCCTAGATCTCTATGGTGAATTCTTATTTCTTCCAAAATCTCAAAGAGTTCATCATGATTCACATTATCGAACGCCTTTTGATAGTCGGCCAAACAAACAAATATATCAGAATTGACACCTCTGCATCTTTGGAAAAAGACCTGAACACTGAACAAAGCCTCTCTTGTGCCCATTGAAGAAATCCAAGTTGTGTGCGGTCGAGGTATTCTTCTCATATTCCCTGGATTCTCTTATGAATTATTTTTAGGAAGAGTTTAAAGAGATGATAACTCATGAGGCTAATGATGCAAAAATCACCACAGAACTTAGCATTTGGCTTTTTTGGTAGTAGAATAAATGTAGATTTGAGCCATGTCTTTTGGTATTTGTCCACTAGAGTATATTCTATTAAAAACCGCTGTCCCCCAAGCGCATGGATACCGTCTGGCCCAGATGACCTGCCATCTCTGAGTTGTGAAATTGAATTCAAGACCTCATCTGTTGTTATTGTCAGGTCTTTTGATCAACTGAATTCTGGGAGTTTGTTCGGGTCTACTGTCTTCGAAGATTTCGGATATGTTGACTTCCGAGTGTCCATTTTCTCCATTTTAACATCAAGGAGCGTGAATTGCATATTAAATTTATCAATAATTCGATAAATGGCTTGCTCGCTCGAATCATCGATTATGTACTATCCCATAAAATTCTTCTTCTTTTTCAACGTAGTTTAAGCCGTAAGGCTTGTTATTACCAACATCTGCGTCGTTTCCTTGGTAGTGTTAGTTCTGTGAGCATATACAAATTTTACATCCATTAGGTAGGTAGCTTGCTAGACTTGCTTCAGATGTGCCATGTATCCTTGTTTTTATGTTGTTAATGGTGGCAATTCACTAACCCAGGGGACCACCGGCTTAACGTGCCTTCCGAAGCACGGAGACTATAGTCATAAGAAAGTTTGACTCTCCCCAGGTTTGAACCCAGTGCCCCGCATTCGCATCCAACTGCGTTAGCTGCAAGGTAATGACCGTCTCTTTCCGTATCTCGTCTCTCAACCATAAAATTGATGTTATAAAATTAACCTTAAATTTTCATATGACTAACTTTATGAAAATGTTCAATAAATTATAATTTTCAGAGAACGGAGTAATTTCAATTGATCAATAAACGTAATTGAAATTGATTTCTAACTTAGGGTGATTCGCGACATTCAATGCATATGTGGCTATACAATTTTATGGTGAGCAACTTTTCCAATTAGGAAAAGCGTAAAATATTACTTAATTTGCAGAAATTTACTTACTGCACAGAAAGCTACAGCTTTCCCATTGTGAACTGGACGAAAATCAACTTCATTTGTTAATTGCTGAAGGTTGGCAAGTTAAATAATTTATTACAAAAGATTGAGCCGTTTCGTTTAAAACACTACAAATTTTGGCTTTTCTTTTGTTTACAAAATTCTCACAAAGTTAATTAATTTTCACTTTTAAGGTTTAAAGATTACTATTTTGATTTTGATATTATGATATTACAAATTATACAAGAGTAAACAATATCAATGTTACTTTCTTCCAGTGACATTCGTTTGTCGACCTTTGTAATGAGAACAGATAACTTTTATTGGACCTGCAAGTGTTGATCTTCCTATCAAGGAACTCATTAAACCTGAAAGCAAAATAAAAACTAATTTGGTAATTATCATCTGTTTACCTCTACAAAATTTTATTTCTAATTTTATAGCCAGATTAAGAATTTTACTATTCATTCCGTTTTTCTTAGTCTCTTTTCTGTCTTTCCTGTTATCAATTTTACAATATGACAATATCGTATATCTCTGTAATTTTTTAACCGTAAAATTTTTGTTTGGCTAAATTAATACGGTAGCATTGCCAATAAATCATTTATTATTTGAACATTATAATTTACAATTACAAAATTTATGAGTGGAGGTTTTATTATAATTTTTTTTGCAAAATATACATTATTTAAATAAATCTCTTGTGAACCCTGAAACAAAATATATTATTTTAAGTGTTGAAAGATATTGAATTTTATCAAATAAACCAACATTGCGTATACATATAATTTCGTTCCTTTATTCTGACTCATCTGTTATGGATCAGCAGATGTTCTAATTCATTTTGAAGTAAAAAGCTATCCTCATAAATGTCACTATTACTTTTCCTTTTTCCTGCCATGAGCAACCATGTTATGTCTATTCAAATCGCTTTTGCGTGTAAAAGCGGAAGAGCAAACTTCACATCCAAATGACTTGATTTTGGGATGGCCCAACATATGACTTTTCAAACCCGATTTTTGAGCAAATGTAGTTTGACAGATTTTACACTTAAATGTTTTCTCGCCATGGATTAAAAGATGCTTCCTTAGGGAAGTTCTCTGGGAACACTTATAATCGCACATTTCGCAACCGAAAGACTTCTCTTTGGTATGAGTCAGAATGTGTTTCTTCAAAGTGCACTTAAGAGCAAATTTATTTTGACAAATTTCACACTTGAATGCTTTCACTCCGGTGTGAGTTATCATATGCTGTTTTAAATTCTTTTTGTGGCGGAACGTGGATGGACAAAGCTCACAACCGAAAGGCTTCACTCCAAGATGGATCGGCACGTGAGTTCTTAAGTCGCTTTTACGTGCAAACCTCAAGTTGCAGTGCCCACATATAAATCGCTTTTCTCCGGTATGAACTACCATGTGGACTTTCAAGTAAGATTTTTGTTGAAACAACGATCCACAAATGTCACAACAAAACGGTTTTTCTCCATTGTGACTGATTTGATGACGATCCAAGTGATTTTTAGTCGAAAAAGACGCAGGGCAGGTTTCGCATGCGAACGATTTTGGAATCTTCATGTGGATACATTCAAAGAGGCAGATGTTGCAACTAACCGGCTTTATATCGAAATGAGTTTGTAGGTGTCTTTTTAAGTAACCTTCAAGGGCGAAGGTGGAAGAACAAATTTCACAACTGAAGTTTTTTTCGGGTACATGGGTCCGAACGTGACTCTTGAACCTCCTCTTACTTGTGAACACTTTGAAGCAAATTTTACACTTGAAAGCTTTTTCTACAATGTGCGTCTTCATGTGGGTGTTCAACTCGTTTTTCCGGTAAAATTTTAGCGGGCAAATTGAACAAGCAAACGAACGTATTCCAATGTGCCGCATAATGTGGCCTTCTAGGGAAGCTTTGCTTAAAAATGTAGAAGAGCAGATGTCGCAGAAAAAGCTTCGCTCTCCGGTGTGGCCTAAGCGGTGCCTATCCAGGGCACTTTTACGTAAAAATGATAATGAACAAAAGTCGCATTTGTAAGATTTTTCCCCGGTATGTGAAAACATATGGTGCTTCAGATCAATGTTGCACAAAAATTTGGATGAGCAAATTTTACAAGAATATCGTCTTATTTCGGTGTGAGTCCCCATGTGGGTTCTCAAAGTTGCTTTTTCTGTGAACTTGACTTGACATACTTCGCAGGTGAAACATTTTTTTGAAGAAAATTCCGAGTGCATTTGCATGTGGGTTGTTAAATCAATTTGATTTTTAAAACTAACTGAACAAATTCCACATGTAAAAAGCAGCTCGTCGATACCTGACAGTTTCGTTGCATTATTAGACTCATCACCTTCTATTTTAATGTCGCACTGTTCTACATGAGACAGCATGTGATTACTTAAATCATCTGAATGTAAAAAGTTCGACTTACAAATTTCACATTTAACCCTTTGAGGTTCATCCGTATGGATTCTATTAATATGGTTCTGCAAGGATACTTTTAAATTAAAACTCATGTGACATATATTGCAGTCAAGCAGTTTTTCTCTGGTGTGCATCAGTGAGTGAATTTTAAATGCGCTCTTGAATCGGAAAGAAATTGAGCAATTCTCGCATTTATACGATTTCCTTTTACTTTCTTCTAAAGGAAGGCGCAAAATTAGTCATTTTAAGTCATTTAATATATGAAACTTACGTACTTATTAATTTGCATCCTGAATTGATGGAACCTAATTCATCCTTTATAATAACTTCATGGTTCAAGTCCAAATTTTCCACTTCATTCTTTATCTCAAATGCATTGGCTAGTCCTTGAAATAAAAATAAACTACAACAGTGTGTGAATGATACATTAATGTGTATTAAATCATTAAAAAAAACCTTTTTGATAAGATAACCTTAAATCATTAATCTTTTTATAGACATTCTACAAATTATGAATTATGCTACGGTTAAAATAATTAATTATGGTGATTAAAATTGCAAAAAAATCGAAAATTCGTGAATTATGCACCAAATTAGCACAAAATTATGGTATATTTAATTTTTAATTTCAAAGAGGTTAGGTGCCAGGTTTATGTGAGTATAGAAATACCCGACGTAGCGCGCGTCGTAACTCAAGTGGCACAATAAAAATATAATTGGACAGGGCACAGCCTTAAGATAACTAGGCTGATGGCCCCATAGATTATCAAGAAGCAAGTAAATGTAAGACAAATTATGTAAAATATAAGTTTCAGCTGATTAACGCAAAAAAATCTTTATAAAAATACTGTTAATGTGAGTTAATTATAAATTAAAATTAATCTGTAATTTTAACTAATAAATCTGCAACTATGTAATAAATCTGACCATAATGACACACAATCGAATACAATAATTACACATAGTATTTGCATATTAATAGATTTATTGAATAATAATATTTATAGCTATTTAATTGCGGCTTGAAAACGATAATAATGGAAAAAATTTCCCTTAATTTTGTTTTATTGACGCGTGGGATCACAGATCCAATTGAATAAATCCTAATAATAATTGCACAGGGGTACATTATTTATCTGCAGAATAATGCTTCACCCTAACACCCTCTATAAATGGGAATGTACCAACACCCCTCGCATTTAATCAAGTCCTGCATCTAAACTCAATCTACAAAGTGTGGACCACTCAAATATCCAATAATTTAAGAATTATATAATTCTTCCTAATTGTTTGTTGTGTCTTCCTCTTTAAAAATTATTAACATTATGTATTAATTCAAATACAACTCAAAAGGGAAACGATGGGGTGCAGATACTTTTAGACATTTGAAATAAAGTGTGAAAAAAGGGACAATGGCCTAGCGACTGTGCGAGATCAGTCCCACTTCACAAAAAAGGCTGTACAAGAAGGTCTGTCAAGACTATCGAATAATAACACTAATGCCTCATGCAAGCAAAATACTTCTGCAAATAATCGGCTTAAAGGCTGCAAACGTACCTGGACTACCAAATACCACTTGAGCAGGGGGAGAGGAACTAGAGACAACTTAATATACTTAATATTTAACTTAATATACGACAACTGATAGAAAAATCACGTGAGTTCAACATTCCCATACTCCTCTATTTTATATTACAAGAAATCCTTTGATTGTGTAAGCTGGAGTAAACTATGGCGAGGGCTAAAGGAAATGATCAGTGACGGGGGATCGGAAAGAGAAATTAGGAGGTGCGCTACAATGGCATGTGGAACTATGACAAAATTAAAGAAGATATGGACCGACAGACAGATTACCGTGAACACCAAGATTTATCCACCAAGGTGGCAGTCGAACAACGCATTGACGCCTTTGAGATGTGGTGCTAACGCTTGCTGAGAATCCAATGGACAGCAAAAAGAACGAACATGTTGATATTACAGGAGTTGAAAATAACGGACATATTGTCCATCCTGCAATACTTTGGACACGTGATGAGTAGAGATGGGTCGATCCTATAAAAGTTGGTAGTTCAGGGAAAGGTAGAGGATAGAATACCAAGAGGTAGATCACCCAATAGGTGGATCCATCAATAAAAAATATAAGCAAACGACCCTTACGGGCAGCATATTAGCATTCCTTACCCTCCTCGCAACCAGGGTCTCTACGCAGGCGCCAAAACCTGCTTTTGAATGGCTGAAAAGTATGGCACCTAACCTCATTTTTTCATAAGCGTGGTTTATTTTGATTATATTTTTAAATTTATAAATTATACTTTTAAATTTTGATGCGAAAACATGTTTCAACAGATGGCGTGCCCTAAAATATTAATCTTTTCTAAGAATCTTTTCACCAATACAGAATTCTAATAATTTATAAAAATCATATGAATAAACGATAACTAATTTAGGTAAATTATTAAAATTCTGTATTGGTGAAAAGATTCTTAGAAAAGATTAATATTTTAGGGCGCGCCATCTGTTGAAACATGTTTTCGCATCAAAATTTAAAGGCCCCTCTTAATAGCAATAAACTTTTGTGAAATAAATTTATGTTTACACAAAATATAGGGTGCAGATACTTAACCCGGACCCGAGAGAGTTTTAAATTTTCTAAAGAAAACTCAAAGGATTTAGATAGATAACAATAAAATGAAACGATCTGGATACGGAGGATACGGAGCAATTTTCAGCTAATCGCAACATGTTTTGGCGCCTGCGCAGAAACCTTGGTTGCGAGGAGGGTAAGGAATGTTTATAGGCCTACGGGTATCGATGAGAGATGCAGAAGACCGGCAGAAATGGAAGAACATGGTAGGCGGCTACGAATGAACCATTTTAATCACGATTTCTTAGTCATGAAGATGCGACTGGAGAGAGAAACCTTTTTTGGTGAATAATAAATGAATTAATAACATTATTATTATCGGAGCTACTCTCAAATGGGGGGGGGGGTAATTCAGCAATAAAAACGGTTATGCTAATACAAGATTTATATTTTCCATGTCGCGAGTGAGGAAAATAATTCAAATTTTACGTCACCTTAGTAAACCTAAACCCCGTCTGTACTTGGAGAGTAATACCCTCCAGGGTCAGGAGGTTATACGATTTTTAAATGTACGCAGTAAACTTTGTCAATTAAATCTTAATAAAAATAACCATCCTTTCAAGTTTAAATCGCATATTACGGTTTTCCTGATGGAAGTACGAAGGTCAGTTATTACATAGTTTTATAGAGCATCGTAAAAGCGATCCACTACACTGTTTAACTGTACACTAGCTGCGCAACTCAAGTAACGCCGCCCTATCGGCCAATTCTAAAGTTAACTAAGTGTTTTTAAGTCACCATTGTCCTGTAAGATGGCGTTGTATGCCTCTCGGAGTTACGAATATAGTCTTATTCGCGTTTTACATTAACATATTAACAAGACGCCACCACACGGAAAAATTTCAAATTCCATTCTGGACGTATAGTTAGATGCACACCACACGGAATAATTTCAAAGTCCATTCAGGACGTAATATAGTGGCGCCACCAACGGTAATGTAAAACAGGAATAGGCTAATTCACTGTTCGTTCAGCACAATTGGCACCCATCGCTGTGTTTCCCAAGTTGAACGTGAATTAGGTGCTTTATAAGGCAATTAATGTAAAAAATGTAAAATAATACTCAGAATGAATAAGTTAAATGATATGAATTTGGAACTTTCAAACGTTGTGGAAATTACTCGCAAGAAAGATGGAGCATGCGCCAAGAAATTCTCAGTGATAATAAACGAACTAGATGTGCACAGAAATAAATACTCCAACAACGGCAGGGATGATCAACATAAATTAAAAATCACTGTAAAATATAAACCCAAAAATACCTAAATGCCATAATTACGTCCGCATTGAATCTCTGCTCTGGGTAGACCATTCCAATGCAGGACCATTTCGAGTACAAATTAATGAAATAAATTTTAAAGAGAATTATAGCCGAGATTATAAAGATCTGATAAATTTATCTCGTTTAAATATTTAATAAACTTGTTGTGGTGTAAGCTGTGCTTTGAAATTAACTTGACATTTAATTTCTAAACGCCATCTGTCATCTGTTGAACTGTGAAAGTTTGTGTATTGCGTGTAACAACAACGTGTAACACTAAAATAGTTAGCTTAAAGTAAATTATTTTATATTTTACACAACTTTCACAGTTCAACAGATGGCTTAAGGATAACAGATGAAGTTAATTTCAAAGCACAGCTTACACCACAACAAGTTTATTAAATATTTAAACTAGAGATAAAATCAGCGCTTTATAATCTCGGCTATTAAAAAAACAAATGAAATAATTTGTTACAAATGTAGCTACGGCTAAAAGCCCAAAATTAAACGGCATCAAATTTAAATTAGAATAAAATCTAAATTGATAGATCCACGATCAAGATCCACAGAAAGTCAGAGTTACATAAACATCCTAGACAAACCGACACAACAGGGTCAAAATGTGAGTATTCCGTTGGCTGAATTTGAATTTATGCATCAGCTTAAAGCTTAAATTTTATAGTTCTCTGTTCGGAATCTTGTCTACCATGGACATTTTTCGTCGTCCCAAATTTATAAAAGTAACATAAAATTCAAGGTTACAAGGAAAAAAATAAGTGACGAAAAATAAAAAATTGAAATACTGAAGAACTCTAGACTGTATTAAAATGAAGGAAAGCTGAGATAAACTTAGTAAAATACTTGAAAATAGATAGAATAACGAAAAAAGTAATGCGTAGATTCTAGCATTCGGAATCTAGCTCCAATTTTTGTATGTCAGTTAGAAATAAAGTAGGTACATTTTTATAATTTTTTTGACAGATTTCAAACTAATTTCATTTCATTCAAAATTTTTAGTTATGTTTTTAACACCAATTTCACTTTGACAATAAAAAAATGAACAAGAAACCTTCGAAGTAATCTGGAACTACATGTTAATGCAAAGCATAAAAGAGGAGTGGAGAAGAAAACTGCGTGTTTGAAAAATTGAGATTCGGGCATTGAAACAGTAAACACTGGTAAAGTTTACAATAGATAATTCAAAAGATAAAAGAAAATGGGGAGCGAAAGTGAATCAAACATTTCGTCTGAAATTTCTTCGCTATACGGAAATTCCAATATGGAAGTGCCGACTAATTCTTTGGAAAGCGGTAGTAGAATCGTTAAAGATAGAATTAGAAGTATTTTAAACAAAATAAAATTTAGAAATACAAATAGAAGTATTTCAGACAATAGTGGATCAAACATTTCGTCTGCAATTTCTTCGCTAAATGTAAATTCCAATATGGAAGTGTCGACTAATTCTTTGGAAAGCAGTAGTAGAATCGCTGAAGATAGAATTAGAAGTATTTTAGAAAATATAGAATTTAAAAATACAAATAGAAGTATTTCAGACAATACAGAATTACGAAATGTATGCCATATATGTCATGTTGGAGAGAGTAAAGCAGAACTACTTTCGCCGTGCCGTTGTCGTGGTGCATTGGGAAAAACGCACTTGCAGTGCTTGGAACAGTCGCTAAAAGAATCTCATAGCAGTAGGTGCAAACTATGTCAACATCATTTCCACATTATAAAAAAACCCAGAAGGGGCGGCATGTTTAGGTCGATTTTCATATTTTTGCGACATCCAGGTGAACATAGAAAAACCTTCAGGCATGATTTCTATGCATTTTTGATTTACACCTTTGCAACGATCGGATCGTGTTATATTCTAACGCTATTTTACGCATCTCTTGATGCTTACTACCAAAGTAATCCGTCGGCCCACAAAAATATAATGAAATTTGCTGCTGCTGTAGAAGTTGTGGCTATAAATTTTGTTTATTCTTGGTGGTTGGTAGTAACTTTTAAAAAATATATAATTGCATGGAGAACTTGTTTTAATGAAATTCAAGTAATTTTACCCGACAGGCTAGAGTCAAATACCAGTGAACCGAACGTCTCAAACTCACTACAAAATAAAATTGATTAATTTGTATGTAAATTATTATTTTAAAAACAGCAATAAAGAAACTTCAATGTTTATTAATTACATTATTTGACGATAGGTGTAAAGTGTAAACATACATTCTAGAGGATCGTACCGTCCTCATCTTCAAAGCAACGCAACGGAAGCATCGGTCGCCAGAAAAGAATTTTAAACTTAAAAGGGGCTATGGGTGCGTTCCACTGAAACCCATGACGACCGCGGCGTGGTCCGGTCGTTCTTTGATTGGACTATCGAATGTGGTTATTTGATTGGACTGAAATTTTTAAGTGGAACGCATCCTATGAATTCTATGCGAGTTCAGCACTCAATCATTGGTCAGACTAGCAGAAATGCATTTGCTTATCTTAATTAACTTCTAACTCCCGGTTATTCATCCGTTAAAGGAAATAAAGGAAGCTGCGCTTCCAATATACTCAAGAACGTCAATCATACTATGCCAGCGGGGTGCTGCATAGTGTGGGGTCTACCATAAAATTTCAACAGCTGAAGCAAATTTTTCCCAAAAAGATCCATCCCCTTTCCAGTAGCATACTTAGCTGAGTAGGACCGGTCTAGGGGATATCTTTAGTTAGTATAGCGTTAGTCAAAAGGGCTCGAAGCGTCCGGGGCGTAGAGGACAGGAGCCATCATCGTTAAATCCATTTAAAACCTTTCCAAGTATTTTTGGTCCTAAAAATGACCTTTGCCAATTTTGCTTCACCTATTGAAATGGTATGGTATGGTAGACCTCACACCATAGCAGCACCCGTCAACCTTTTCCTAGTCTGAAATCGAGATGACTACCAGGCCACGTCAATCCCATTCCCCTTAGATCACGAAAACCTGCTAAAAGTAGACCAAATCTAAAAATAAGAAATCCATATTATGCTGTCAAATACTGTGCGAAGTATGAGTTCCCAACGCAACGCTAGCCAAGGTAGCCGAAATAATTGAATAATACAAAGCAATGAAAGTATGTCCTCCGCCACCCGAAAAATGGGTACCCAAACCACTGACGATGAAGACCTAAGCGCAGTGGCGTAAGTACCAGTGTGCACGGTGTGCGAATGAACACGGAATGAACCGTAAAATCTTAGGGGCCCGAGGCAATGTAAAGTAAAAAATAATGGCACCGCGCCAATCTTCTTAAACAAGAGTAAAAAGCGCCTGTGCAAGAGGGAAACGGACAACTCAGCACTGGATTACTCGACAACGGGAATCCACCGGTCGAGCTTAGATTAATGTCAGTAAACGATTTTTTAATTGGGGGGACCGATAAGTCATATCCGCCGGTGCCGAGTTGTTGCTTACCTTTCCTTGTGCTGGGGGGGTATTCGCTACCCCCAGACCCCCCGCCCCGGTCCGACACCCATTTCAAGGAAATTAATTTGTTTTGGTTTAACAATGTTTGAATTATGTGGGGGTATGGAATACCCCCCAGCACAAGGAAGTAACGATATGACTTTTCAAAATTGATAAAGACGCAAATTTAATTCTTGAGAATACATATTTTGCTTATTACGGCTTGGGGGTATTCCATAGCACCCGGTTATTCAAGTGTTTACTTATAATAAATTATAAAGGTACCGTCCAAGCCAGGGAAAGATTTTTTTTAGGAACATAAACGGTATAATATAATATAATAATACTTCATTTTATCTCATTTTGAAGTGTTTTTTCTATTTTCTAGGATTAATAATTCCATCCATACCTCCTCCATACCGGCTCTTGCTCCTAGGCCTAAAATTTCAAGTTACGCCACTACCTAAGCGAATCACATGATTTTAAAAATTTTAATGTTGTGTCGCCCCCCAAAGATTTAAACGCACAAATCAAGTTGACATCCAAGCTAAACCCAGGGTCCATGGACACCAACGACCACGAGATGCAAAAACCACGCAGACGCTATTCATTCAAGAAGAAACTCTGTCCAAACCTCATACCTAACGCTACGTCCACTAATACTCCACCACAAGACGTCGTAATGTACCAAACCACCCTAAACTACACCTTTCCCTGGTAATAACCTGTCGTAAATCAGATAACTCACTCAATTCGCACGACTATTAACAGGACCAAGAAACCAAACATCACAAATTGCTCGCCGCGCTGCTGTACTACAAGAACTTTCATGCATCTATTCACCCGATGTCGTAAAAAGAGACCTCCAAACCAGTAACGTTCACATCAACTCAGTTCAGCAAATAAGATGCGCTACGGACGGCAGTCCCATGCCGCTATTCCCGGTCAAATTTAGCAAGATTCCCAAAACCAAAGCCACATTCAACAAAACAAAAATCCACAACACCAACGTCACTATAGAACCCAAGCGGCAACAAAACACCCAAACCAAAGTTTTGTCGATGTCAGAAGGCCGTCCACTTGCAGCACAAATGCAACACAGTCGTCAAATATATTAAGTGCGCCGATGCGACAGCCACCTTACAGCCCAATGCACTAGAACTAGAGCGAGGAACCAGAAACCAAGCGGCGAATACATCGCAAACTACAGGGAATATCTTCAATACCCCCAGCCCAGAATAATCCTCAAAACTCAGCGAAGCAACCCATATAGCTCCCAACGGCACAGGAATGGCAACAGGAAGTCTGCGAAAAGGATCGCCCCCCCCCCCACCTGACACGAAGAAGAACAAAAATCGAAGATGGGAAAGAAATTCAAAACTTCACGCAACGTGGACGACAATGAGAAACTCGTCTACGACGGCATAGAATATCAAGCAGTGCGACTAATGCAGAAACAAGCACGTTCACCAAACAACCCCTTTCCTGGACCAACACTCTTGTCTCCTTTTCCCTGGATCCGTTTTCACGAGCGGGAACAGTCGGACTTTAGCTTTGCACTAACTTTCGATGTCTTTGAAGTCAACAAACATCACATCCGTCGACTTGGGGGTTATGGGGCTTAGCCCTGGCGCGTTTGAGAAGTTATGACCTTACACAAATTTTTAAATTGGTAATACCTTGTATACAGTATAGTATTTGAAACCAATCCCGATGTTTTTATGAGTGAGTGAGGACTCATATTTTTTTTTTTTTTTTTTTTTAATAAAATTAGTTTTATTTGTATATTGTCGTATTCCAAATTTCTCAGTTAAATTTGAGACTCCTTGTTGCTATTCTTGAATTGTAGAATAAATCCTGTAGCACTGGAAATGGTTAACTTATGGTTAACCGTTTGTTCATATCCAGTGACAGCAAACTCATTGCTTAGATCTGTATCAGCATTACCTCTGCTGAAAGGTTGAAGGTTGCTTTACTCCATAATATTAAAAATAAACACCAGAGAACAAGAAGAGAGATACAGTAGTATGAAAACAGATAAACAACCTACGTAGTTTATTATTCTAGCCGACAACCCGTCTGATCCCCAGTCAGTTCCTCTTACGCAAGGTCAGCACAACAAGCAAACAATATGATGGACTCAACATGAACAATCAATAAAACAAAGGTCATGGTCATCACTCATCAGCAATGCCAAAACTCAAAACACCTCGATAAATATAAACAGTAACTACAGTCGGATGAACGGACATGATTGTACTGAGAGCATCAGATGGATAACACAAACTACACAATATTTTGCTGCGAGAAGTGGACAAAGAATATGGCATAGGTTACCGTACCATTACATCATTAATGTTGGAGAGTCAACAAGGCTGTGATGTTGCAGACCATTATGAGACGGAATGGCTCGGGGGAACAAAGTTGCGAAATGGCAAAATGTAGACGTGTCAATTTTTTTATGAAAGAAAAGCAGGCGAGAGGTAAATAGAAGAAATATTCGAAAAGCGATTTTGGACACCACCAATGGAAGAGATTTTAGTGGCTAAAAATTCGACACTATTATCATCCAACAGTGTTTTTTTAAAGATGTTCCCCTTCCCCGAAAAAAAAGTGACTACCTATACTTTTTGAATAAATTGCTATTATTCTTTTAACTGTTTTAAACATTGTGTGGTGCTCTAGAAGATAAAAATGTTACCGACTATATAAATCACGAAGCAATTAACTATTTTAGTATAAAAACTGATAACAAACCAACGTAAGTAACGTAATTTTTTTTTATTATATGTTCAATGTAAATTTAAACTCGCAAACAAATATTAATTTATTGTTTTTCTTATTTAATGATTCCGTAGTACTTATATGGAAAACGTCAATAATTAAAATCGTAGTTAGGAATTTACGTTAAATGTTTTATTTAAAAAAATTATACTATTAGAGATATCCTCCCTTAAAAAATTTGAGAGGAGCTAAAGCCCTAGAACCCCTTGCTAATCGGCGCCTATGGTTGCAGGTAGGTAAATATTATTTAAGCAGGTTAGGTACAACTACTTCGATATTAATTAATTTAATTTACAATTTCTAACTTAAAATACTTACCAAAATTTGGTGAATTAGAAATAAATTCATTACACTCTGTAAACTCATCTGCTTCTTTCTTCGGCTCCAACATGATCCCAATTTTTTTTATCAAAATTTATAACTGTAAGAAATAGTTAAATTTTAAATAAAACTTGCATGTAAAAGAACGACGAAAAGTTATACACTAAAAATAATTTGTAGGTTATGTATAAGGCAAACTATGCTTCTCTTCTGTAAATCAATATAAAAATATTCCAGAGGTAGCCAAACTTGATGAAAATGTGAAAATTTAACCTTTCCAACAAAACACAATAATATTCAAAATTATATTGGCTGCGTTCAGACTAGCTCGGTGAGCGCTCACAAAACTACTAGAATCAAGCCCCCTTGACGGTTTGATTTTCTCAAAAATGTATCGCAAAATAAACGAAATTGGAGAGTAACCTTCAAAAATAATTTCTACTAGGCTAATGAATGTTTGCTATCAACTAATAATTTGCAGTTTTTAAAATAAACCTTGATATGGAATAAAAATACATAATAAAACAATTTTTATCGCTATATTTATCTGTTTTGCTAGAAAAAACCTTCGAAGGTCAGTTTTTATGAGTCACAAAACTTAATAAATTGTTGTTAGTAGTTTTCCGAAGAGACTTCCCGGCTACAGTGGTGTACAAATGCAATGGAATGATTAATTAGTGCCATCTTGTTAACTTAATTAGGATGTAGGTCAACGATTGGCAAAAATGTTTTTTAGCAATTTATCTTCATGACGTGAATACTAATGATTCCCAATACAATTTTTATAACATTTTTCTCATTACATAATTTAATTTTCGTGAATCTACAGTTGTCTTAATTATTGTAATTGCGGTAAGAACTTTTTCATATTTTTAAAATTCCCCCAATTGGGGTTCAGTTTTCGTTAACTTTTACATTTAAATTTTAAGTTTTGTTTTGACCATCAACCGTTAATTTAAATTTTGAACGATTTAATTAGGGATGAATAATTAAATAAAACTATGTTGAACTTACTTCACGTGTTTTTCTAAAAAAAAAAAAAAGGGGGAACGGCTGATTTATTAGTCATAATATTACAAGGTGACTGGATTGAACTGCAATCAACCTCGAGTGTCAAGCTGCTTCCAGAGTGAAGGTAGGTTTACCGGCACCGGCTTACCAGCTCATCTCCCTCTAATGTTAATTAATGTAAACGAACACAAACGAAGGTGGCAATCGGATATATATTTCAATGCAAAGATCGAAGCTAGTAAACTGAATGGGAAGCCAGCGTTCACTGTGTACGCAGGCTTATATTGGCTGTATCTTTTGAATGACACTTCACAGAGTGCTGTACTCCTGAACTTACCAATACAGCATAGTTACACAACATTTATTCTGCATCAGTTGTTAAGGTTGGTAAGATTTTTGGATATAAATATAAGTAAATTTGTTAAATTAATAAGTTACATTTAGATCCAA
Source organism: Rhagonycha lutea (assembly GCA_958510855.1). Taxonomy (NCBI): domain Eukaryota; kingdom Metazoa; phylum Arthropoda; class Insecta; order Coleoptera; family Cantharidae; genus Rhagonycha; species Rhagonycha lutea. Next base: position 17,416,220 of record OY294041.1, on the reverse strand, counting down.
AAACCTAACCTAATTTAACAACTGACAGCACTAAATAGCGTAAACTACTAGTTCTGTGTACTTATAGTTGGGCTGCAAAACTTATGGTCAAATAGTTCGAATCACTGTCAGTTTCACAAGTTATTACAAGTTACCGATTTATTTTTTATTAATTTAAAATAATCGGTTTATAATAATTCAGCATTTATTTGTGATCCGATCCCTTCTTGTGTGGAACAAGGATCCAAATGCTTTTGAAGGACTTTCAGGATAATTCGGCTCTTTCCGTAAACAACTTCCTTAACTATACCTTGTTTACTCAATATATGCACCTAGGCTCCTCCCCAAAATGTATTTAAGCCAATTGTAAACGTGAGTTTCAAAATTCGAGCAATAGAAAAATTCTATTCTATTTTTGTGAGGAGCTTAGGTGCATACATATTATGTTGGGTAAACAAAGTAGGTACAGTATAATGTCCTTTTTTATGCTTAGTACCAAATCTACTATATTATGCCCTCTTTGGACGTAAACAATAACTGAATTCCCGTTTTTCGAAAACTAAAGTATAATTTTAAATTCGAGGGATACAACAAATTGGTTCCATAACGAAATGTGACTAAACGCTAAAATTATAATGAACATCCAGTTATTATAGTTCGTAGCGCTCTCCAACGGATTTTTGTTGAAGCTGAGTAATCTACTTCTGTAACCATGTAAAACTTGTAGAAATTATAATGTTAAACATTCATAATAACAAGGTCAATAGACGTCAAAATATTAATTTAACAGTTGCCTAACTAATATTTTACTAAAATTAGTTGTAATTTAGGTCCCTAGAGTGCATAAAATAGCGTATACAACACAGGAAAAAAATGTTTTATTACCATGCGTGATAATCTTGTAATTTACCTTCTCGGGATTAAAATTGCGCTTTAGTCTCTTGCCCTATAATAATTTATAATAATATACAATTCTTTCATAGAAAGGCTATGGATATACGATAATAGAAAACCTCTATAATATGATAAGAAAAACCTAACTTTTCCGTATCCTTTTATAGAACCAATAGAATAATTTGAATTTAAAGTTGAATAACTTCATAATTATTATGAGGTTTATGTTTGAAATACTAATATTATGTCATTCAAAAATCAATTAAAAAGGTAAATCCCAAATTCAAGGCCAAGATAAACCATATTGCGATGTTAATGTCTTTACCCCTATAACACTGCATATTTATAGTGAGTTTTCCCTACATAAATTGTGCTGTTCACTTACTTTATTTTTAACTCTACGACCACAATCAAACAATCGGCTGCTTCAATCTCCCTAATCCTCAAAAATAACCACCAAGATTTTGTCCCTCTGATCCAGCGCAAACAAAAGTTCAGCGTTTGTGGATAATGACGAGAAGTGATAGGATAACAAAATGAATTTTATAATTAAATAATATTTAAACAATTTACCAGGGTAAATTTCGGGAACCCAACGGTAACTTTTTACTTTGAGAGCCCAACGGTAACTAACTCTTTACTTCAGAAGCCAAACAGTAACAACCTTTTAGGCCTTCCCCTTTGGGATCAAAATCGTCATTCCTTTTTATAACCTATGCCTTGATTGTGGTAGCCGATCCCCCGTTTGGTCAATTATCACTGCAATATATACAAATTAAACTGATAATTATGTTGAAGATCTAACCCAACATGCAAATGTAGATTAAAGTTAAACTTTGAAGGAGTTGCTCAACAAATATGAAGAAATAAGCATTTATGCTAGCTTGAAGCTGTAAACCTAACAAAAAAACATTGCGTATCTTAATAACCTGGCAACGCAGAAATAATCGTTGTAAATATTGGATAGCAAATGAGCAGTCCGAAATAATATCACTAACTAAATGATGGATGGATAGAACGATTTATGAATTCACCACATTAAAGAAATTTCCAAGGGAACGCAAAATTGCAGCAAGATCCTCCGTTATATTGTCAAAGATCAAAGGTGTAACGTTTATGCTGAACTTTATCAAATGTTTTTTACCCAAAAATAGCTGTCAAACATTACAAGACATCATCATTACCATTAGAGTGCATTTTATCCTTAGTGACTGCGGCAGTGCGCAGTAATATCGAGGGAGAATGCGTGACACCCAATTCCACCAATTGATACCAACATAAACCGAAATGACAACGGAAAGAAAGGCTCTACCAATAATCTTCATTTTTTATTAAGGAATTTTTGAGACAAAGGAAATGTTGTTTAATCATTCTCAGCACTTGTATTCCCCCTTCCCTATTGTCGGTCCTTAGGTACAGGGTTGCTTCAATTTCCTTGGTCCATTGACAAACACCTACAAACGATTTTCGAGCACCTTCACATGACCACATGAGCAATGGCATTGAGACTTTCGAATGACCATCTAATAATCTATAATTTTCTAAAGGAGCTTTTCAGACAAATGGAATCTCGTTAATTCATTCATGCGCACCATTAAATTTTTAACAAAACTAATATAAAAATGTTTAAGAAACGGGTTTTCAACTAAACTATAATCAAGCTAAGTGACATGCCGCGCTATTAGCAACAAATGAAAGCAAAAATTTCCATTTTTCCACAACAACAAAGCCAAACGTTGTCAATTTCTTTTGCATCCATTTACGAGAAGCCCTATAGCCTATGCTATGCTTTTCTGTGCAACCATTTGAACTAGCTAGGAGTGTTTTGGGGCGTTTCTTCCAAAAAGATTTGAAATTAAGCCAAAAGTATTGAGAATTCCTGCGATAAGTGAAGTCGACCAGAAGAATCTGTAGTCCACAGAGGTAGGAGTAATTTGTACGTTTATTTTACGGTTTTTTATAATGATTCTTCCGGTGTGTAAAAATATCACCTTTGTACATGAACATTTTTTATCCATCCCAGAAGGGGATATCTGAAAAAGTTAGAATTAAGAGCCTGCACTGAGCAGGACAATTGCAGGGATCTTAATGGACACTACAGATTAAATAAACACCTTCACACGGTGGTATATGCAGATTTCCCTATATGTCGTGGACGTATGAAGAGGAAGAAACTGCCTAACGTCTACTCTATTAATGTCCGGCTTTAACTTCAATAAGAGGATCTGTGTTGGGGGACTTCTGGCCCAACATGACCAGAATCAGTGACACTCCGCCTGCCAAAATCCTAGAGTTCATCCTACAGCTGGACTGGCTTGTTGGAGAGTGATATGATCGGGGTGAAGCTGAGAAACCGGAGGTAGTACAATAGGCCCAATTTAGCGGCCTAAGTGTGTGTGAGTTCATCTTACCCTCCACAACAAATCCAGAATCCAGATGTCTTGAGCAGTGTTGCCAGAAAATGTTTAAGGATGATAATAATTGGCATGACAAACCAGTAATACATTATCAAATTTAGTAACAAAAGCTAAAGTTGCATGGCGCTACCATAGATGGTACCACCAAATGATAGTGGATTATCATATTTTCAACTAACCGCACGTTTTAATACGTACTTCTCCTCCCCGGGATCGCCTGTCGAAGAACGGTCGCTTTTACTTTTGTTTTTTTGCTTTTTATAATGATGCACTGAGCGGCTAAATTCACACATGCTGAAGCACCTGCGGTGCTTCCCTTATCTCTCCCCTCTCACCCATAAATTCCCATTTAAATTTCCCATTGTCATGTGTTGAATAATGAGAGCTTCACTAGCATCTGCTCTGCAGATGTCAAACATGCTCCTGCTGCTGCCTCCCCAGAACCAGAAGACTTAGATAGTTCAGCAATTTTGCATTTTCTTTTCATTGTACACCATTTCCTGCTGTAATTCAGAAAGTGTTAATTGTAAATCAGATTAGCTAGTATTAGCTAGCAAAGCTTCTCGCCTTTCGGCGGTTAATGAATGAATTTCATTTTTAATTTAATTTAGAACAATTAAAACTTATAGTCGCTTGCATAATAAGGAACTGAATGCGAATATACGTATACACAAACGATAATTACAACCTCCGCATATAAAAAAGCAATGGAGGAGTACGAAAACGTTTATTTTGTAAATATTAAGTTTGATTTTAATTTTTGACTAGTGAAAATACGAAAGCTAGGATTTCAAATAAGTAATATTAAATGTGTGATCATATCTTCACTAAAATTCTTGATATGATAAAAGAAACTGCGATTCTTAAATTTTCCACGAACGATTTTGGAAAGAAAACATATTCGTATTTATGTAGATATAATAATAATTATTACGCACAGGTAAATTAAATTGGTAAAATTTTACTTTTATTGTTACATTAATAATGTGAATGTATTATTTGAGATATTGCAGTTCAATCCAACCACCCTGTAGATTATTGCGTTGTTGTGGTAACAAATTAAACGAATGAATGGCTCAACAATTAAATTATATAGCGGTACTACAAATTTTTTTCCAATAAATAGGACATAAAAATTTAAACCCCTCTACCGCACTATGTTATTAACAAAAAATGAAACAAAAATTGTATCAAAACAAAAAATTAGTTAGTAATCTGATGTTTTGGGGTAATTTGTTATGTTATGATCGTAACCAATTTAGTTTTGAATTTTCTCTGTATTTCATAATCTAAAAGTGGTCCTCAAACATAAAGAAAAGTAAGGACGCTTTGATCGTATTTCGCTTTATTAAAAATCAATGACAGCAACAAACGTCACGCAACAATGAATCTGTCACTTAAACGAAACGGCAAAATGAGTATTGTATAAAAAAAAATGATTAGAAAGAAAATGTGATGACCTTTTGAAATACGTTGACATACGAAGCTGATTACTTCTTCCTATTCTTATTCGATCCTTTTCCGGTTAAGATGATGAAGCCTGCGTATTTTAAGCGCCAATAACCAAATTTTCTCGTTGCGTCTCGCTTTACAGACCGGGAAAATCGACGAAAAGCGTCGTGCGCGTCTGGTTCACGTGTTTACAATTATCAATGTTTCTCTTTTTATACGTCTACATATACAGTGTAACGAAGACGGAAAGTCAAAAATGTGTCTGAGTTTCTGTATGTTGTTCCGCAAAACCCGATTGTTCTAAACGGGCGGTTACAGTGTTCAAGTGGTGTACAAGAGTGCGTTTCACCTGCAAAATTCAGGTAAGACGATTTTCATTTTCACCATACCACCAATTTTTGAATTAAAACATTTTTTTTGTTTTTTGAGTCCAATTTGTTTTATCGCGAAATACGAAAATCTTGGAAGTTTTTTTCAGTTAGAATTTTATTTTTTGGAGTGCTTTCGAAAAAAGCTCAAAATGATTAGAATTTTCTTCACGTTCGCTTGCCTTTTAATTTTACCCAATCGACTTTATTACTTGCAAAAGAAAGTTTTATCATTAATGTTCCCCCAGAGAATTGAGCTTTACGTTTTCAATAAAATCGAACTAAAAAATTTTGCCTCTTCCTGATATTTAAAATGTTAAAGGTAATTAATTATAATTACTCAAGGCTAAATCACCACTGTTATTTTTAATTTTACTCGCTGCTGGACACCTACATATTAATTTCCTCTCGTGAAACACAATTTTACAATTAATTTAACTCGTGCACCTTGATAAAATTTATTTTTTCATATTCATATGCTTACGTACCATCGTGGGACTTGAATAATGGAAAGCGTTAAATTTTAATTGGGATGATGTTCGCTAAAAGCACTTACAATTTATCGGTTTAAAAATTCAGAACCTAAATGTGTTACGAAGAAAATTTTGTAAGATGGTTCGGTCCATAAATTTAGACAACAAATGCCATTTGAAAATCAAAAAAAATCATTAACATTGTGGAGGTCATCCTAAGTTTTCATATGAAATTCCTGCTTTTTCAGACTTCATGTATGTAAATCTGAGTAGTAAACAACTGAGAATCGTAGTTTGTGTGCCTTTGCATAAAATAAACTACCCCAGTTTATTTATTTATCTATCAGTAAATTTGGAACAATGTATTCTAAACGGACAGTTTGAACCTCAGATGCTCAGACTATCGTACAATAGAAAGCTTTGAATTTTGCGGGAAATATCCACTACCTACGCACTTTTAATGATTTTAAGTATCATTCAGCATTTGAATGATGAGTGGTGGTATGAAATTTACAAAAACGATTCAAATATTAGAACACTTTATAATATTTGAAACTGGGCCTTATAAAATGCTGAATTTTCTAAACGTCTTCGCGTTGCCTAGTGACTTCTTCAGCAAAAATAGAAAATAATTTCATCAATGTCGGGATAAAAAGCTTCAAGTTCCTTTTTAAAAATACTAAAGTAAATTTTAACTTTTGACATATTTATTAATCTCCCTTGCCATTTTTCCTTGACTTTTATTTGCTTTTTTCAATTCAAGCTTGGTTTCCAATTGCAAATTTCACCTTTGATTTCATAGCTATTAAAATCTCTCAATTTCCGAAAAATATTCGTTAAAAACCACGAAATCCGATAGAAAAGCAACCCTCCCCCCCTTCCCGATTAATTACTTCTAATATGACTTATCAGTTGCAAACAGCTGTATATCCGCATCCATGGAGAATTCAACACATGCAGTTTTGAACTCAAAATGATCGATAGTATAAATAATCTTCCAAAATATTTACTATTCCTCTTGAAACGCCCTTGTGTGTAAGGTAGATAACCTTATGTGTATGCAATTGAGTTCTAAGATATCGGAGTGCTGCTTACATGACAAGTTGATTGATCGAGATTAACTTTAATCCGAGAATAACATAAAATTTACTACCTAAAAAGTTTTGGTCGAACATTTGAAATTCGAATTTCAAATTGCAGGGTCGGACTAGCATTAAAATTACGATGCAAAAAATTCTGAGCAGCTCTGAGGCAGCTCAAATGTACTCTGAAGTTGGTTAAGGTATACTGGAAGTTGAACAATTATCTCTAGCAAGGATTGAATCGTGCGCCTTCAGCACCGTAACCCCCACACATGATAATGGCTTAGCCATTATGACATTCAAATGGAATAATGCTTACGTAAATAAATTAAATTGAACTGTTAAAAATGTAATGCTAATATTTAGAATAAATTGTGTCCATGATTACGGTTAAAAATAGATCTTAGGAGTATGGCAAGCGGAGCGGAAGCCTACCGTAAGAATTCGGCAGATTTTTTGCAATGTAAATTTAGAATTTTGTTAGTGACCCGATCAATTTGCTCTTTGCCTCTGTTTTCGTCTTCTGATACATATGAATTTTGTTTAATTTATATCTCGTTTTACCGCGTTAGTCCAGAACAATTAGGGGTGACAACATAGGCCTAAGACTAAAAGCGAAGACGTGACATCGGTCACATCTATTTCTGTTTTTAAGGGTTTTTTCTTGAAACCATTTTGAAAACCAGATCTTTTAGGAAGACCCCCCTGGACTCCATATGATTCAATAGTGCAATTTTACAAGATATGTGGCGACAATTTAACCTTAACCTACATTTTCCTCATACGCTTAGATCTTTAGGGGGACTACGGATAGTATTAATTTGAATTCCAGTCCAATAGTTGGTATATAAAGGGTTCTTTTGCTCAAATGTTTAATGTATGGATGAGAAAATAATAATTGACTGCATTTTCGGACTACAAACGTTTCGAGTTAACATTTCAATCCTTCAAGTACTTTCTGGCATATCCGTACATCATTAGTTCTTAGCTTAAAGCTGAGATGAAAAATTGCAATTAAGTTAACGAAAGTTAATACCTACATTGCCATTTGATTTTAACTAAAGCCATTCAAATACACGACTACAAGTTGTTGACGACTATACAAAAATCTCGATAGCTTTACTTTTTATTTGAAATGTTTCAGGGGCCCCAGATCCCAAGGGCAGCCCCAAGTGATTTTAGGGCTTAGCAAATGATTAAATAAAAAAATTAGTAACAATGTATGCGATAAAATCGGGGCTGGTTTTGTGTTTCATGTTGCAAGAAAAACATAGAACCGAAAGTCTAATCTCGGTATAATTCAATTTTGGGTATTTTCAAATAATAAAATTGAGAAAAAAGCATCTTGTTAGCATTAGGTGATCAAGGGTGTAGCTAGGTGGAACTACATCATTTTCAGCTTTAATTCAGAAAGCGTCAATTGCAGTTCAGATTATTCAATACTTTCGGCTTTACAGGCGCCCATCGGGCTAACTCTATGAAACTGAATACAGTGCAATATTGCAGAGCTAGCAAGAAGGGTTAAAACCGAACGGCGAGAAGCTATGCAGAGCTAACCAAAAGGTTTTTGTGCGGCCAGAAATGATAGCTAATCTGATTTACAATTAACACTTTCTGAATTACAGCTGGAAATGGTGTAGAAAGATATTTTTTAACCCCTAACTTAGAGGGTACCTACTTCGAAAGAGGAGATGGAGGTAGAACCGAGAGAGGTCTACGGGTTGAAGTACCCCCAGCTGTAAGAAAGCAACAAGACAGCATTCTAAGATTCAATACTATTAACAGCTGGGGGGTATTCCATACTCCCCAGACCCCCCGGTTTCAACTCCACACAAAGAATTGCAATTCAATTAACATTTAAAGAGAGCTATTTGGCGTCAGATTCAGTACATCAAACACCAACCAATACAAAAAAATTAACAATAAATATAACTTATCCAAAATACCATTTTATATGCAATGCTCAAATTGATGATCCTTTAATGTACAGTTGCGTAACGCAAAACTTCAAGAAAGACCCCTCCCTGTCGGAGAACCGTGAATCGATATCAACATTGCTTCCAGCTCCTTCTGCGCTTCTGCACTTTCAGGACTTTTCTTAAGTTTGCTGCTTGGCCAGTTCATCCATGGCCATTGTGAACATACATAGTACTCCTTATCATTAACTCGATATCCACTCAGTTTGATTCTTTGTTCAGCATCACCGTTACGAAGTTGTCGCGATGTAGTTTTTGAGCAAACTTATTGTAAATGTCGTTCCGAACATTTGACCATTACACTCAGAAAAAGATTATGTGCTCCGCGTCGTCTTCCTGCAGGCAACTGATTCTGTTCTCTTAGGGCGAGGATCACCAAAGTCAGTTAGTTTATCCTCCTGCTAAATAGTTGGATATAATTATTGTTATCGTGTAAGTGGGACCTTGGATAAATTTGACGTTTAATTTCAAAACGCCATCTGTCATCTGTAGAACTGAAAGTTAGGAAGAATCTCGTGTAAACTAGAAAATAATTTACTTTGAGCTTACTGTTTTAACGGTTTTTACTGTTTTGTGAGTGATTTATATTAAATTCTAATTCGAAACAGATGACAGATGGCGTTTGGAAATTAAACGTCAAATTTACTCAAAGTCCCACTTACACGATAACAATTATATCCAACTATTTAGCAGGAGGATAAACTATTCATCATCATCATACAGTCGTTATGCTTCTTAACAGAAGCGTCGTGATCCTTAAATGATGGTGGGGTGGTTATTACGCTTCCCCATAGTCCACAGATCAACTTTTCCACCCTTTAGATCATTAACATTTAAGGATGCTCTTGGCATATTACTCTCGGTAGGTTGCCATTGCTTTCCGATGGGAGAACGGTCAGAATAAACTTAATCACCCAAAAATTGATAAGAGGTTTGTTCGTTTGTCTTACTCTGAACTACTCCGAGTAGACTGGTGTAAAAAGTATAGGTAGTGAACTGTTTGGAGTAAACTATACTGGACAAACGAACACGATCAATTTACTTACACCTTGACAAGCAAACGCAGTTTTCTACACTAATTTACTCGAAGTAGTTCGGAGTAGACAAAACGAACAGACCTAATGTGTATGAGTCGGTGTGTCGTCCATCCCCCCTTCTCCATGTCTGTATCTTTGTTTGATGTGCAATATTTTGCAGACCTGATGCCTAAGCATTAAGTTGCATTGGCGTCTGTGACAGGAGTGCGCGTTGTACACAGGTCGGGGTCTGATACTATGCCTTATGCCTCTCTGGAGCCTCTCATGTTGGACATGACTTTTGGAACATCTCGCCGGAGTCACCTGTGATACCACTATAACGGGTAGATTCTCGTGCCGTTCATAGTGAAGATGATTGGCTTAATTTTCTCTCTTTCCGTAGTAAGAACAACTTCAGTTTTATCGGAGAGAAGCACCAGACTTCTTGTCTCAGAGTTCACTGGCAAATGTCCTCTATTGTGGTGTTAAACTTAATCTTCTGTCGCTCCGCCACCATGGTTTTGTCATCCGCGAAGTCGACGATTTCGATCCGACAATCTACAGATATATTAAAGACTCCAATGTTCAAAAATAGCGGTTCCAACACGAAGCCTTGCAGAACCATACTTGTGACCAACAGTTCTCCCTTCCAGAGTTTCTCGTCAACTATCAAAGATCTCTCGTAGAAGTAGTCGACCACTATGTTTTAGAGGTAAAACGATAACCTTCTCCTCTGTAACTCTGCAATGATGCAACTTTATTTGATTAAATTGAACGCTTTCCTAATGTCGAGTATCACCAGGGCTCAATTTTTCTCGTTCTCCAAGTTCCACTTTTTCCCTCTTTGAGCTTTCTGACCATTTTATCTACTACCTTGATCGTCAACTTATTCTTACGAAAACCGAATTGATTTTTCACTAGGCTGCCCGTGGCTTCTAGTCTAGTACTTTCTAAGAAGTACTAGATTAGATGTTTTCCAGTTCCTGGAATATACCTGTTTCACTAGACTACTTTTGAATATTTCAATAAACACATCTGAGCGGATCTTTACCATCTCTCGGAGTACTATCGCGGGTACCCCACCTGGACTTCGAGCTTTATCCATAACCAACCGATATACTGCTTGGAGATCTTCTTCGTTGAATCTGCAATATCTGCAAAGAAGTCGATACTATGTGCTTTTCCTCTGCTAATCCAGGCATAGATGGTTTTCCCAGCTTCTTCATTACAATTTAAAATGCTCGACTCCAAGTGTCTGTGTCACTTTTTCTTTCTTGTCTGTATTTATTGTCTTTGTCAGGTTTTTTCGGCAAGCAATCAGCTCTCTTCTGATTTTTCCTAATCCTAGCCCATTCCTAAGTCGCTTTAAGATTAGCTTAGGTGCTTCGGCGACGTTTTCCGTTCACCAATAGGCTGGTTGATGTTCTTTTTGACATGGAGCTATCACAAGCATCTTTGAGAACACCTCCCAATTCGATTTCTACCAAGTTACTTTTGATTTGCTCCTTTGTTATTCAAATTTGTATTCGTTAGGGTTCTCGAGGTTTATTTCCTTTCATTGCAATTCAATCTCGTATATCTCTCGCCAAGGAGAGAGTGGCCACCGCAAGGTCTTTGATCGATATTGAACCTTCTCTCTCTCGAATGTCGGGGAGTTCCCCACATTATACACTGCCATATCCAGCTCGACTATGGTCTCCGCCATCATCCGACCTCTTCTGTCGCTTGTGTCGGATCTCCACTTCCCATGAAAGGCTGATCTGCTTTTTAAAATATGTTCGATTACCTTGAGGACCCCACATCAAGCGGTACGCAAGCTTTTTAACTTTTAGCATAAAGTCGTGTTCAAATGCTTAAGCGGACCGATCCCGTTATTGGAGTTAACGAAATCGTACAAATCATAACCATAAATAAATAATAAAAGCAAATTCAGGCAACGATGTAACAATTAACGTTGTTTTCGTTTTGTTTCGACAAAATTCCGTTAGAGGAAGCCACGAACTCTAATATAACTGGATCAACCAGGTCAGGTATTCAACGCGACTTGACCTAAAGGAAATGACTCTAAATCTTTAGAAATTCTTCGTGACGAAGAAAATGTCAAAACATAACTGTTCATTTATTCAAATACATTTGATTCTCAAATTTTACTGAAGGATTTAAGTTTTCTCCAAGTTAATAAGAACAATCTACGTATTTAATCTGAAAATTACGTTCTACTCTTCATCATCTTGCAGATTTTAGTGGCGGTTTTACATTAGTAGGGTGGTACTATTTAATAATCTAACAAGATTAGCATTAACTAGATTTTCCTACTCTCGAGTAGTAAGTAATCAAAATATGTTTACATTTTCCGAGGTAAATCCCAAAGAAACATTTTCGTTTAACCAAGCATTAATTAAACTTTGTAAAATGAAAATTTAAAAAATCTAGCGACGGTCTTCCACTTTCCGTTGGGTTTTAGCTACGGTTTAACTTTAATTAATTATTAATTCAAATTTTAGAATTTAAATTTAAAAAAAAGCGAATGAAAACTTTTAGTACTTGACAAAACGAGAAGTGGTCGTAGCAATTTGGGTTATTGCTAAGGACACTCCCGGGTGATAGGGCAACTTATTGTGAACAATTAAATTTATATTTGTAATGCCTTTTGAGCTGAGGAGTTTCAAAAATGTATTTCGATTAACCGTAAAAAAAAATTTCAACTAATTAGAAGCAATAATAATTTATATGTATCTTATTATTATTATACCAGTCACTTAAGTGTTAAATAATTTATATAAGAGGAGCGTGCAAGTTGCTTATTTAAAAAAAGGAAAAGGAAATATCAATTAATATTATATTATGGTGAATTATAATACAAATTATGAACATTGATTTGTTTTAATTGAAACTTTTTTAGTACTACCTACCATGTAAAATTAAGAGCAATTAATCAAAAAATTTGGTACATGTTTATGAACACCCAGTATAATTAAACAAATTATCGGATTAAGTTAATATCTTTATAACTTCACCCTACATAACAACATATAATCTGAAATTATTGATTTATTAATTTCAAATCAATTTGGGGTTTATGTGTGCGAAAATCAATAGATAATAATTAATACTTTCCAAGAGCGAAAGTGAATTTACATGAATGAAAGCTTTGTGAACAGAATAAAAGTTTAAAGCTGAAAGTGAAGTATTACTGATGCTTCTTATTCAGTGAGCTACAATCATTGTCTATTTTAAAAAGGCTCTCAATGTCATCATCGAGATTGCTGGTAGAAAATTGATTACCATTGAGCGTAAGTCAAAAACACTTAGAATTTCCTTTACTGTTGTGAAGCGATTATAGTAATTATGTTCTTTTTATATCATTTTCTAATGGCGAAAAAGCAAAAAATATTTAAAATCTTATTAATAAATTAGTATTTTATTCCTAATTAGATTTTAATTATTTTTTTAATAATTTATTATATTATTAATTTTTTGTCTTCCAATAATTGACACTTCGATTGATTTGTTCGATTTTATAGTCCAATACCCCTTAGTTTTTGAGTTATGAATTTTTGTACATAGTTGTTTAACCATAAGTTAAACTATTTTCAAAAATTCATAACTCAAACACTAAAGGGCATTGGACTAAACGCCGAGAAAATGATAATTTTCTTATCTTCTAGAATCACCAAAAAATTAGGATTTCAATTTCCGAAATACCGAGTGTGATTTCCCCTTTTTAGATACAGTAGAAGCCCTCTTATCCGACGAAAACTTTGCCTAAGTTTTTAATTCCCAGAAATGTTTGTTCATAATACATAGATTGTCGTAGGTCAGGATATAGAATTAATGACCGTAAACTGATAATAATTTTAGCATAATTATTCTCAATTATAATTATACGATATTACTTTTACAATATAAGGTATATTTTTAAATAATAATCATTACTACAAATGTTATTACTCGTTATCGTGTTGATACGGGTCGTTTCTTCATTATTATAGTTTGTTACTCAGTAAAGGTTAACGATATGAAATTAACCCGCATGCGATAGCAGTGAATTATCAAAAAAAAAAAATTTACTTTACTTTGTTAGGTGAGACTTGAATTTGGTGGTTCATTTTTTAGATTAACTCCTTTTTCTCCATTATTAAATATGTTTGAAAGTTGAATCGCCTTAAAATGACTGTTGATATTGATAGTAGCAACAAAGTATAGGGGAAACAAGACTTCACCTAAACAGAGAATTATTAACCGTAAATTTTAATAATAGGTACCAATATTTGTATTTTATTTTATAAAACAGGAGTATGTTCGTACATAGACAATATTCAAAAAAGAATCAAAATTGAAAACCCTCTCACTCCCATTTGTGCTAACCGCTCTTAATTCCCCCCCCCCATAGCCCAGGTCAGCGCGACCATGATTAATAATGTATCTAAAAATTAAACTAAAGCTTATTTGTGAACAAAATCGTTTAGGAGGATTGAGAAGTAAAATTGAGTTGTGTTTCTTATTTATAAGGAATTGGTCCCCGCTGACCCCTTACCACTTGGAACGAACCAAATCTCAATATCTTGGTACTATTGAAAGGTGGAAGAGATTCAAATTCCTTCTATTGAAAGGAAATGTATAGATTGTGCGTTCTTTAACTGGTTCTTCCAGCCGTAGTAATTGAAATTAGAAACATCACTAGTAAAAACGACATTTTTAATTAAATCCTTCAAATTGGAAACTTTGATAGTCAAGAATATCCAGTTCAAGTGGCGTCCGATAACTTGTAAATGTAGGCAATGCTTTAAAGTCCACATTCTTTCATGGAAATATGCCAGGAACTTTGAAATTTGGGTTAATGCTTTCTTTGTTGGTACCATTTTATTATTCTATAAGTATAGATTTTATCAAAATAGAATTTGTGTAATTTTGATCAGATGCGCAAAACCTCACTTTTAGCTCTTTGTTGGAACGCTAAAAATTGATAATATGATAAGTACTGAAGAGAGTCTTTTGACGTTTACAAAAAAAATATAATGACATCGTTGCGTTTCATTGTCATCTGTTTACTTTTTTTCCAATAATGTCATTATGCTATCGAGAATAAACAAGTTTGTCCCATTATACATTTCCCAAAATTGTCATTTTTGTTTACAACTTCAAATTACCAATATAAATAAGTATAAATAATTTTAGATTTCAATTCAGTAAATAAAAATAAATTATATCTGAAGAAAATTGTTTACTTCAGCTCACCAATAACATAAATTTCGATACAATCCCACGTGTGACGTCACACATGTTTGCTTTCCGGAAGGATTGCTAGTAAATAAAATAAAAATTTTATGGATTATTGAAAATAGGGCCTAAAATTTACAAAAAAAACTAAAAAAATGACATGAACTGGCATTTAGCGACATTGAATTGGTTGCAGCCATAATATAACCCCTCTCACCCCTTAGCTGACGACACCCTCACAGAAGCTTACACTGAACCTCTATTTTAACCGTCCACTAATAAAAACAAATCGCTTGTTAACTCTAATCTAAGCTCAAACGGTGGATATCTCTTTTAACAATTCCCTCATTCAAAAAGCGTTTCCTAACTCTAACCTAAGCTTGACCCGTGGATCTCTTGTTTTTTTTGGCAAATTTAAGCTTAAAGAAACCCTAAATTGTGATATTTGCTCGATGTTAACTGTGCGTTAGTGAAAGTTGCTGCGGTCGTTCCCCATAGCATCCATCTATCATGGGATCTTCGTTCAACTCTTAGAACATCGCAATGATATAATTATTGTAAATTATGTATAGATACTTATGCAAGCATAGAGCCTTAGCACGCAAAGAAGTCTGGTACTTACACATGCGAGACGGTAATCAGTCTTCGAATAAAAATATTACAAGTAAAAATTCGCAGTAGATCGAGATAAAGGGGTAGAGTTGCGAAACAAGATGTTCCACCTCGTGTACCCTTGCTACATTCTTGAAGAGAACTGATCTAGGTCGGTGCCGAGACATTGATTGAATGCATCAGCTGTGACCCTGGTCTGTCCCCACTCTCCACGACTAAACCTAGCTAAAATGCACGGACTGATAGCAGAATACTCCATTATGGTCTAGTTCTCGCGTAGAAATTGGAAACTTTAAAATAGATTTTAACTGAGCTAATCGAGATCTAATATGACATTCTTCCATATCTAAAACGCTTTATTTTAATGTTATCTATCAAATTCCTCTGGGTTTTCATTAATAAACTTAATATCTTTTATAATAACAATATTTTGTTATCCAAATACATTAGACTACATTAATCTAATGTAGTATTATAATATTGCATAAGTGGCGCCTCTAGCGGCCTGAGTTGACAATCTATAAAGTTGTACGTATTGATAGTTTAATGTATTTGCTTTACTTTTTAACCTAAGAATATTTACGCTAAGAACAAGAAACGACACTTTACAGTATTGTTCAGTGCGCATGTTCACAAAATGGCCGCCGGTGCCGTTTGCTTTTTTTTAATTGGACAGTATTTCTTTCGAGAGAGGACACTCGGTGTTTTAAAAATTTTTACTAAGCCATCAGAAAATGTTTGTTTTAATTTCTCCAGATCAAATGATTTTATAGGAATTTTGATAATATTTTCTGGAAGAAATTGATTACGTTAAATAAAATTTTCTAAAATTTATAGTTTTAGTGTCCCCCCTCTGGCCAAGACTACAGTTCGTAAAACAAAAATTGTATATAAATTGTATAAATTTAACAAAACTGATTTTGTCTTTAGATAACTTCAATTTAATATTGTCATAACAAATAATTTAATAACGTCACAAGTCAATGATCTGTCATCTCTTCATTATCACGTGAACGGTCATTTTTTTATATTTACCTATTAAAATAATTTCTATTTTTTTGTAAAAAAAAAATATATAAAAGCGTTTTATTAGCATTAGGTGATCAGGGGCGTAGCTATGGGGGCGGGGGAGGGCAGAGTTCACCTTGGAAAATGAAATAGCACTTTAAAAATGTGACAAAATTAATAAAATGTTTGTAATTTATTTTCTTTGAAAATTTTATCATGACCTGTGGAACGTCCTTCGATTCTTATCCAACATGTGATTCGATTTGCGTTATTTTGAATGTGTTGCACATTCCTAAAATGTAACACCGGCTCACATCAAAACTTCAATAAACTTAATTATAAAAAAAAAAATGTAATTAATTTAATTATCTTAACTTAATTAGAACTTAATTATCTGTAGAAAATTTAAAAATGTTGTTATATTCATAATGCGTATCCCGTCATTTTGCCGAAATTTTTTGGCCGAAAATCATTTGGCCGATAGTCAATTGGACAAAAATAACTGGAATTTCATCGCAATTTCTGCATTAGCGTTAAAGACGTTGTTAACGTTTTTCGTTGCGACGATTACACTTGTTACCTAAAAACAAGCTGTTGGATATGAACAGAGGTCCTGTTTAGGACCAAAAATACTTGGGAAGGGTTACTGATTTAACGACGTTGGATCTCTGTCGCAGGTGGATGTGTGCCAAAATGGCTATGGAGCGTGCAACGCGTACACTGTAAAAAAATTACGTAAAATTACAGTAAATAACAAGTAATTTTTACAGTAAAATTCATGTAAAAATACATATTGTGTAATATTACAGTAATAATAGTCGTAATAGTAATACTATTATTACTGTAATATCACACAATATGTATTTTTACATGAATTTTACTGTAACAATTACTTGTTTTTTACTGTAATTTTACGTGCTTTTTTTACAGTGTAGCGGAGCGGAACTGAACTAAAGCTAAGCTTATTAAAAATATCCCCTAGACCCCTAGAGCCTTCCAACTCGGCAAATTGTGCTACTGGGAAGGGGATGAATCTATTGACGCCCTAATAATATGTCGGCCAAATGACAGTCATTCTTTGTAATGTAACTGCTAGGTGTTAAAATTTTACATACTTCTAGCGGCGAAGTAAATATTAATGAGTATAAAGAGACCCAAAAGAAAAATCGCATAAAGGCCCGAAATTTGAACCTGAGCTACTGGTGCTGGAGTTTTATCATTATATTCTTATTATCATATTTTTTCTGCAACAATTATGTCCGTTGTCATGGCAACCCGGGATGTGGCTTGGTATAAACCCATTACAATGATTTTAGTTTCGTTATAACCCACAACACTGTCTGCTTTCTTGTAAAAGAAAGACGTTTATATACGACTGTGTGCTGGTCTGCTGTATACCGACACTTAGCAAACCATTAAACTAGTCGGGTTGCTGTGGGTGCCCTCGCGCTCACTTTATTTGCTTTAGGTCTTGTCCCAAGCAAATTAGGTGCAAGCCTCCTCGTGGTGTCCCTGGATATTCACTAGTGTACACACTGAAGAAAACTGCACGTAGCGATAGGCACGTAACGATGCGCGTATGACATGCATATGACGTGGGTGTGGGGACCCGTAAAATGCGACTAAGGTTTAGACCGAGTAAACGTCTGACCTAGAATGCCTAAGTTGCGAAAGCAGGGCGCATGCTTGTTAGGAAAGTCGAAGGGCGTGGGGCACAGAATCTGCTCCCTCTCGCTTACCTATCACCTGGCTGCGCAATCTTCACAGGAGGAACAGAAGGTTCAAACGCTGCGACCCTTCCATTCTATCCAAGGTAACAAATTGTCTCGCTATCTTAATGACTCTTACTATTTGTCATCTTATTAACGTAACTTAAGGGTGACCTAAAAGGTTCCAATCAACTACGACCCATAGTGTCGATGGTCGTATGTATCGGGACCCCTCAAGTGAAACAAGGGTAACTCAAAGGGCTATCCACCTGATCCCATGGCCAGGTCTCATTCTGGAAATATTCATCCTTGAAATATTTGGACCCAAGGGGGTTGCGCTTTCAAAAACAAAACTTACTACGGGGGTGGGTACCGAGAGTCAACGATTGTGTATGCTTGTTAGACCCTGCTCACTGTCAGGGGCGGACTAAGGCAACCTAGGCACGTACCTTGGGCCCGGAATTTTTGGGGCCTTTAAAACCAAACTACCAAACTCAAAGTATGTGAAAATAAGCCCGGAATTACCAATGTTGCCTAGAGCCCGCTTTAGCCTTAGTCCGTCGCTGCTCACTGTAGAGGTTGGACTCGCATTGGCTTGTTGTTCATGGGACCTCAGTGCGGCCTATGTGTCGTGAACCTTCCCCATAAGGCCATAGCGGACCTTGCAGTACATGGTGGATAGGTATTCCTGTTTCCCGGGGACCCATTGTCGTGAGGTATAAATTACGACCCGGTAGCTCTCTAGGGAGAGGATACAGCTAATTGCTAAGTCTAAAGCAGCATCTAAAAACTAAATTAAAAGTCATTGCTTTTAATTGCCATGGCAACCCATTCAAAATTTTATCAGAATGTTCGCATTCGCTTAGTTTTGGAACTTAGAAACATTGATGCCGAAAGTGCAATTTTTATATAGTATAGGGTGTTTTTTTAGCTGCATGAGAACTTCAAAATGAAATAAAACATTAAAAACCTGACGGAATGTTTTGGTTATAATTTTTTTATGAAAGTACAGTTAAAGGCATTTATGATTTGAACATGACTTCCAGCATGTGACCACCACGACTAATGGTTACGAAGCGCATCCGTTCAGTCCAATTTTTGACCACTTTTTCCAATATTTCTGGCTTTATTTCATAAATGGCTTGCTGAATATTAGCCTCCAATGCTTCTAGAGTTGTTGGTTTGTTAGCATAAACCATGGATTTAACATATCCCCACAGAAAATAATCTGGAGGTGTCAAATCACACGATCTTGGAGGCCAATTGATGGGACCACGTTTTGAAATAATGTTGTCACCAAATTGTCCTTTCAATAAATTGATGGTTTCGTTGGCTGTGTGGCACGTAGCACCATCCTGTTGGAACCATAAGTTGTCAATGTTTAGCTCTTGAAGTTTTGGAAACAAAAATGTATTGAGCATGTGTCGATATCTCACACCATTCACCGTAACGGTAGCTCCTTCCTCATTTCGAAAGACATATGGACCAATGATGCCGTTGGCGTGTATTCCACACCAAACAGTCAATTTTAATGGATGCAATGGAGTCTCAAGATAATGTCCCGGATTGGTCTCACTGCATATACGGCAATTTTGTTTGTTCACATACCCATTTAACCAGAAATGTGCCTCGTCACTGAACAAAATTTTACGGTAAAAAAATGGATCCACTTCCAATTGGTTGTGAGCCCAATTTGGTAGCGTTGTTCAATGGTCAATCTATGCATTATCAAATGCCAAACCTTGCTAAACACAAATGTCAAAAAACTGTTTCCATAGCAATCTTGGTTCAATTGTTATCCCTATTGAAAGTTCTCATGCAGCTAAAAAAACACCCTATAGTTCTTTACGAATCTTGGCATGGAAATACCAGATGATTCGTGAACTCTAAATAATTATTATATGCCAACTTAATCTTTAAATAAACTGAAGTTTTTGACTCCTTTTCGCACATAAAACATGATACTGTATGTAGGCGATTAACTTTTGGCATTGGACGCCACCGTCTTAGACACCGCCTATTTGATGCAGACCCAAATAGTCACGGTGCCATTTTGGTAACAACTGAACAGCACAATAATACAGATAGTAAAGCAAACGGAGATTGGTCAGATTTGCCTTATTTCGCAATGTTCCTAATTTCGCAGAATTTTTTAATATTTATTTCTTTTATGGGATTTGTTTAATGTTTTTTTAGGTTTTAAACACTAAAAACCTTAGATCACGGTTTCCAGTGTTTAAAATCTAAAAGAAAATAATAAATTCTAGAAATCTGCTGCGAAATTGCGAAATAAGGTAAGTCTTCATGGTTCTCTTCCCTTTTAGATCTTATCATGTTTTATATCTTTCAGTTGCTTTTTTTATTTAGTTATTACATTTTATCTTTTCAATGTATTCAGCCGTTGCAAAAAACTAAATTTTATTCTGAAGAATTATTATTGCATTTGTAATGTTATAAGTTGCCGACTCATAAGGGAAAGCCTAAATTGCAGAAAATATTATGAATCATTACAAACTAAAAATATGCTTGAAATAAATCGATGACTTACAATTATTTATATAATCTTTGACAGGCACAGGCGTGGTATTTCTTAGAAATACCATATCGGCATTATGACATGACAGATAGACGACGCTCTTTGCAGATTAGCCAGCAAGCACTTTGTGATTGCAATAATTTCTTTCAATTTTTATCACGACGGACGTACCCTTTTTTATGAATTTACGGTGGGCGATTCTATTGGGACTAGATACTCAATATAACTTATAGAAAATGTAAAAGCAAGACCACCCATGAGTAATGTACAAAAGAGAACCGCGGTATTTAATTGAAATAAAAACATAAGACTGGTAAATAAATCTATAGCTTGGGGTTAAAAAGTGGATAAAGAAGAAAAGAACTCATTAATTAGTAGCCACTTTGACTATATGATCGATCATCTGATTTGTATGAATTCAAATAACCGAAAGTCGTTTTAGAAAAGCCACCACTTTCCAGTTGCCTCGCTCTGAATGAATTTCGAAGAAAAAACTCAATCGTTGAAATGTATAAAATCATGATCAAAGAAGTTGGAAAAACAAACAGCATCATTTCAATTACGTTTCAATTCGCCTGCGTAGATGTCGGGTAAGATTATAAGTGCAATATACAAAATTTGATTTCGTCTTTAGTTCGAAAAAAAAATTCAATCTGGTGTATTGGATATTAATAAAAAATGTAAAAATAGATTACTATACCAAGGATCATCATTAAGACATAAACTAATATGAAATGATGTGCCAACTCTTATCGCATAACTACAGTAATAATGGTTACGATAAATTGGGGCGATTATATACTAATAGTTAATTTTCTTAAGCAATTAACGACATTAAAAATAAATCATAAAATTATTATCTTGATCAAGAACACAAAATTGACGTGGTAACAAAAAATTTCTATTAATTTTCAAGCGCAATTATAGGAATTTTAAAAAATCCATTTTTCCACAATAAAATTCCAACAAGAACAAAAACCTTGCGAAAATATTTTTAAATGTGCTTTTTAGGATTACAAATTTCAAGCTTTATTTACACTGGTTTTATCGAATCAATTATGTGAACTGAAATTGAAAAATAATTGATACAATTCTGTTGAGAAAGCATTCGGGTTAAAATCACAAACATTTCCAATTAGCCGAGCTAAATTATTTAAGTTTGTTCGATTTGTTGTTCAAACATAAACCCATTAAAGTATTAATGTTAACCGATGATGTTCCATCGGGGGGATACCTAATAAATAGGTACGGAATTATATATTATATAGTTTATATAAGTATTGATCTGGTGGCGTTCGCACTGAGCTCAGACACACTGACACTCCAACAAAATCATTAAGACATTATGGCTTATCCTTTGCCTTTTAAAATAAAGATAAATCGTTGATTGTCTGTTTGTTATTCCAATTACACTGTTCATAAGCTATATTTACTCAACATAGTGGAGTTTCCGAATATTTGAGTAGTACATGGTATGAATAAACAACCACATACCGTCGAGTATTATTTTAACAAAAAATAATCGACGGTTTTGGTTTAAAAAACTATAACCTAATTTTGTGCGATAATTCACACATCATTAGCAGTTGACCCATATTCAAACTTTTGTGGTTACGACCACAGTAATTTTGTTATAGTAACGAAATGCTACTTCAAAAAATGAAAATTACTTTTTTCTCTAGTTGTAAGAGGCTGCAAAGTACGAGTAAAAGTTTTATATCGATCTCTCGTATAGAAGAAAAATATTCAAACGCCTGCGGCATCTTTTATAGAGTTTTTCAAAATCCTGTTAAAACTTTAAGCATCCAAAGCGCTCACATAATCAGATCTTAAATATTTACGAGAATTTAAAGGTTCGTAACTGAACTTGAGAGAGTATTGTAAAGGAAGTTGTTTTTGGAACAGTAAAATATTTTTCAAGTATACTTGAATGAAAATTTCGAATCAGCAGATTCGTTGAAATTAAATATTGATTAAAAAAAGATGAATCGGAAATGTTAATGAGATTTCAATTCAGGTAGAATTTTTTCATGTGAAATATATGATCGCCATCCCCATATCTGGTTAAAACATTTTCATTTGTTAGTTTAATTAAAAATTAACGAATTGGTTAATAAATTCGGTGCTCGTAATTTCAAACACTGGATTTAATTGTTTAGGATGTAACAAACCATTTGGTAAATTGGTAAAGAAGTTGTGAACCATTTTAATGGGATTGTGAAAATATTTGCAACGCTTTCTCTGATTAGTAACCCGCAATTTTCCTGAAAAGCTCCTAATGCCCTCAATTTTTTATCCTCAACCATTTCTAAATCACGTCCATTTTTTCTTTAAATTTGTTCGCTTCGAAGTTCTCACTTAACGGTATTTGACGCGTTTTTACATCTTTCTTCATAAATGGGTCACATAATGCACGTGCGATTTACTTTTCCGCCTGTGTAGATCTGTAATTATTGATTTGAAAGAATTTAAAAGCGGTTCTAATATTTTCAAATTTATTTCACTAACACTATTATAACATAATACGCTAGGATGTGTGAATGTCTGTATGGATGAATTATGGGAAATAGGGACAGATGAGCAAAAAACAGACCAGGCTCGACAACGAAAGCGAAAGTTAGAAACAGTTTAGGAAAAAGGAGACAGAGAATCCAATAAGGACGAGGCTCAACAACGAAAGCCGAAAGTCTGAAACAGGTTAAGGAAAAGGAGACAGATCAGCAAAGACACTCTAGAAGATAAACCAGGAAGGATCATATCCATGAGAAAAGAAGAAAATTACACACCTGAGCAAGTTTGTGCAAGATTTGAAATCGTTTAGAGAGGAAAATGAATTTCGAAACCAAACTGAACAAGCAGAAAGTGAGATCTTGTCAAAAAGGGCAAGTAAAGTTAGATGAATTACAACAGAAATTTGGCTATGCCCATTTTTCTCTGCCAGCTGGAGCAGCTGGTCACCTAGTCTGTAATATTACAACCAACTTTCAAATTTCTCACCCATTTCTAATGCCCGTATTCACAAAGAAACGTATAACGAACGATTACGTAACGGATCGTTTAATTAATAAATTTTTAACTTAAATCGTTTAATTTCACTTTTAAACAAACATTTCGTGACATCGTATTAAAGGACTGTTATTTTTATTACGACCCAAAGAGCTCCCGTTATTATCCCGGTCGATTAGGAAATAAAATATGACTATTTAACGGTCAATAACGTTTAACAGACCGTTAAATCAGTTACGAACGTTTGTGAATACGGACATAAGTCTAATTTAATTCATGCTCCAATTAATCCTAAAATTGCTAAAAACTTTTGTTGACCTACAATATCCGTCGATAAAGTGATTTGCCTAGCTTCCTCCGATTTGCCTATGATCATCGTGTCCTGTTCATCCAACCTACTGCAACAACAAGAGAGCAAAGCTCTCTACAAATGCAATTTCCTAAAGCAGATTTAACGTTTTTATTATAAAATGCGCTTATCTAAATCTGCCTCTAAACATTATGCGCCGTTATTATCAATTTTTACTTTAATTTAACGAAATTTCGATATATCGAATTCTTTTTACAACTACGATACAGTGGAATTTCGATAAGTCGAACCTCAATGTGCTACAAGAGAAGTTATTGAATAAATACGGTCCGGGTAACCCGCTGAAACTCCTACGTGCTAAGGATTGGGGGCTTATATTTATTCCCCATAAATGAGGAATTCCCAGTAAGCGCGGATTATAAGTTCTGGTTCATTACAAGAGACTGTCATTGACTTGCAGCTAACGCATTCAACTGCGATTGCGAGGTACCGGGTTCTAATCTGAGAAAGGGTAAACTTTCTTATGGCTAGTCTCCGTGCTTCGGAAGGCACGTTAAGCCGGTGGTCTCCTAGGTTGGTGAATTGCCATCAATAATATAAAAAAAAACCAGGACACAGGTTCATCTGAAGGCCAGTCTAGCAAGTTATCTGATGAATGTTTTTAACACTGCCCAATAAACGACGCAGATGTTGGGAAATAACTGGCCTTAAGGCCTACTAGACGAGAATTCTCTAATTGAAG
The DNA here is from genome assembly GCA_958510855.1 of Rhagonycha lutea. Taxonomy (NCBI): domain Eukaryota; kingdom Metazoa; phylum Arthropoda; class Insecta; order Coleoptera; family Cantharidae; genus Rhagonycha; species Rhagonycha lutea. The sequence goes on along the minus strand of OY294041.1, from coordinate 17,391,420 downwards.
AATTGCTTCCACAAAAAAAAGAAGAAGAAGCAGACAAATTAATATACAATTTTAAACCTCATTGTCCTGGGGGTATTCCATACCCCCCAGACCCCCCGGTCCCGATATCACTACATATTTATCTATTTGAAACCATTGCGATTAAATAGAATCAATGACAGATTCATACACGGTGTTATAGGGTATGGGTTTGCTAGGCACACATAAAATCTAAATTATCACCCCCCCCCCCACTCGCGAAGTGGTAAATGTTGGGTTTCTATTCGAATAACTGTTTTTCTAGCTGAATTATCATCTGATAATATTGACGGCAAGATTCGAATCTAATCTAAGTAATCCATAAATGCATCCAATATACTAATTTATTAGAAATCTCCTCCTCTTTTCATGCCATTGAAAGTTTACCAACTTAAAAATTAAGAACTAGAGGATGCATCTAAAGTGAATTTCTGTTTATTGGTTGAAATTCACTGATTTAATAGAAATTTTCATTATAGTATTTATGATAATTTTTTATTCAGTGGATCGGTCGAGTATGCCTACCCAGTTTTTTTCTCCAATAACTCTGAAATGCTGAAAGATATGCAAAATTTTGAGAAAGGCGAAAATGTTCCGGTATAAAAGAGACGGAATCTAAGTACGAAAAACCGGCATCGAAGATATTATAGTTAAAATTCGGCGGAATCTAACAGATAACTTTAAAATTAAGCATTTAAAGTGAGGGTGAATGTTAATATCGATTAGTTTAGTCAATAAATAATCAATTGTTAAGTTTCGATATTTTATGTCGGATTGGTTGCGGTACTTCCATTTTGTTGACTGTACGTGTGGTCCACGTAAATACGATCAGTGAGGCTTGGGAAGGACTTCTGATTGGTTGAAGTTCCTCCGTTCCGTTGATGGTACGTGTACTCCATGTAAATACTACGTATGCTAAAATATCTCGATTTAATTTCCGTGGCTGAACGAGGCCACGACCCTCTAAAAAACTTTCCGATCTACTGTTGCAGCCAAGGCAGCAAACTGTAATCAAAGCAGCGGAGATTTGGATCAATAGCCCTGTCAATAAAGAATTGAATTGAATTGAAATCTCAATTTAGGTTATGTATATTATATTTTTAATAACTTAAACTGTCTCAGACTTCTCCATTTTCTAAGATTCCGGTTGAGGAGTTGCGTGGGCTAGGGGGATATTTTTAAGAAATTAAACTGTCTCGGAGATCTACATCTTTTAAGAATTACTGAACGTAATTTTGTATATTGCTAAGCCTGTATTTATAAATTTTAGTGAACGATGAAGTAAACTTGGGGAGGGGGTGTAGCTACACTTATAGCAATAGACCCCTTCTTCTATTATATTTATAAGAGAAAATTTTTAAAATCAAATGACGGTTTTTCTTGTTTTGTTTTAAATATTTCTCATGTCGTTCACCGTTTTCGAGTTATTAGGGAAGAACTGGACTGAAGTCTCATACTCGATATGTTGTGCGTTTTCATTTTACTGTTGAATTTGACTGATGATTATTACACCATGAAGAAATAGGATGGAAAAACATAATTCGTCAACAATCAAAACTGGTTTGGAGAAAAAATAAATTAAATCGTGAAAACGGTTTATAAATACAAAGAAATTAAACTACCTGACAAATGGCTTGAATTGAAAATAAATGCTAAATGTTTAAGTGAATAAAAGCAGACAGAAAAGTATTTTACAAAAGTTTAAAATTGAACTGAAAAGTTGAGAAAGCTATTTAAAAAATGAATGTAAAGGTTATATATTACGAAGAATAATGGAGACAGTGATGGATCAATCTGAAAGTTATATAATTGCCTTTGTTAAGTATTGATTAAAAGAATTAAAGAAACAGATGTTTGTTGAGAAATGAATGGAATGGATAAAATATATGTGGCGCCCAAAAAGATGAATGAGCAATACGTAACCGGAGTGTTTCAGTTATTATAGTTCATGGTGCCCTCTAACGGAGTTTTGTTGAAACCAGCTCATGCGTTTCTAACATTTGGCATGTCAATTTATTGACAGATTATCAAACTTAAGGGCCGTTCAGACGATCAATATATATTGCCAATAAAATATTGTCAATACTGTCAATCAATATTGACACAGTGCATTTGACTCAGACGAAAAATATTTATTGACCCTCACACGTTCAATTATATTGACAATATCAATATATTGACAATAATATTGATCGTCTGAAGGGGCCTTTAATGGTGAGTTCATGCAACCTACAATAATACGAGAAGCTAAATTACGCTTACTAGTACAAGTTTTCATTTTGTTTTTGTTTAGCGATTATTATTATTAACCAAAAATTTCAACTTGTTTATACAAGTAGTATAATCTATTAGGTAATATTCAAAAAAATACATGGCCGTAATTGGCGTAACCTGGACAAAATGTAAATTTAATGTCACAAATTTAACATGTAAATGTTTTTCACTCGTATAACTTTTCACATCTTTTTTAATTTGCAAAATCGCTCTACAACTCATAAAAAATTAATTATTTAATAGAAATATTTATTTATATCTAACAATTATTCTAATTTGGAAATAAAATTAAATATTTAATCTGTTGAATAATTAAATCGTCTAATGTAATATTTATCTCTGAATTTGCTTATTAATATTTAATTTTAATAATCTATACAAAATTTATTATAAATTCTCACTAACCCATCAAAAAATAGGGGTTGATTTACAATGAGCGAATCGACGATTTTTATTAGCAACCTTATAATTAGCACTACCTTTCATTTAATTTGAAATTCTTGAAAAACTATTTTATTTTACAAAAAACTCAAGGGGAGAACCTGGTTTAGGAGGCTAAAAATAGAAGTTTTTTGTGATTGATTTTTATTAACAATAATTAGAAACCTGAACTGCGTTATGGTCAATAAAATAAATTCATAAAAATTTCCTTTTTCTAGCCTTCTAAGCCAGAATCCCCCCTTAAAATCTAACTCAATCATTCCCACTTCAGTTCCTCCATTCGTGCCTTATATATTACGGGACACAATTTACAGGTGCGTTACGAACTTTTTTGAATACCCTGAATCGTGTCATTGGTGATGAAAAAAATTAGAAACGTAGGTGAAGAATCCGCCATTTGCTTACTTATTGATTATTGTCATGGTTATAGCAGTGACGTAATATTTACTTACCGTCCTAGTAGCGTCAGTATGTTCAGCGCCGTCTTTTATATGATCGGGGCCCCGGGCCAAAGGTAATGAGGGGGCCCTTTAAGAAACTAAGTATGTAACTCAGTAGATAGGTAGGCCCTTATTCAATATTTATTTAAGTATAATATACAATGTGTATACAAATTGTATAGAACGGGGCCCGGTGGGGGCCCCTATGAATCCGGGGCCCTGGGCCCGGGCCCCTCGGGCCCATGCCTAAAGACAGCTCTGAGTATGTTGAATAAATGGATAATAAATATATTATATTCATCCAATCTAAATTGTGCTAATATTTATATTATAGTAAGTACAATAAATTTTTTGTTTAAAAACACAAAAAATAGTGTAAACTTCTTGTTCCGTAAGTATTTTTGTGTAAAATATTACAAAATATCACTTAAAGCCCTCGGCACGTAATGGACTATTGATTTTACTGGTATGTTCGTAAAAGCAGTTCATGAATGTGCTAGATATTGATGTTTTGACATGGAAAATGAGAGTAAAATTCAGCACATTTGTAAATATAAATTATTTATCATTTCTATTCAATTTAAATACATTATGGTGTAAAGTTTTCAACTCGGATGTTACGTCATTGTAACCTAACAAAGCATGGATGCTGTTTTCATTGGGTTACCAATCGCTTGCGTCTTTCCGTGGTTACGTGCGATAATATAAAATCAAAGTTCTACAACAATTTATACTATAATGTTACTAAAACATTTTAAAATTGGCTATTTTTATACGCATTTTTGCAAAGTTTAAAATAAGTCAGATGACTTTACAATTCGTAGATTAAAGGCTTGTTCACATCGAGGAACTAGGTAGAATCTAGCAAGAACCAATCAGATTGAAGTATTTTCTTCTATCTTTTTCTATGTTCAAAAAATACCGCAATCCCATTGGTACTTGCGCAAGACAAGATAAGAACCTAATTTAGTCACTTTTGACCGATTTGGAAACATATGCGCTAGTCCGAGTTCCAAAAAATCCATTAAAAATGATAATGGTCACACAAAAATTTCAAAATTTTCAATTTTTCCTTTTGGACAGTTTTGATCGACTTTGAGACGTGTACGCCAGCCCCAGATACGTTTTTCGCACCTTAAGCTCCAAAATTAGTAATATGAAAGAATAGAACAGACATCCAAATATTTCCTAAAGTTTTCCAAATTTTTGATTTAAATTTTTGGGCAATTTTAACTTGGGGACGTTTCCGCCAGTCTCAGATGCGTTTCTCGATTTCTACACACCGATATTAATCATGTGGAATAATAAAAAAGACCCCAAAATTAAAGTTTCCAAAAATTATAGATTTGCGAAGAGCAAAATTTGCAGAAGTTTTGAAACGCAATCATTATAGCAACAGAAATTATTTATGTTTCATATCAAGATTCTGGTTGTTGATCTTTTACTATTAACATAATTCAAAGTGAACCTCCTACAAATTTGAAACGAGAAACCATCGATTAGTAAATCTACAGGTGGGTTTATGCACGACGCCGTAAGCACTAGACGACTGCGTCGCAAAATGGAGAGGTGATGGAACAAAAAAATCGTGTTATGCATGACGGGGTTTTGTTTTCGACAAGTTTTAGTAGAATCTTAGGGAACAGATGGCGCTATTTCATTAGTTGAAGCTTTATTTTAAACAAATAATTTTATTTCTAGATAAATTGAAATATTTAATTAGGTAGCTAGTAAATAATTATTTTATTAATTGGTAGTATATTTTAAATAATTTTACGAGTTAGAGAAATTAAATTATATTATATTTTTATCAAGCTTTCGAGCATTTGTGCTCTTCGTCGTATTGCAATTCGTAAAATTATTTAAAATAAACCAATTAATTTATTATCACGAGTTAACAACTAATCAATTTAAGTATAATAATTATTTCATATGACATTGTATAAATTATTAGGTATTTATAATTATAACTAAATAACAGGATACAGCAGTCGTCAAAATATAAATAATTATAATCATTTCACTAACATTGAAAATTAGTAACTAAATAATAATTATATCAGAATAGTCTATAATTTCTTTTTCAATCATTTAAATAATTATAAATTTACGGTCGATTTTAATTAATTTTTTTTTAATTTCAAAAGTTGAGAAGGTCCTCAACCTTCAGTCTCAATTGAAAGCAATAGCCGCCTTATATTTCAGACAGTGCCTCGCAATTATAGATTATGACATCTTCAGGGGGTATCACTTGATGGTCTACTGCAGTAGTCCGCAAACTATATCCATTCCCGACCCCCACTTTTTATAAAATTTTGTTGCGACCCCTGCAGTGTAGGATTTACGTATAAGCTACACAAGCTATAGCTTAGGGCCCCCTAAGCTGATAAGTTTATATAGGGGCCCAATCACTGACATTAGAATATCTGGACTTATAAAGACCCCATATCTCAAATAGCTTAGGGCCTTATCAAGTCTAAATCCGGCACTTATCCCTGGATAGGCAGTAGAATATGTCTGTGAAATCGGTAACAGGTTCAAAAAAGAAAGTATAACGAACAAATGGTTAAATATTTCTCAGTTGTTTTTAAACATTTGTCAGGTATTTGTCAAAAATTATAATATTGTGATGATAACAAGGAATCAGAGATTCGGAATAAAATATTATTGTCAAAAAAAGGTGTGCAAGCGAACACTTAAAGTTGTAAGAATAGATCTTGTTTACATCAAAGCCAACTTGTTACCCTTACACATTACACACATACAGTATTTGGTTTCTATGAAGTGATTTGTGCGGTTGCTTTGTTTGTTCTTTGATAAACCTACAAAGAAGAATAATTAGTGCAAAAATTCAAATTTACCGCCAAAAACAGTTACATACCTCTTATTTTATGACTTTTTGAAAATCCTAGGGAATTTTTTGATTTTGGATGATAAGAGGTTAAGAAAGATAATTTTGGCATTCCGTTCGTCAACGTTTCGCAAGCCAGTTGCGATTTTTGGTGACGTCGCGATTTTACTTTGCGAATTTCGAATTTTTATATTCTCTGGAACAATGTTCCAATCCAGAAAGCCTTTTCGAGCGATTAAATGGTGCATTTCCTGATTCGGGTAAATCGAATTATTGACCAAGGTATGCATATTGTATTAATTTTCCAAAACAACGCCATCGACGCACGTGTGAAGATATCACACAAATTTGCGTTTATTTGATGAAAATTGTAGTCATCCAGTATCGAATCTCGTTTATATTGGTTAATACAACGGTTATCCGCTTTTTGAGAGCTAAAAATAGCGAAAATCATTACAAATAAGGAAAACCAAAAGTTGAGATTATGTACCAGAAGCCAGCTGTTTAATCCAGATGTTAGACTGCACTAATTCAATCAAGAACACTAATTTTGTTCGGGAACAACTGCGATTCCACGGATTCACTGGGATTTGGTAAAAGATTTAAAGAAGACAAAAACGTAACAACCACGAGGGTTTCTAAAAGTACGAGAGCTTTGTTAAGACGGGTTGCATATGGTCTGCTACTGAACAAATTTCCGAGGGCGTCACTTGCGAGACAGCGGTTCCCAAACAAACAATTTTTTGGTTTGTCATAACTTTTATTATTAAATTGTTATTTTGTACAAATGTTGATTGTGCCACACGAATTATCACTAATTTGATCAGATCGCCATTTAGCAAAATTGACGTTAAATGTAATGGTGGTTTGATACGGTCACACAAATCGACACATACTGCTAGAGGACTATTTGTAGTCCACATAACAAGATTGAATTCTTACAGTTTGCATTTAGATCCATTAAATACGAGTAGTATAAAATATCCCGAGTCTCCATAATTGAATTTAGAACCTAGCCTTCCCTGTTGAAAATACGTAGTTTCAGTTTCCGAGTGAGGGACTGTGCAGTTGGTTTCAGAACACCACAATATTTTAAAGTGAAACGTTTGTAAAATCGATAACATATTCAAAAAAAATTGAAAGAATAAATTAATTCCTTTATTCCAATAAAAAAATATATAAAATTAAAAATTTTGGCGAAAAAAATATGAAATGTTGGTTTTTGTCCTAGAACTAAATATGATATTTGGTTATAAAATTCTTTATGTTTGCGAGGTAGAGCGCACACAAAATGAAGTGAAGTGAATGATGTTTGGTCTCTTTCGACTCGTGGAACCTCAAGGAACATAAATCCGTCAAAATCTGACAAAAGGAACCATTTTCGATTAAGTACAAACATTAAAAATAATGAAAAGCGGCATCATAATCTTTCACTTCGCACTGTAAGCATATTTTTCACCAAACTGTTTGCGGCTTTAAAATAAAAAGGTAAATAATGCCGAATACAAAGATTTAACTTAGAGCAGCCATATTTAGAAGCGGAAAGTGGAGTTTTACAGTTTCAGGATGTAATCTCGATTGAAATTCAATATGTGCAAAATTTTCGTACCAAAACTATCAGATTGTTAGTTCTTGTACTAAACTACAAAATGATATAACTTATAAGTTATAACTAATTAAAAGGCATTAACAAAGCTTGAGCGGAAACCTAACAACATTCCAAAACTGAACAAGTCATTATAGTTTATAGTGTATACCACAATGTTTAATTTAAACAATAATTAAAATCAAGGAGTTAATCTCCTGCGAAATCTGTGTACAGATTTGGAAAAATATTTTACAAAATCTTTGAAATCTTCCGAAATTTAAGTCAGTTTAAAATAAACATCACAGGCATTTACTATCAAATATATTGTGGTGTTCCAAACCCAACTTTACAGTCCCTCACTCGGAAAACTAAGGTAGTTGTAATGTTTCTAACATTCACAATAAAGTTCCGACTTATTTTTAATCGGAGAACAAATTTGAGACTGCTTTTCTACAAGGAAGACCGGATTCTAAATTCAATAATGAGATTCGGGTAATTTGTAACTGTTTAATATATCTGAATGCAAACTGTAAAAATTCAACCTTGTTAGGACTACAAATATAGTCCTAATAGCCGTATGGGTCAGTTTGTGTGGTCCTATCAAACCACCATTACATTTACAATTAATATTTCTAATTGGCGTAAATGATAGAATCAATGTGCATGTGTGGCAAAATCAAAATTTGTACAAAATAATTCAATAATAATAAAGTTTTTTAACGAACCAATAAATTGTTTGGGTACCGCTGAGATGTTGGTCACGCCTTCTGTAAATTGTTCTGGTAGCTGACCATAATGCAACCATCAGCTTTCGTCCATATTCTTGTGATTGTCGCCTTTTATCTTCGTTAAACTTTATCCAATGCTAGTGAAACTGTGTAATCGCTGCTGATGTTTACGAACAAATTTAGTACTTCTCGTGTTTGAGTGCAACAAACATCTGGATTAAACAGTCGGTTTTCTGGTACATAACCTCACATTTTTGTGAGCATCGTTTCTGATAATTTCCACTTTTTTAGGGCCTGCACTGCATTATTATTATTGTATTCACCCATACAAACGAGATTCGAAACTCAATGACTACAATTCTCATCAAATAATCTTAAAGTGCAATGCTCCTGCACGTGCACCGATGACGTCACTTCCAAAAATTAGCAAAATTTTCCCACCTTTGTTATGCCCGTGTCCCACGGTCAATATTTCCATCAATATTTTGATGATAATGTTGATAGATCTGACGTCATTAAATATGTTTTGATCAAAATTTATAGGTAAGTCACACGATCAAAATTTTCATCAATATTTTGATAAAAGTAGTCTGCTGTGAATGACAGATCATCAAAAGTGAGGTTAAAAGTTAAAACTTGTTCGATCGAAAACGAACACAAACGAAGCATCTCAACCAATCAAAACCATTGTTTCATCAAAATGATCAAAATTATAGAAACGGTGGTATTTCGTCAACATATTGATGTGACGTCATTAAAATAGAAGCATCGTTTGACAGGTTATAAATTTTTATCAAAATGACCTGTTCCACAGTCAAAAAAGTATCATCAAAATATTGATGGATATATTGACCGTAGGACACGGGCATAAGAAATTCGGTTCTACCGTATTAGAAAATGCACTATCGCTCGAAAAGGTTTTTATAGACCGAAACTTCGTTCCAGAAATATAAACTCGAAAATTCGCAAATCAAATCTGCTTGCACAACGTCGTCGAGCGGAAGACCCAAATTATTGTTCTTAAACCTCTTATTCAAAATTCCAAATTTTCCTAGGATTTTCAAAAAAGACATAAAATAAAAGGTAACAGCTTTAGCGGCAAATTCGAATTTTGTTCACTAAATTTAATCTTCTTTGTAGGTTCACCAAATTAAACACAATAAGCGCACAAATCACTTTCAGAGTTAAAATATCGTGTTAATGTAATGAGTAAGAGTAACAAATTAGCTGTGATTGTAAACAAGATTTGTTTTTACAGTTTTAAGTGTTCGCTTGTACACCTTTTTGACAATAATATTCTATCCCGAATCTCTGATTCGTTTTTATCATCACAATATATGAATTTTAATTTACTGGTTAGTATCAGCTCAATTTTAACAAATCGCTCGCATTTAGCGGGTACCTATCATTTCTAGTGTCGTTGTTATGATTGCATGATGCAGTATTGGTGTAATATTAATGTAGGAAGTTATCTGTGTAATGTTTGAAATTGTATTGCATTAATTGCAAATTATTATTGTAATGTTTAAATTCTAATGTAAAAATTCTACAAACGTAAAAATTCACCGTTGATTAAATTGACATATTTCTTTTAACAATTGTTTAAATTACAACAAAAAATTTTAACAAACGTTTAAATCATTATATTTAAAGCGATTGCCATTTAAACGATTCACAATTAAATTTATAACTTTACTGGTATGAAATTTCAACTAATGCATTAAATATATATATATTTTTTAACAATTGTTTACATTGCGACACAAAATTTCAACAAATGTTTAAATCTTTACAATTAAAACGATTGTTATTTAAACGATGCACAATTTGAATTTTATATTAAAAAGTTAAACTGCGCGCCATACTTGACGATAGCTGCGCCAGTGTATTTAGCAGAGATTATATTATTGTATACGCAAATAAAAGGAAAAAAAGCTTGTAAAATGTTATTTTTATGTTGAAAATAAACAAATACGATTTATTCTTTTTCTTCGAAATCTCGAAATATTTGCGAAATCTTTTCGAAGGAAAATCTTGCTTTCTGGGGGCGTTGAATATTTCAAAACAAATTATAATTTTCTGTACTCCTGGGAGTAAAAATACGACAATATTTTTCATTTTCGTAGACTGAAATGTCACTTTTACTCCCAACAGACTAAAGTATAGGGTGTTTTTTTAGCTGCATGAGAACTTTCAATAGGGATAACAATTGAATCAAGATTGCTATGGAAACAGTTTTTTGACATTTGTGTTTAGCAAGGTTTGGCATTTGATAATGCATAGATTAACCATTGAACAACGCTACCAAATTGGGCTCACAACCAATTGGAAGTGGATCCATTTTTTTACCGTAAAATTTTGTTCAGTGACGAGGCACATTTCTGGTTAAATGGGTATGTGAACAAACAAAATTGCCGTATATGGAGTGAGACCAATCCGGGACATTATCTTGAGACTCCATTGCATCCATTAAAATTGACTGTTTGGTGTGGAATACACGCCAACGGCATCATTGGTCCATATGTCTTTCGAAATGAGGAAGGAGCTACCGTTACGGTGAATGGTGTGAGATATCGACACATGCTCAATACATTTTTGTTTCCAAAACTTCAAGAGCTAAACATTGACAACTTATGGTTCCAACAGGATGGTGCTACGTGCCACACAGCCAACGAAACCATCAATTTATTGAAAGGACAATTTGGTGACAACATTATTTCAAAACGTGGTCCTATCAATTGGCCTCCAAGATCGTGTGATTTGACACCTCCAGATTATTTTCTGTGGGGGTATGTTAAATCCATGGTCTATGCTAACAAACCAACAACTCTTAGAAGCATTGGAGGCTAATATTCAGCAAGCCATTTATGAAATAAAGCCAGAAATATTGGAAAAAGTGGTCAAAAATTGGACTGAACGGATGCGCTTCGTAACCATTAGTCGTGGTGGTCACATGCCGGAAGTCATGTTCAAATCATAAATGCCTTTAACTGTACTTTCATAAAAAAATTATAACCAAATCATTCCGTCAGGTTTTTAATGTTTTATTTCATTTTGAAGTTCTCATGCAGCTAAAAAAACACCCTATATTACATTTACTCATAAAATTAAGGCGCATCTTTTGGCTTAAAATGCTAAAAATACAAGTCAAGATTGTGCTGTGTTGTTAATAATAAATATTGTTAAATGATTCAAAAATTTAAAAAAGTTGCAAGGATTTAAATACAATTTTTCATCAAATTTTTTAATTATAAGCCTGGAAGCTGAAGCTCATTTGTAAAATTAAAGCTAACCTCGATGCTTTGAACTGAAATGGGATCATCTCTAAACCTAATATTGACCTAATTTTGTTTCCAAAATTTCCACAAAAGCTTCCGTAACATTTTCATTGCCTTAAAAGAAAATTTTAATTAAAGCATTACAATATAAAATTTGATTTTCCCAAATCACTAACGCGTCATTAACTCCCACTAAAATTTACGTAATTTTCCCTAAAGTTTCACAGCCTCTAATATAGTTTCTAGTCATAATAATTGGCAATGACTTGACTTGGTTTAGTTTAATCTCCGTATGGGAACATTGTAACTGGGTGGTAACAAGAAAATTTGGCCGAATTCCAAAAATAAATAACCCTTGGAGACATTCCAAGAAATACGAACCTATAAATTCAGCGACGTTAAAAAAAAAGTTTAAATCTACTCGGGAAATGCGTTAGGGTAGGCGGTTGAGTATTGATTTAACTTCAAGAAAATATTTTAAATCCGGATCTGGTAAATCTCAAATTTAGTAATTACTGTATTATCGGTCCCCAATCCTTTCGAGTCAGTTGCTTGTTACTAATTACGGTAACGGTGACTAATCCACTCCTTTCAGAAAAAGGAAAACATTTCCTTCTATACGAAGCTTACATACCGGAACAAAGTCGATCATAATAGGGAAACAGGAAAAATTTACTTTGATAAAAAGAAATATTGTTGCTAGCGTTTTTGTATTCTTTCTTTTAACATAGTGGAAATTGTATTTCGGTAATTTTATTCATAACTAAAGAAACGCATTTTATAATTTAAAAGCGTTTCTTTTGTGTAGGTCTTGTCTTTGCTGTTTTGTTAGCTTTTTCCTTTTTAATTAAGTTTTCACAAAGGTAGTAGCGAAATTGGGTAAAGTATGTCGCGCCAAGGTGTTTTTCCAGCTTTTCCTCTTGGCCATTACATCTCATTATCATTTAGAGTAAAAATCGTCCGTCACACTTAAATACCAATTCAAACAAATTGTCTTTTTTACACTTGAAATTATTCTACTATAAACAACGACTAATTCGCTTTGTTTTTGCAGGTCATGAAACGCACACGACGTCACAAATTTTTGAGAGCTACGATATTTTTTTTAATTTATTCGGCAATCACTGTGCTTTCCAAAGACACATCGCAAGCTTCTGAAAATAAGCTAAAAGAAACTGAATTCAAGGTGAAACCTGAAACAAAGACTGAAATTCCAGCTATCCAAATTTCCACCACTTTAGAACCGACATCGACTACTCCATCAAATGTCATTACACGACCTACGTTGCGGCCAAAGAGGAATTGCACACCGCCAGCGATCGAGCAGGTAGTTAATTCAATCCTCGAAGGCCAGGTCGGAAACTAACATAAAATTTCGTATATTGCAGTTTCCCAGACCGTTGATGGGCCCATGGGCTAGAAAACATGGAGGTATCATAATTGACATTCTTGTGTGCGTTTACACTTTTGTCGGATTGGCTATAGTTTGTGACGAATACTTTGTGGCGTCTTTAGACAGAATATGCGAAGGTTTTAACCGTTAAAAGTTTGTAGTGTATCAAATTTACCGACTTTTTGTTTTAGAATTAAAATTATCTCCGGATGTAGCTGGAGCAACGTTTATGGCTGCCGGAAGTTCGGCGCCCGAATTAGCAACCGTGGTTATTGGAGTTTTCTTCGCGAAAGATGATATAGGTAAGCGTTAATTAAGAAAGTTTCAGTTTAAACAATATTAATTGTTGCTCTAGGGGTATCTGGAGTAATTGGATCGGCCGTTTTTAACATAATGTTCGTTATCTCTGTGTGTGCTTTATCGGCTGGAACCGTGTGCTACTTGAACTGGTGGCCATTAGTTAGAGACTGCTTTTTTTATGCTATAGCAATCTTAGTGATGCTTTTCACAATTTATGATGAGTTCATCACCTGGTAAGAACATCAATATTTAACGATTATTTTAGACTTCCTTTTTTTGGTATTTTAGGGGAGAGTCGTTATTTATGATATTCATGTATCTTGTATACTGTGTGGTACTGCATTTTAATGCCCCGTTGGAAAAATGGGCACATACTCTTCCAGTTCCTTGCAAGACAATAGCTCTTAATGAGGAGTCCGGATTGGTGACTTACAAAACTTTAGACGAAGAGAAGAAGCATCCCATGTATGGAAGTAGCCCAGATAAAACTCTTAATAATGCAGAACAAGGTATTCCAATAAAAGAAAATTTCCCTAGCTATACTTCCAAGTTATCCATCTTTCAATATTTGGCATGAATTCTGTTTCATTTGCTACATTTATACTAGTAGCTAGAAATTACGTTTAATTCAAGTAGTAGGGGAATGTGGTGAATTGCATTAAACTAATTTGGCGATCAGTGTAAACTACTTGTAGGAAATACGCTCTTGATAGAGCACTCGAACCTTTTATTTAAATGTCTTTTTCATGCTTGGATAACTTCAAACTTGTTGGGAATTGATGTATAATATGTAGGACATTTATCTCGGCAATATTAGAAACTTGAAAAGATTTCTTTAATTATCATTACAAATTAACCACAGAAGCTTTTCGATTTAAAAGGGAATCCAATTTTACTTTTTGGTTTTGAAATATCATCGTGACGTTGCAATGAAATTCTACATAAAATAATACTTTACTTGCTTAAAAGTTGTACTACTTCCCCAATGGTCCACAAAAGTTAAGGTGGCTAGGCTAACTAGGTTTTGACCCACTCTCTCTCATCTTCTTAGAAATCAACAAAACAATTAACACCGAGCAAATAAAATCCAGTACACCCCATTCATAACCTTCCAATCGATCCGATGACTTCCCATTTCCTGATATCGCCATACGTGTAATATTTCTTCGTTAATATATTTTTACTTGCCAGATTTTGGTGGTACCATGAGCGGCCCACCTTTAAATCAATCTGTAGCTCCACTGCCTCAACAAAATTACTACAAACCTAAAGAGTACAATCCAGCCGATCATGTTGATCCGTTACTTAGACCAGAGAGTAAATTGCCACGTTGCGTGTGATTTTCTAAATCTTTGTAATATTGCACATTTTAGATCCAAGCTATTTGGTACAAATTCCATGGGCGATAGTTTATCCAATTCACTTTTGTTGCAAAAAGACGATGCCAAATTGTAGAGAAGAAAGATACAAAAATTGGTATCCATTTACGTTTCTCGTTTCGATGATTTGGATTTCTTTTTATTCTTATTTTATGGTTTGGATGATCACTATAATTGGCACCACTTTGGGTATTCCGGATACCGTGATGGGTCTCACTTTTGTAGCGGCTGGTGTTTCGGTACCTGACGCGTTATCAAGCATTGCTGTTATTAAAGAAGGGTAAGTTATAGCTCAATTAGCGGCTCTCTTTAATATTGTGGGTTTTAGGTACGGAGATATGGCGGTTTCGAATGCAGTAGGATCAAATGTCTTCGACATATTAATTTGTTTAGGTCTTCCTTGGTTCATACAAACTGCCATTATAAAACCAGGCTCTCACGTAAACGTGATTAGTAAAGGTAAGCAGACTTTTTGACTGAGAGGAACCAATATGGAAGCTATTTTTTTTGTTATTTCAGGTTTGACATATTCCACTCTCTCCTTGTTATCTACTGTAGTATTTTTGGTAGTAGCTACGCATTTAAACGGATGGAAATTGGATAAAAAGTATGGCATTATCTTAATGGTTTGGTATTTGTTCTTTATTACATTTGCTAGTTTATACGAATTGAATGTTTTTGGTGATCTAAATCCTCCAGAGTGCCCAAGTAAATATTAAATTATGTTGTACCTTCCGCTGTACAATAGATCCAATTTTTTGAATTATTAATCGTTGTTAAAGCACCAAAATGAAAGATAAGCACGCTCGTATAGCAAAATGCTCAAATGTTTCAATTTACAAAAGAAAATTGTTTTCCAATTTGTACCGTTTAAGTATTACAAAGCAGTGCAATTATGAAATGTTGAACGTTATTGAAGTAGTATCCTGATGTGACTTAAATGTTAGACGTTATAGTAATTGTTAGTAGCCGTCCCACTGTTTTCGATTCCCTAAAAAAGTTTGTATTGTTATTTTATAATAAAAAAAATTCAAAAAGCGGCTTAATATTCTTAAACCTAGCTGTAAAGAGTGCTTGCGTGTTACATCGAAAAAAAAAGTTTTTATAATCTTAAGGCTGAACTTTGGTTAGTTGAATCGGCGATATGAGAAATGCGCAACGATATATTTTTTAAAAACGCATAAACTGATGCGCGTGGTTGTTCTGCGCATATTATAACCTCAAATTGTTTGTAATTTTGGAAATATTCTCTTGCGTGTTGGGGATTACAGTTTTTTAGTTTTTTTGTAGTTCTCCGACAAAGCGAATGTTTTCAAAAAAATTATAATATACGCACACGTTTGTTTCTGATATCACGATGAAAATTATTTGTATTTTTTAAAATTTATTATCAAAATAGATGTTTTCGAATAATACATCTGTGATTAGTTTGTTTTTCTAATTGTTTAAATAAATTGTAAAAAATTAAGTTATTAGACTGATTTTGATTATCAAAGCTTATGGGTTTATATTAGAGAAACGTAAGACAATAAATAACGCCTTATGAACATAGCATATATTATATAATAAATAGTATATTATATAAGGTCCTAGTAGTTCCCAAAAAATTCTTTAGTTTGTATTAGAATAAAATATTATAAGAAATACGTTAGATAAAAAAAACCTTATCAATTCCAAAATATTCATCATCATTTTTAAAAGTTTAGAAATAGACAAACAAATTGTAGTTTTAAATTAAGTACATTTAAATTTTAAGCGCGGTTTTGATGTGAGATGTCCAGTAAATTTCCAAAGAGATAGATTCAATTTTTAAAAATTGTAAAACTTACGTTTACAAAAATGAGTAAAATTTCTTGAAATAAATTTTTTTTAATTGTCAGGATTCCTGTAAAAGTAGATTTTTAAATTGGTTCCTTCCTTTTATTGATCTTCGTTTTATAATTGATTATTTGATTGACAATTTTTGTGAAGTTACCCAAAAGTCAGACAACTGTGGCCATCGCGTATGACCGCAATTTCCTCAAGTATGGCCGAAGGCCGAATAACTATGGCCCTCCAAGCAATAGATATGAAGTTCCCTCACTGAATCATCAACATATTTGGCCACTTGTACCCGAAAAACTGAAGTTTTACACAAACATAGTAGGTTCGGTATTTTATTCCCCGCCCTAAGGGAAAAAACGAAACTAAAATTTTGAATAAAATCAGTCCCAGCTTTCCATCTCTTGGTCAACGGGGCTTTAGTGCAGGAGCTTGGTCCACCCAAAAATGTGATAAAATTAAGTACTTTCCCCAAAAAGTTTTTCCCAGGAACCGGGGGTCTGAAAAGTATGGAATACCCCCAACTGGAAGTTAGCATCAAGATAAATTTTCAAAATTCACATTACTGTCGTTACCAATTCTTAAAAGTTGTCGTGTTGCTTCCTTCAATCTGGGGGTATTCCATACCCCCAAACCCCCCGGTGCGGTGCCACACCCATTTATTCAGATGATACACATGGAACCCTTCACTAAGGGCCAATTATCCCGTATATATGCACAAGTTAGCTCGAGCTGACTCAGTTCGAAATTCTTGGTCCATTCATATTGGAATGGAATAACCCACCCTTAAAATTTAAATTAAATTAATCGATTTGTTTTCTGGGAACTTTTGTAACTTCAATCGGAATGGGTTAAACCACGCACGTGCCATGACTAGCCAGCGCTATCACCAATGCTTTACTATCTTTGATAATCCGAAAATTTTCCAAATTATTTAAGGTAATTCCAATTAATTTCAATTCGGGGTGGAAAACTAAAAGAAAAAAACACTTTTCACTGTTACCTACTTATTTTATTTTTAATTAAAAACCTTGACCAAAATTTCACTCTTCCAAAATTACATGCTCCCCACTCGGGGATTCTCGGGCAACCTTTTTTCTTACATCTGGCGCCCTGTCGGTCTCGCAAAGAGCCACAGTCGCCGCGAAAATTCAAAATCTTTCAAAAATAAAAATTTTAATATGTAGAGAACTTTCCAATTTTAAACTTTACAGAACAATCCTAACTACAAATCCCCTTCGTCCCCAAAGTACGATGACATCAAATACGCTCGGGTAGGGCGACCTAGCGGTGTAGTTCGACCCGAGTGAGATCGAGCTAAAAACGTGGGCATTAGTGCGATCTATATTAATTGATGATAATAATACAAGATAAAATTGAATATATACCCTTTAGCTCGAAATAAGGTTAGTTTGACCTTGATTTGACCAATCAGGGTTGGGAACACTGCTTTCAGCTTAAGCTAACTCTCGCACCGTATATTTAAAACCGACCTTGCTTAGATCGAGCTAACGTCCAGCTCGAGCTAACTCGTGCATATACAATGACCAAATGTTGATTGGCATAAAAGTAAAATAGTATCGGGTCTGCGATGCCTGCGGGCTCCAATGAAGGAAAAGAAATTCAAATGATTATAATAATAAAATATATTTTACTGTCAAATATTTCTTCATATTATGCTGCGTGCTTTCAATTTTGAATAAAATTCGAAAGGATCTCGAATCTATACTGTAGGCGGGTCCTTCGGCTCATTCTGTAACTTCCTGTCTTGTCTACTAAAATGGGACTTTCCAAGTTTCTACCTTAGAATATAAATTCAGTGCTTAGTGCATGGGTCATATCAAATTCGAGTAGTTTGATGAGGTGTGTATGGATACAAGGCTCTCTGATTGTTAATAATAATCCATATCGGAACATGTTACTTTCCGTCGGGGGGGGGGGGTAATGATGTGGAAGATTGTTGACCTTTCTATTAGCATAGTTATAATTAAAGTTCTTGCTGTTACGTCATCGCCACGTAAACACCGCCATGGGTTACTTAAACACAACAGCCTCCATATTAGTTAGATGAGGATGCCATAACACCAACGTTTCGCGGCAAGAATACATAATTTGAATATTTATTAATTAAGAACCAATCTGACTAAGTGTCACGGTTAATTTGCTGCTCTTGTATAATTAAAATTTTTTTTCTTCAAAAGTAACCTAAAAATTAATGGTTTTGGTTTTACAAATACTCCGACTAAGCATTACTGTACAATATAATCTAATTGCCTAGGTTGTGCGGCCTGAAGGTCGTACTGGAACTATTGTTAGGTTGGTAACAAATGAACTCACCAACCCCGATTTGGTCACTGACAGATTTTTTTAATTTTACAGATTTTTGACATTGTAAGATTGAAGCTTGCTAAAATAAATCAAATTTACAACGTAGGATCATTTTTTGTCTGTTTAATCGTTTCCTTGACAACCGTGACTTTGATTTCTACGTCCGTACAACAACAATCACTGTGACATAAAATAAAGGGTTTAATTAACCTAGGAAACATTACATTTATATTTGGGTAAAAATCAAGGTCACCGTTGTCAAGAAAATGATAAGACGGACAAGGCAGATACCAACTTTTTCTGCAATATTAACAGTTTTGTAGTAATTCCCCCAAAAAGATGACATACTCCCACCCTAATCTTCATAAAATAAGATAACATTTTTAAATACGTCGTCGTCATGATACCGTGCACATTTGCTTGCATTTCTCTTCCACTACTTTTTTAAGAATTTTGGAAGTACATTGCGGAATTGCGGAAGATTAATTCCGCAATAAAATTGTATTCGTGATCCAATTTTTCAAAACAAAATTTATATATAGTTTTTTTACTCATTTACGTTGATTATTTAAAAATTTGAATTGCAGTCAAAGTTCAAACGTAATTGAATGAAAAATTGGAATTAGTTATATTTGGGTCGCGACCAATAAATCGTTAATTGTAGTTGTAGCTGAACATCAATCTGCTAATGAGGATTTAGGAAAATTATCTCTTCTAGCAGAAAAGTAAAGATAAAAATTGCACTTATCATGTAAACTGTAAAGGTTTAATATCCAAGTAGCGACCGCAACCAGAACGACCCTGCGTTATAGACAGGATCGTCGTCGGTCGCTTCTTGCAAATCATACCTTTACAGTTCACAGCGATGCGCAACCCTCGAACGTTGTTTTACGAGATTTTTTAATGATTGGATTTCGTTAGCAGGTAAATACGTTTTTTGTCATTTTGACAATGTTCCCAGAGGCGGAAAAGGGTGCAAAATCGGATTTATTATTTTTGTACCTCCTCCAATGTTGTCTCAAAATTTGAAAACTTTCGGAATTTTTGATACCTTTTTTGCTACAATAATGACTGATCTAAAAAAATCTATGGGCGCATTTATTTAAATATTTAAAATATATTTAATAATTAAAATTATTATATATTTAAAATTATGAAAGGTCCTTCGAAAGAAGACGGTTGCGCATCTCTGCCCTATAACACTAGAACATGATTGTTATTCACTTTTCTAGAAAAAGTAAAATTGAAGTAGAAATGAAAACTAAATTATAAAATCGAATTTACCATGTTTGTTTAAAAAAAAATTTATACATAATTTGAAATAGTTTAAAACTAAATTTTATTTTGATTATGATATTTTATTTCATTTCTGTGTATTGGTAAGGGGAAAGGGACCCAAAATGACACACCTATTTGAGAACCAGAATGAGAAGTATGTTACCAGTTTGTATAAGGGTAAAATGACATACTTATTTAATTTAGGCAGCATCTCTGTGTACATCCATTGAAAATTTTAAGGACTATTGATTTCAAATTTTGATTTCCATTTCCAAGCATTCCAAGTGGATATCTAAGATTTGTGTTGACTTTACGGTCTTCAAATTTTATATCTAGTTTCTAAACTCACAAAATCGACAAAAGAATAGAATAGAAGAATTTTTCAAATTGGTATTTTAAAATCCCAAGCCGTTTTCGAGATATATTCATTTTAACAAGAAATTGAAAATATCTTACATTAAAATCAAAGAATAAATTAAAGTGAAATGACATAATATAATATGAATAATATGTATGTCATTTTACCAGTACATGTAGTGAAGATGTAGTGTGCCATTTTAACCTAAAATGCAAATAGTACTTATTCTAAAAATATAACATTTAATACTTTTAAGAATGAATTCTCATCAGGAATTAAATAAAAGTCTCTCTTACTTATTTATGTTACATTTCACTATGCAGTAGTAACAATATAAATCAAAATCTATTTTTATCAGGAAAGATTGTAATTATGACTACAGTAATATGAGACTATAACAATCCAGTTTAATAGTCTTCTTTAAAAGTCATTAGTAGTTCTGAAACTTGAAGAATGAAGAGATTAGTTAAAACGATATTTAAAATCGTTTTACCCAAGTATGTCATTTTAGGACAGTTGCCCTTTCTTTGAAATAGAATTTTGTAACATTAAACGTGACATCACAATTAAACCACAAATTTGAAAAAATGATTGTAACTGAGGATTTGATAGAAATGAAGAATAATTCACTGTACTTGCTACTCATTCGCAGTTTACCATATGGTTCCTGTACAATCCTCGGTTTAGGCGTACCAAAAATAAAGAACGGTTCACCTTCTGAGCACGGTAGTAAGAGTTTCGTACTAAAAATATCAACCAAGCATGGTTTAAGAGAAATTAAAAAGACAAAAATTAAATAAATGTACGCCAGATGACAAAGTTTTGTACCATCCCATTTCTTCATATAAAATATTATTCTGCATTGTTTGTAGATTCAGCAAACCATGAAACACAAAAAAATCGCCAAAATCGGTTGAAACAATGCACGGTTTCTCGGCTGGTTGGAACAAACCTATTGGATTAAATTGTGCAAAAACTAATTACAAGAGTTGCTGAATATACAAACAATATGAAATCCACTAAATAGTAAGCTACCTAATAAAGAGTATTTTAAAAACAATAAAAGCACTGTTTAAAGATTTGTAATGCACAGAGATCAGTGTTCAATATTATAACCAAATGTTAACAAATAATAAAAAAGATATATAAATTTTTTACTTGTTTTTATGATTCTTTTGAATGCAGAACCGCTGATGAGACATATCTGCATTTTAACATCTCCAAAAAATGAACTACAGTTAGAGTTTCCTAACCTGGGGGTAAAATGGCTATTGGAGGGGGGGTAGAAAAATAAAATGCGCCGCTCACCATTACGTGCCTAAAAAAACATTTATTGAACTCTGAAACTTCTTTTATTTATTTTCAGTTGATTTTAATAACGCGTAAGAGCGATCCATAGGCTCAACTAGGGGGGCTAGGGGGGGGCTAATCCCCCCAGCCCCCAAAATTTAAGTTAGACCCCTCAACATATCCCAATTTTTCGCTATTTTTACCCCACCGTTAAAAGAATTGTTTGAAAATATTTTTTAGCCCCCCAAAACTGTTGACCCTAGTTGCGCCAATGCAGCGATCACATCAAACCACCACTGCGGCCATTAGAAAGGGTTACTGATTTAACGACGTTGGAATTTTGTCGAGGGTGGACGTGTTGCCAAAATTGACTCACTAAAATCATTCAAAACATGCCCTAGGGCCTTCCAACTCGGCAAATTGTGCTACTGGGAAATTTGAATTTGTCGGGTTCGGGTAAAAGAACTATACCCAAAACTTCCTATTAATGGTTGCAGAAGTACTATAACTAAAGTTTAACCAAATTAAACTTTAAATAAAGAATACTAACCGGTACAACGTCGCATCCGCCGAGAGTAACTGCGCACGCGCGCATTTAGCTACTTTTACTGTATGCAATTAAGAACACGATTGGAAAAAGGGTCTACGCACTCCCTATCAAAATGTCTTAAATTTTCTTATAATACCACACTCTCCGGTACAAAACTTGTCACGTGATTGGGCAATACTACACTTTGTTTATACGTCAACGGATAATAACCACACGAGTAAACAAATACAAAAATTTTGACGATAAAATTGGGAATCAAACTTACTACGAATTAAAGTTTCAACGCCGTTTGCACAAACTACTGTGCACAAAAAGATTGGGCTCGTCCGGGATTTGAACCCGGGACCTCTCGCACCCTAAGCGAAAATCATACCCCTAGACCAACGAGCCAATTTGATTTTTTAATTTTGAAAAAGTTTTTCGTAATGCAACAAATTTGTTTTATTTAAATTCACTATTCGGGTTTTTATTTATTGCTTTTCGTATACAAGATATTAATTAAGTTAATAATAAGTTCGACCGGTGAATCTCTCTTTCAAAGGTCCCCTCACCCCTCATTATAAAAAAAAATCGTTTCCAAACACTAACGTAAGCTTGACCGGTGGATCCCTTTTTTAACGGTCATGGTCTGGATACTCCGATCGCATACCGTGGTTGACCCATGCTATAGTGGCCAAACCTTTTTGAACCAAAACAGCGTCATCCTTACACCAAATCCAGAGATTAGTCTGTTTGTCTGTTACTCGAGTAACGCAAACAGCACCAACCGCAGCTCTTGAAACTCTCCTCTGCCTTCCACCACTTGATCTTCATGTGCAGGAGATGGTGGTTACGGGTAAGTTTACGGATGCTCTTAGGCTGCGTAGTGGGAAGTTTTAAAATAACAGGCGAGGAACTATGAACAATATGCAGATCTGTTGACAAATTTGTTAACAAATTTCTTTGCTTTACACGTGAAAAAATTTGTGAACAAATATGTGCTCGTGTCAAGTAGTCTTTAATATTAGAAAACGATATTTTTTAAAAATACCGCTAAAATAGAGATCCACCGGCTAGCTACCCGTCCGTTGAGGTGCTTTCCATTTAGTGAATGAAATAAAATAAATTATAAATAATAGGAAGATAAATTGTATATTAAACAATTTAACGGAACTAAACCGCATATAATTGTTTGGTACCTTGTCCGCGGCTGCTTATTCGATATATTCGCAGCTGACCAAGCGCAAAAATTGCGCTTGGCCGTTCCCCTATCCGCAACCCGGGGACGCGCCACGTAGCTGGTAAGGCATCGTGGAATTAATTCGATTATGAAATCGAATTAATTAATCGATCGATCGATCGAGTTTATGGCGTGGTTTCAAGAAACCGTTGGCTATTAGCGTTTGCCGATCTTGGTTGATTCACGCTTCAGTTTAAATCGTCTGTTTCTAAACCAATGCGAGATCGCGTCTCCCCTAAGTCCGAGTTGACACGCCAGATCGTCCCTCTCGTCAGGTGTCAAGTAATGTGAACCCCGTGAGAACACTTCCTCTAGCGAGGAGATATGTTCGTCGGTGTACACAGTCCTGACGTTCCGTTTCTTGAACCTACCTTCTTCTCGAATATTCGACGAAGTAGGCGGACAAGGACGGAAACGAGTGGAAGAGTCTTGGACATGTTCTTCACGGCGCGATTGTACCTGATTGTAATTACCGACCTCAGTTGCCGACGGTGGTTGTGGAAGGGCAGTTGGAGGAGTTAAGAGGTCCTCCGCCTGCCGATCCGAGACCGGGTAGAAAGTAGGAACTACTTCTTGTTCGGACAAGCTGATGGGTTCGGGTATACGCACGAGGTAGAAACCGGCCGGAAGGGTAGTGGTTTCGAACATATTAGGTAGATGATCGGGATCAAGAATTGGTTGGCAAACAGAAGATGACGAATTAAAGCTGAGCTGAGAAGAATCGGAGAAAGAATCGGAGGTGGTGGTGGTGGTGGTGGTGGCGATGGTAGAAACTTCTTCTTCGAGGTTGCAAAGAACATCTTGGAAGCGTTGGTCCGTAAGGAGATCTTCGTCGGACTCGAAATCATCAAAAGAATCATTCGAGCACGACGAAGCCGGAGAAGCGGGAGTATCGGAATGGCGGATACTTGGGACTTCCATCAAATCGAAATCATCCATGGAATCATTATCGGAATCATCCGAAGAATAATTCGAGGAATCGGAGAAAGAATGGGTGGTGGTGGTGGCGATGGTAGAAACTTCTTCTTCGAGGTTGCAAAAAACATCTTGGAAGCGTTGGTCCGTAAGGAGATCTTCCTCGGACTCGAAATCATCCGAAGAATCATTCGAGCACGACGAAGCGGGAGTATCGGAATGACGGATACTTGGAACTTCCATCAAATCGAAGTCATCCATGGAATCATTATCGGAATCATCCGAGGAATAATTCGAGGAATCGGTTTTCGAGATTGATGGAGTCTGAGCGAAGTCGGTAATGAAGTTGTGGGTATCATTAGGCGACGGAAGAGTGTTGGTGATGTTCGATGCAAGATCGAATGTCGAGAAGAAATCTGTGGTTGGCAGAGAAAAATGCATGGTGAAGAAAAGGTAACGATAAAATGATGGAATAAATAACAAAATGGCACACTAATCAGTATGGCAGTTGAGCTTGAAGTGAAGTATTGTATCGTACACCTTACGTAGGTTAACTTTTTTAAAGGAATTATGGGTAAATAATTCTAAAATTTTTAGGTGGTGGGGGTTTATTACCCCCTCTTATAATCTCATGCACAGATCTCATGTATTCAAAATAATAAAAGACCAGCACGCTCCTGCTGCTGCTCCAACTTGTCATTTTTTTAGGACACGCGTAGAACAAACAAAAAGAAAGCGAAACAAAAATAAACATAACAAAACAAAAGATTAACATAAACAAAACAAATGCATAACAGAACAAATCAAAACAAAAACAAAACAAAACAAAACAAAAACAAAACAAAAACAAAACAAAAACAAAACAAAAACAAAAACAAAAACAAAAACAAAAACAAAAACAAAAACAAAACAAAACAAAACAAAAGCAAAACAAAAACAAAACTAAAATTAACAAAACCAAAACAAAAGCAATACAAAAACAAAACATAACATCCGAAACAATAAGTGGCCAGCACACTCCTGCTGCTGCTCCAATGTGCATTTTTTTAGGACACGCGTAGAGCAAACAAAAACAAAGCAAAACAAACATAACAAAACGAAAACAGAACAAAACCAAACAAAATAAAAACTTGAACTTCATGTGCAGGAGATGGTGGTGAGAACACCACAGGCAGGAGACAACCATCATCTCCTGCACATGAAGAACAAGCCTAAGCTGCGTGGTTGGAAGATATGAAATAACAGGCGAGGAAATACGGCCCACCCTATCCTGCTTTTGGGGAGAAGCTACTTTCGCTACCAAACGCTACCACACATTTCTCTTTTACCTGCTTCTTTCAAGCTTCCAGTCGCTTCCAAACGCTTTGGCTCCGCTCTTTTTAGTCGCTACAAACGCTACAAACATTTTGGTGGGGAGCGTATTTTCTCCCCGAACGCAGGGTTACTGACCTATTCCTAATTAAGAGCTTTACGCTCGGTTCATGACATATTTAGTTAAAATTGATTTGTTTATTTATTTATCAACCTGATCTCTGTCTGCACGTAACGCTCGATCTTTGAAACTTCGTGACTCAATCGGGATTTGTTCGTTTATAATATAATAGGTGAAAAGCCCGTCCGCGGACGGGTAGTTAGCTGGTGGGTCTCTATTTTAACGATATTGATTACCTAAATTTGTCTTTATTAAAAAAAATAGTTTCCCAATTTCGACAATTTTATTTGTTTGCGTTCAAACGTACTACTCACGATCAAAAATGATTAATGTAATGTAGGTAAGGTAAAGCATATAGTTAAAAATTACTCCTGTATATTGCCGTCTCCCTTGCGGCAAGTTTTTTTGCTTTACCGACCCGGAACTTTTTATTTTACGACGTTTAGGTCAAGTGGCGCAGCTCTGTCGGCTAACAAGGGGTCACTACAGTGAGTATGTCGCCAATCGAGATCCCAATTTTTTTGGTGATTCTAGTAGCTAAAAAAATTATCACTTTTTCGAATTTTAGTCGATTGCCTCTTAGTTCTTGAGGTATGAATTTTTGAAAGGGCAGATTTTACCATAAGCTTAGCATTATGGACGTTGTAACGCGTAGGTACTGGGTTCTAATCCCAGTCCCGGCAATTTTTTTTCCTTTAAATTATGTAATTTATATTCGGAATTAAAAAATTAATGACCTACGAATTACCATTACAAATTATTAACCGCTAGATCACCACGGTTTTTTGTAATAATAGCTAATAATAAAAGCAGTTAACCCACCATAGTATTTTTAAAAATTCATAACTCAAGAACTAAGTGCCAATCGACTAAAATTCGAAAAAGTGATAATTTTTTTTTTGCAACTAGAATCACCAAAAAAATTGGGATCTCGATTGGCGACATACTCACTGTAGTGACCCCTTGTAAGTTGAACATTAACTAGATGTTTTATATCACTCAATTTTCCTTGAGGTATAAAATCCAATGGCAATTCACTAAAATTAGCTCTCAATGTCGATAATAATTTATCGCTATAAATCAGAACTTCATTTCTCAAAAATAGTCGAAATTGCGGTTTTTGAAAACAAATTAAACACCTACAGCCGTATGCATAGTCACCTTAGTAGCTACTAACGCGCTACTAGTGTCATATTTAGTATCCAACTAAGAAAACCGTATGCATAGTCGTTTTCCTTAGTAGGATACTAAAATAATCGGTTGCCTAGTAAAAATTTTATTTCCGATAAAGTAAACAATTTTTTTGTATTATATTTTGTCGAACATTAATTTATTGGTTTGAAGTTGGTAAATTAATTCAGTTGGTAAAAATTAAAATACTCGATTAGTACGCCGTGTATTGAAAATAAATTTTTCTTCTTCTGCATGCATTAGGTAAGTACCCGTTACGACACCATCAATCACGGGTGCTTCCATCTTTTCCATGGTCGACATGCGACATTACGCCGTCCTATAGGTTTGTACAGGATAACTACTTTGGAAGTCGTGTATCGTTCATCCTCATCAGGTGTTTTCTCCACGTTTCACAGTATTCTTCTATTTTATCGCTTAGATTGAAGATGCCCAAAGCATTTCGGATATCCGTGTTTCTCCCTGGTCTCTTCGAGTGTAGCCCATGATAGATCTTAAAAACCTCATTTCAGCGCGTTGTAATTTACTTTCCAGTTTCTTTGTCATCACTAGAGAGCGGATTTATATGCACAACATTGTGGTTTACCGGTCTTGAGGTAACACCCCATAAACGTTTAAGAAAAATTTGTTAGTAATAGGAAACGTTTATTAGCGCTAATAAATTTTTCTTAACTAATTGTTTATGGGGTGTTACCTCAAGATCGGTTTGTTGTGCATATAATTAGAGTGGTGTCAAATAAAGAAGTAACGGTGGAGGTAATGCGCAGAAACCAAATCTCGTACAATATTGTTTATGTTGGTGTTAATTGGTGGAATTGGGTGTCACGCAATCTACTGCATCGGATTTTGGCTACGCCTTTTCTTCTTTATTTGACACCACTCTACGCTCTCTAGTCATCACCCTTGTCTCGCTGCCATAAGTAACTGTATTAGGTACGGACATAACCTTATAAAATTCTAGAGGAGTGGCTTTATTTTTGCATTTACTCAATTAAACCTCTCGATTTTTTCTTGTATATCTCTCTCCTAATGCAGGTCTAGCGGGCAGCCCAAAATTTTTAAGTTGCTTACTTGTTTGATAGGTGAATCTTCGAATACTATTTTAGATCGTATGATATATTCTTGTCTCAGAAACGCCATTAATTTAAAAATTAATTAATAATAAGGCTGTTTGTAAATAATAAAATAATGAAAGATATTACAAGCGTTAATAAAAGAATCGAAGAAGTTCAAATGATTCAAGATGTTCTTAATGTAAAACAGCATTATGGCTTTAAAATGATACTAGTAGCTACTAGTTAGTGGCAACTTAGTAGCTACTAAAATTTTGGTATGCATAAAGAAACTTTAGTATCATGTTAGTTAGTATCATACTAATGTATGATTTTATAAATATTTATTTGGCAACACCGCAAAATATCAGCTTATAACCTAAAAATATTAATGTGATGACGTAAGTAATTTTTTTAACCAATAATATTAGCGAAATTTGTCATTTCTATAATCAGGGACGTGCTCAAGGGGGGATGGCATGGCCTCTCCCTCCCAATATTTTAGGATGTTGGAAGAAAGTTGGCAAAATTACTCAAAATTTAGTAAAGTTGGTAAAAGCCGCTAAACCCACATTAGGAAAAATAGACAATTTATTACAGAAAGTTCATAATTTTCAATTAATTAAGTTGGACAATTTCCCATCGAAAATTTGGGATTTTGGTTGGGTACCTCCCTGGCTATAATAAATCAAAGAATTTATATGATCCACATACACTTTTTATAGCTTTACAAGACACGGTATATAATATAATACTTGCAATAGAAATAAAAGAAAAAACAAACGATTTTGTCGAAGAAATTATCAGTGACTACCAATGAGGCTTTAGAAGCAATCGATCTGTAATGGACCAAATATTCACCCTGAAACAAATACAGCTGAGTTACTATGAACATAAACATAGGCGCAACTAGGGTCAAAAGTTTGTTGGTCAAAAGTTTGTTGGTCAAAAGTATGTTACATAAAGTAGAACTATACGCGATTTTCATAGACTTCAAACAAGCATATGATATGGTAAATAGAGACAAGTTGTATGCCGCAATGAGATCTTTGGGGATACCGGATAAAATTATAAGGTTAGCAAGGATGACTCTCAACAAGACCGAAAGCTATGTAAAGTCGAACAACAAGATATCTGAGAGTTTTGAGGTAAAGACCGGGTTGAGACAAGGAAAGCCTTTGTCGGCGATATTATTCAACTTGGTACTGGAAAAAATAATCCGAGATAGTGGAATAAACACAAACGGAACGATATACAATACAAACCACCAATGCCTGGCATATGCGGACGATCTTGTGATAGTTGCAAAAAGCCGACATGAACTGCAGAAAATCGTAAGAAATCTCATTAAGGCAGTGGAAAAAATGGGAATGCTGATAAATGAAACAAAAACAATATACATGGTTATGGGCGCAAAAGGCAGCGGAACTATTATAATTGAGAGAAGACTTACGGTTAAAGTAGGAGTGAAGGAATATATACGAGTAATTTTGAGAACGTGGAAAGCTTCATCTATTTGGGAACTTTAATTACAGGTAACCTCAACAACAGCACAGAAATTGACGTAAGAATAACTAGAGGAAATAACAGTGCTGCAAGCTTAGAAACAATATTACGTAACAGCAGATATCGTGAAGAACAAAGATACAAATGTACAAAACAGTGATAAGGCCGGCGGTACAATATGGTAGTGAAACGTTGACATTGAATAAAAACGACAGCGCAAAGGTAGCACGATGGGAATGAAATATTCTTAGAAGAATTTATGGTGGATGACAAATAGATGACGTATGGCGCAGGCTGGAAAATGATGAGGTTATGGGTCTTTACGGAGAGCCGAGTATAATTGAAGTAATTATGGCCCAAAAGATCAGGTGGTTGAGGCATGTGGAAAGACAACCGAGAGAGAGAACGACCCGAAAAGTCCTAAGGCAGGGTACGATAGGTAGCAGAAGAAGACCAAGAAGAAGATGGTTAGATGCAGTGGAGGAGGACCTGAGGACAATGGGAGTAGAAGACTGGACAGTTATAGTGAGAGACCGAAAGAGATGGAGACAGATTGTTCAAGCCATGGGTCTACAAGGCCCGTAGAGCTCCATTATTATTATGGGCTACACTCGAAGAGATAGAGAGAGAAACACGGATATCCGATAGGATATGATCGGATGAGATGTCCAAAGCTTTTCGAAATGCTTTGGGCATCTTCAATCTAAGCGATAAAGTAGAAGAATACCGTGAAACGTGGAGAAAACACCTGATGAGGATGAACGATACACGACTTCCAAAGTAGTTATCCTGTACAAACCTATAGGAAGGCGTAATGTCGGAGGACCAAGGAAAAGATGGAAGGACCCGTGATTGATATTGTCGTAACGGATACTTACCTAATACGTGCAGAAGAAGAAAATTTTATTTTCAATACACGGCGTACTAATCGAGTATTTTAATTTTTACCAACTGAATTAATTTACCAACTTAGAACCAATAAATTAATCTTCGACAAAATATAATACAAAAAAATTGTTTACTTTGTATTAAAAGTAAGCTTAAAATGGTCTAAAACATGCCCAAGATCGCCACTAAAATTTTTACTAGGTAACCAAGGATTTTAGTATCCTACTAAGGATAGTATCATTTTAACTCGACTATGCATACGGTTTTCTTAGTTGGATACTAAATATAACAGTAGTAGCGCTATGCTAGCAACGCCCTAAAATATTGGGAGGGGGAGGCTCCCCCAGCCCCCCTTGGGCACGTCCCTGATTATAGCAATGACAAATTTTCAAATGTCGCTAATATTATTGGTTGAAAAATTGACTTACGTCATCATATTAATATTTTTAGGTTATAATCTGATATTTTGCGGTGTTGCCAAATAAATATTTATAAAATTATACATTAGTATGATACTAACTAAAATAATAATTTTAAAAGAATTATGCATAGCAACACTTTAGTAGCTACTAACAAGTAGCTACTAAGTAACATTTTAAAAGTACGACTATGCATAAGGCTGAAAATATCTACAAATGGAGGAAATGATGATCACAAATTAATTTCTGCCTTAGATGCCAGGGTCAGTGCTAAAATCCCCAATTCGGAGAAAAGCACACAGAAATTTTATTTCGGACAAATTTTAAATTTCCCGCATATTTTTAAGCTAAAAATGTTCCTTGCAATGTTCTTTATAGTACGCCACTGATTTAATATTAAATTATTTATTGTATATCAGGTAAACAAACTATTTAAGATCATGGTAAAAACAGCTGTAATTTGATGTTAAATAATTACATACAAATATATTAATTTTGACAATATAACCAATATGTTGTGTATCTTGCTATTACAAGACTACAAACATATATAGCAGATTGGCGCAGCGGAAGCGTGCTGGGCCCATAACCCAGAGGTCCGTGGATCGAAACCACGATCTGCTAAATTTTTTTTTCAATAAAACGAAATTAAAAATTAGTTTGTTCAATTTTTTTTAAATAATCCATATATTTTTTCAAATAAAATTTATCTAAACAAAAAAAACTTTTAAAAAATAATTAATTTTCTAATCTTTTGTGTTAAATTATTAATTTAAAATGCATTCCGCAAAATTATAATTCATTAGACGACCTACTTGTTAGAATTTTAGAACGGTGGACGTCAAACTGTAGAACGCTTAATTTCAGAAAGTTTGTAGCTCACAAGTACCTGCAAGGCAAAATCTATGCTTACTTTCATTAAAATGGATCTGAATGAAATTCAGAGAAAATTGAACTGTAATTCAAACAAGGAAAAAAAAAGATTGGATACCATCATGGTTTTAGATATTTAGATTGTTCTAAATTCAAGTCTAGTCACATGAGATTCTAGCCAAAGCCAAGCTCACATTAAAACATTCCAAGGTCGGATAAGACAGGTCATCGCCCTATTCTAAAAAAAAAGCAGGCAATGCACTCCAATTAAAAATCCATTTAAAAGTTTATCTAACTTATTTATTTGTGACTTACAGTACAAAATAATGATTACATATAATACTAACTACAAGAAGTAATACTAAAAAAATTTATGATGATGCAAACTCAAAAGTCATCATAACCAGATCAAACAATCGGAACAAAATATTAGTGGATTCCAATGTTACAATAAAATTCTTCCCCATCAACATGACAGAAACAAAATCAACTCAGTAATCATACAATAATGGCATAGTTAAAAAAATAGTCCAAGCAAGTTTCTTCTACTTCAAGAAATTTTCTTATTTTATAATTTGTACCGAATTATAATTTTTTTGTCAATATAAAATATTTTCAATTTGATAACAAACGGGAAAAAATTTTGAGAACGATCAAAAAACCGCATCACTTATTTTTCCAACCCCTTAAAACGGAGAGCTCGTGCACTAACTGTATAATTTACATGATGGAACACCACTTTTTCGGATTCATTTCGTTACTTTCTTCTATTTTTATTTGACCTTCGCTGTTCTCAAATTCCTCGTCGCGTTTTTCGAACGCAATCAAAGTTGGCGTGCTTGATTTTCCAAACGCGCCCTTCAGGTTGCTGATTGGACTAGATAAATACGAGAAGAAACTGTGCCCATCAGTCTTGAATCGTTTTGACGCTGAAGGCGATAAACTGCGATCTTTACGTTTTATTCCCGGCGTGATACGTTCAACGGCTTCATATTCCGCTTTGGTTTCGCAATTGTTTCTCAGCGCGAATCTTCTGTAATCCGTGCTGATTGGTCGAATGGTACGACGCGATGATAAACTGCTGTACGTTTGGATGATCGAATGATTCGGACTCGTGTACGTATTTTCTTCAAAAGTGACGTCTTGGTATGTGATGTCTGCGTTGCGCGTCACGTCGCTACCGGCCACCGCTTTGGTGCTGATATTATCCGTCGAAACCGTCGAGTGAGTGTCGGATGTGTCGTTAATATCCACGCTTTCTTCCGTTTGCGCCTCCGGTTTTTTGGCCAAACTCTTACTGGTTTCTTCCTCTTTGGTCGGCGTTTCGACGATAATTATTTCGGAATCTTTCACGACCACTTTTGTGCTGCTGACGTCGCTCGAAACGGAAGATAAGGTGTCGTCCAGTATTTCTATCACTTCTTCAGAATCCTTATCCAAATCTTTTGTTTCAATTTCGGGTAGGCGATCAAACGAAATGTCGGATTTGATTTCGTCTTCAACTTCGAGATCTTGCGACTTGGGAGTAGACGAAACGTCGCCGTTTTTGGACCGGCGCGTGGTACAACGATTCGGCGATTTTTCGAATGACTCTGTTATATCCAAGTCGTCATCGAAGTTCAGTTCTGAAATTTCTTCATCTTTTTCCATCACCAGCGGTTCCATTTCTTCCGAAAAAATATATCTGTCAACTTCGACCTCCGTGAGGTTTTCTTTTAGAACCACTGGTTCGTCCCCCTCAACATTTTCGGCGGTACTGGTTGTGTCACCACCGTCACTTTCACTTTTTTTAGCATTTTCGGATGTTTTTGTGAGTGGTGTACTGGATCGACTTCTTGTTTGATATTGTCGCACTGGGTCGCCAGAATTTCCGTTACTGAAACCTTTTAAGGTATATTCTTCATCGCTGCTGTCCTGTTTACCGTTATCTTCTCTATTTTTGGTGGATGAACTCGGCGTCTTGAACGATTTGTCAATTTCTTCAACACTGGAACGTTGCCTACGTTTATTGCTTTTTTGACTCATCGTTCGCGTCTGGAATGTAAAACGTTGATAACAATAAGGAAGGAGTGGTTAATTATTTAAAATAATCGACCATGTCGATCTAACTATCACACGATGGAAGTAAATTTCGAGTGCAAATTTACGTTATATTTTTATTTCGATATAATTTAAGTGGTTAGTAAATGATATCGAAATCAAATTACATCCTACTTCCAGCAACACGAAAATGTAAACACGACGCTGTTTACAACCATCAATATGATAAAAAATCAACAATAAGTCCGAAATTGATACACACACCAAATATTTGACATGTGAACTAAAAAAATGTGTACATACCAATATTATTTAACAATTTTTATTAAAAACCGGGTCTCCGGTAACCATTCAAACTACACAACTGACACATTCGTGGCCATTTAATAACTAAAGCGACGTTGCCAACCTAGTTCAGAATTGGCGGTAAACTTCGCAATTCAAATTGCTGCTATTAAAAATAGGTGCTAAATCTCATAATAGCTCATAAATCTACTTAAGTTTTTTCCACATTTTTAATAGCCTCACCCCGATATTAAAAATTTGTAACAAAAGTGAAAAATATCACTACAAAAAGTGTAGACTTACAATTAAATTTCTACTTTTACCATATTTTAATAATTGTTCGGTTTCCCATTGCTCCTTTCCTTTTTGGAGAATTTCTAAGGTGGAGAGATTTTTGTTGTTGCGCTGAAATTCGAGAAGAAACTTTAGTGGAATTTTACGTTGACTGGACTTTTCAGAATCTCCGTGGGTACAATAATTTAACATTTTTTACTACAAATATTTTAAATGACAGGAGCATATTACCGAAATGAACAAAAAAAAATGAAAACGTTATTAAATTGCTTTCCCTAAATTAGAAAATCCTATAATCGCATCCAGTGGTGTAGCTAACCCCAAATGTGAAGGGGCGCATTGTCTGAAATATGAGAAACTGGTTGCAGAACCATAGGGGTACGGAATATCTTTCAAGAGAGTTGAATGTTATGAATGAATGAATTGAAACTTACTAAAAAGTTAAACTTCTAAGTTTAATTTTAAGCTGGTTCACCTTAAAGAAAGTTGCCGTTAATCATCGAACACTTTCAACTAAAATTCTCAGTCAATCAAGTGGCTGTTTGTTCCCATTGGTAAGTGTGTGATTAACTGATTAGCAGTAGCCAGTGCCATTTAATAGGTTGGGGAGCGTCCATTAATTACGTAAGGACGATTTTTGTAATTTTTGACCCTCTCATAAGGGTAGAGTAAAATTTTTCCTTAGTGGTTGGCACGTGACTTGGACTTACGCGGCAAATATGGAGGGAGAACCCATGACACTCAATTCTACCAATTGACACAAACCTAGAACCGCAATAAGAATATTCGTTTCTGCACATTAACCACTAAGGTTAAAATTCACTCTACGTAAGTTTGTAGCAACCCCCCCCCCCACACATCTTACGTAAGGATTACTTACAAAAAAGAAATTTACCTCCCCCCCTAGATGACACTTTAGTTCCGCCAGAAATCCCCTTTTTAATAATTTAATATTAGCGTAAAGGCCGTGTAACAGTAGCACAAATTTGTTAACAAATATTATTACGTGTAAAGTAAAAAAAAAATGGTAACAAATTTTTTTTTAAATTTAAACAAACCAATGTTTGTTTTAAAATTTATTAACAAAGTCAACAAAAATTTTGTTTGACAGAACATAACGAGCAGCAATGTACCAACTTGAAGGCGGTAAAATTTAAAATTTCAACCGCTTCGACTTCTTTACCATGGCTTTTAACATTTTCTACAGGAGTTCGGGATACCATACGACGGTGTCGAAAGACAGCAGCGCTAGCGGTGTATTCGGTTTTGAGAGAGATATGCTCAACGAATCGCACAGGATCTGTGCGAGGTGGGTGATGCTATGGTTAGTGCGAAACCCAAATTGTTCGTTTTTGATTACATTGTTGTCGAAGAGATCCTGACCAATGCGCATGAGGATTATTATTATTATTGCTGAACGGGTGTGTTTCTTTCGAACCACTTGCACTGAAGCTCCTGGCTTATTGTACCCCGCGTTCCGTGTTTTACTCCAATAGTTCTGTATCCTCTATAAAATTGAGGATTCGACCTATGGGAACCTGATTTATCTCACCGAGAGTCGGATATAGACAATTGTTGTAGCCTTTTAGGGGCTAGAATTGTGCATACACATAGTATGTGGTGCGGAGTTTCCTCCTCCATCCCGCATAATCTACATGTAGGATCTTCCAAAACACCTATTGCGTTAAGGTGTTTGTTAAAACAGCAGTGTCCGGTAAACAGTCCTACTATCTTTCTCAGCCGTACTCTGCTCAGCTGGAGGATTTCCTTTTTCCTTTGTCCACTGGAGGGGCCCTCCATGAACATCCGGGACTGCCTGATGTTATTCAAGGTGTTTGTTACGTAGTAGTTCCTTAATTACCCCCTTTGCGGTCAGATAAGCTAACCCGCATGTTGGTTCCGGACCTACTAATAGATGCTTTCTTGCAGCTTTCTTTGCCAAGAGCGCATGAGGATGATCCGTTCCTCGATTTTTTCGATGGATGGTAGCAGGGTAACCAGGCGATAGTTTTGTGGAAGATGACTGTCTTCACCAGGTTTGTGGGTAACGATAACATTAACGTCCACTTTTTCCAGAGGCGAGGAAAATAGCGAAGACTAAAAGAGGCATTGATGAGTGATGACTTCAGTAATTGCGATGACGGCTTTCGGCATCGGATCCTGGTGTACGTCTAGTCTTGTATACTTCGACCTCCTCGAAAAGGGCGGATTTAGTCGGTGTGGAATCATAGGTTTCCAATTCATCGTTCACGAAGGCGTTGACCATGTCAATGTGATCCTGATCGATTTGATCGGCATTTGAGGGGGGGGGGATATTTGTAAATTCACTTCCATACATAACATGATTTTTGCTGTTAAAAATTACAAATTTTATGCCTAATAAAGGGTGTTTGATTGATTGATAGATAGGGGCAGGGCTACCGCAGCTGATGGTTCGTTTTGCTACAGATAAATATCCCGAGTTAGGTTATCAGTTAGCCATAGGGATAATATTAGAAAATGAGCGGTTTGAGGTTTACAAATAATAATATCTTGATTTCAAAGTTCCCGATTGAGTTGCTAGTCCCCCCCCCCGGGGGGCATATATTTAATATGTGAGCGGCGCTTAGAGATCCCGGTTTTTTAGTTCTGTGAGTTAAAGGCTTATGTGCAGTCAGAATTTAAAAAAAAATCGGATTTTTGTCTTGCATTTTCTAATCAAGTACAGTACTTTAAAAATATTCTGTGAAAATTTGAAATTGATCCGATAAATAGTTTTATAGATATTCTTTTGTTTTTCAAACTAGCCGGACATTGGAACGCGGCCGTTTGAACGCGAAGAATTGTGATTGAATATAAAGAGAGATCCATCCCTTTTCCAGTAGCACACTTTGTCGAGTTAGACGGCCCTATAGGGGATATTTTTTTAATTGAAATGGTGTTGTCAAAACGGCTCTGGAGCGGCCTAAGCGGAGCGGCGCGAAGCGGAGGCGCGGAAAAGTCAGTTTTGACAAGACAACCACCTTCTACCTCGGATTCAACGTCGTTAAATTAATTTTTACCCTTTGAACTTGTTAAACTGCGTGTTTGGTTGGCCTAGTCCATCCCCATAGGGAGGTGCAATTGTGTCTAATTGCTCGCGTTCAAACGTTCCTGCGTTCAATCGACCGCGTTCCAACTTCCAATGTCCTATACCGAGTAATTAATTAATTAAGTAATTTAAACATTAAGGGTAGGGTTTCACACATGCAAAACTAGGAAAGTAATGCATTTGAAAACGGCTTGACGGATTGACTTGAAATTTTGGGAACATATACAAAACACATTTAGGCACAAAATGACATATTTTATATCTTAGAATTTTTAAAAACTACATATTGTTTGTCGAGATATCTAGTTTCTAATTTATTTTATTCAAATCAAAATAATGCATAGTTGATAATGATTGATGTGATGAACAAAAAAACATTAAAAACTAA
The DNA here is from genome assembly GCA_958510855.1 of Rhagonycha lutea. Taxonomy (NCBI): domain Eukaryota; kingdom Metazoa; phylum Arthropoda; class Insecta; order Coleoptera; family Cantharidae; genus Rhagonycha; species Rhagonycha lutea. The sequence goes on along the minus strand of OY294041.1, from coordinate 17,353,533 downwards.
AAGTTTGTTCTTAATTACAAAGTAAAAAATTTGGAAAGTAACCCACGTAAAAATGGCTTACCCGATTGATCTCAAATTTGAAGGTAACATTTATGGAGCAAAGGTCTATAAAATGACATATTTTTTAAAATGATATTGTTTTAAATAATATAGTATTTTAATTTTTTTATATTAAACAATAAATTATAATTTTTTAATATTTTGCATATATACGTGAGTTATATGCGTATGTAAATTTGTCTACCAAATATTAAATTTTTTGAATCGATATAAGTAAGTATTTTTGAATTTTAAAATAATTACTTTATGTAATTCGTGATATTCATGTTACAAACCAATTCTGAATTACGTCAGCAATGCTTGTTCAACTTTATTGTGTTGGGGGGCGCTTTCGTATTGCTCAATTATATAATAAACTGACTTAGCGACGATAATGAGATTAGCTTGGACAAAAGCTTACCTTACCTTTACCTTTTGTCAAGTTCATGCTTTGGTCCAAGCTAATCTCATTATCGTCGCTAAGTCAGTTTATTATATAATTGAGCAATACGAAAGCGCCCCCCAACACAATAAAGTTGAACAAGCATTGCTGACGTAATTCAGAATTGGTTTGTAACATGAATATCACGAATTACATAAAGTAATTATTTTAAAATTCAAAAATACTTCAAAAAATTCAAAAAAATTATAATTTTTTAATATAAAAAAATTAAAATACTATATTATTTAAAACAATATCATTTTAAAAAATATGTCATTTTATAGACCTTTGCTCCATAAATGTTACCTTCAAATTTGAGATCAATCGGGTAAGCCATTTTTACGTGGGTTACTTTCCAAATTTTTTACTTTGTAATTAAGAACAAACTTTTAGTTTTTAATGTTTTTTTGTTTATCACATCAATCATTATCAACTATGCATTATTTTGATTTGAATAAAATAAATTAGAAACTAGATATCTTGACAAACAATATGTAGTTTTTAAAAATTCTAAGATATAAAATATGTCATTTTGTGCCTAAATGTGTTTTGTATATGTTCCCAAAATTTCAAGTCAATCCGTCAAGCCGTTTTCAAATGCATTACTTTCCTAGTTTTGCATGTGTGAAACCCTACCCTTAAATGCGTTTTTCTCAAAACTACATTTTCAGATACGGTGTCTACGATATTTTAAAAACCACTCTGGTGGATGTAGATAAAATTTATACAGCATATTCTAGACATTCAAAAGTCGGGCCTGATCGAATGATTTTGTTTTTTTACCGAAATTTCTAGTTTTTATTAACAATTAACGAGCGATTTTCATAAAACAAATTCCAGAGACTGCCATTTTCCGAAATTTGAATACAAATAAAAAACTTTCGATCCGGCCCGAGATAAACTATTAAAGTAACCATTACATTTCTTTTTGTTTGTAGGCTTTACATGAGGGGGTCCGTTGCAAAACTCGTTAAATCCACTTTTGTTCAAAAATGAGTTAAGCATGTTGTCAGATTGCATTTACCTAACTCTAGTAATGGTTAAAATTTCACGCTGCCAAATTTGCTATAAAGCATAGAAAATCGTTGTTGAAAAGTGGGTATCACTGCAAAACTATTTAAATCCACATGCCTTGTCACAGCAAAAGTAGTTATTTCCATGGGAGCCAATAGAAGCAGAGCGTGATACTACACAACATACACTAATGCATTTTATTAACTCTTTCATAGTAACTAACAACGTTATAGTCTTATAGTGGTGTACAGCAATGAAATTCGCAATTAAATTTTATAATAATAAAAAATTTACAGTGGTAATATTTTAATAAAATGGATAAAATATTATAATAATGGTTAAAATTTCACGCTGCAAAAGTTGCTATAAAGCATAGAAAATCGTTGTTAAAGGTTGTCGCAGCAAAACTAGTTAAGTGCCAAATTAAAACTTGAATAATATGAAGAATATGGCAATATCCATCCTAAAAAGGACAAGGAATTGAAAATTAAGTATGTCTCAACATAAATAATTATATACGTGTTCTAAAATATTAAGCGAAGTGAGCCAAATTGTAAAATTACCTAAAGTGGACTTAACGAGTTTTGCAACGGACCCCCTCACATAAACCATTAATAAGTACAGTAAGCCCCCGATTATCCGCCACCAACTGGACCCATTTCCTGGCGGATAAACGAATGTGGCGGATAACCGAGTGAAACCGAGATTGTAATAAATAGCAAGTATATAATTTATTCATACCGTCGAATGGGGTAACATTGTCCCAATTTTATACAAATTATTTGAAATATTTAGCAATAAATTATATAGCACCAACTGTACAAAGCATCTAATATTTTTTAATTTATTGGTAGGGGTATATCTATATGTTTTAAAGTTCAATTAATTTTTTTCATGTCACAATTGCGAAAAAAAAAATTGTTTTTGAAGTGGGCCAAAGTTACCTTGACATGGGGTAACTTTAGCCCAAACATGTTTTTCGGGGCTTGTGTTAAAGATAGTCTAAAATAAAAGCTAAAAGTTGATTTTATAAACAACTAGACCCTTTAGGTAATTAAAAGAACAGTTTTATGTGATTAGTAAGAAAAACATAGAGAAAAAGGTCAAGCAAACTGCATTTTAAAGAAAACTTTAGAAATAGTAATATTTATTTAAAACTAATATGCTAAATAGGTACCTAGTTTTTTAAAACAATAGTAAAAAACAAATATTTTTAATTTAAACGCAAACTCTTCTTCCTATATAATTTTTCTATTTCTTTCCCAAAAAATTGGTAATATAAAAAAAATAACTGGAGCTCAAACATAATTATCGAGCTCCGGGACTTTATATTGATTTTTCTTGGAAACCATTATGGGTTCTGGTATTTTGTCAATAACATCATCACAGCTGTAACTGATAGCATCTTTTTTTTGGGCCACCTTCAAAATTTCAGGCTCTTCTCTAGACAGTCAACTGTTGGCCCTTGTTCTGAAATAGCAATAACTTTGCCAGGGTATTTATTTTCGTTAAACAAAACCACAACAAAGTCGCCAATGATTAATTCATTGGGATTTATCCTCAATTTCGGGTTTTCTTGGACCACTTCTATCACTTCTTCCAAATCAGAATGTTTCTCACTTTCTTTATCAGAATTTAAATTGATTTTAGCTTGGGCCAATGTTGCCCCAATATCTGGGCCAATGTTGCATTATCTTGGTTATTCATTCGTCACAGACCACCGGATTATAATTAAATTGAAAAATCTTGATAAATCATTTAATTACTAACTTAAAATAAGATATTAATACTTACTGTGTTGTTCCTAATTTTAAAAATTGCGTTTGAGGAAGAAGTTGCCACGTGTCGATTACCGATGAATAACTTGATTGACGATTTCACGACCTGCACAAGAAATCAGACAGCAAGTACTGTTCCAATTTGTGGTTCCCCGCATTTTTGCGGTCTTCTCCTATCTGCTAACGCAAAACTTAAAAAATTATCGTTGCATTTACGATCTCTATACTACAAACAAACATTTTTTGTCAGGTGGGCCAATGTTGTCCTTAAAGGGCCAATGTTGCCCCATCATACGGTAGTCAGCGAGTGTTGTATTACACATATTATTCGCGATTATAATAACAATTGACTTATTGTGCTTTCAGACTTACACATTCAATGCACATAAAAAATGTGCAAAATTGTGGTTTTACGATATGATTACATTCATTGTTCTTGTAATTGATAGTTTGTTCCAATTCCAAATTAGTTATCTAATTAGTTTAAAAATACAAATTTCCACATTTATCGTTTGTGCATCTACCGTTATATATTTATTATTGCCGTCAAAATATTATATAATATTTAAGATATAAAAATTGAAAAAAACATTACAAATTGATGAGTAAATAAATTAAAAAGAACTTTCAAATATTACCTACCTATGTACACGGAAAGAATGAAATGTGACTGGTTACTGTTTAATAAGCTGCCAGAAAGTGTCAAGGATCTTCCTTTGATGCAGTTCAAAAGGAGAATCAGGGAACTTCTGATCGGAAAAGCTCTGTATGAAGTCTCGGAATTTCTCCAATGAGTTGAGATGAAAACCAGCAGCATAATATGCAGCTGATCTCCACTGTTTTAAACAAAATATTGTTGTATTGTATAATTTTATTTCTGTTTAAATAAAGATTATTATTATTATTATTATTACTATGCTACATGATAATCGACGAAAAGTATATGAAAATTTTTTTAGCACTATACTAGTTCGTATTATAATAAGAATGGGTAGTTTTTACATACGACTGAGTATCTTTCAACATAGTAACCATTACTATGTTGGATAACATGGCGAAAATGCGAGTGATTATCATGTTAACAGTCGCTGTTCGTTTTTAGGATAATACCATTGCCTCCTATACTTACAAGCCGTGAAGTCGCAAATTTGGCAACGTCGCCGGTGGTCCTAATTTTCAAATTCTTGTATTGATGTTTATGTGATTTATGCATATTAAATTTGTGTAAAAACACTTTGTTAGTAATAATTAACAACTAAAACTAACTACAATCATAGATAAGTGTACAAGAACTGTATTAAATAGTCTGTAGCCTAAAAATTGATTCAATTCCTTATTAAATAGTTGAAAGATAATACGTTACTTTTTGTAATTCGTTGCATATTGAAGAAAATTATTTATTAGTACACTTTATTGACATTGTTAATAGATCCTAGATGCTGTGTGCCAGATTGCACATCAAAAAATTACCTAGAAAGGATCCGGAACAAGGAAGAAATGAAGAGTTAAAAAGAACTACAAAAATTTAAGAATTTTTAAAAACGACAAAATAGAAAATTATAATTCGTTACAAATTTTACAAACAAGCTAAAGTTTGAAAACTGGAATTATAAAATTTATGAAGAAAAGTTTACGATATTTTATAGAATGAATATCAATTGTGAAATTTCCAACACTTCTTGTCATGTTGAAGATGAGACAATATAGTGATAAGTGTTTCAGTTTCTTAAAATATGACTCAAAATTCTGCAATTTTCAAATTTCGCAAAAATGCGAAAGGTAAATGTTAATATCTATGATAATTATTATCAAAGTCGATTTATTTGCAGAAGGTGAGGGGTGCAATTACTTTACTATGCTATTCATATGGAAAGTGATTTAAAAATTTAATTATTCAAATGTACAAATCGTTTTGTTATATTCACTTAAATAATAACAGAAAACTTACAAATGATCAATTTCAAACTGTTGAAAATTTAACAAAATAGAGAAAATTACATCCACTTTCACAAACCTAGAAATTGCTTTTATTAGTTATATTTGTGTTTATATTGTAAAGTAAGTACTTTTTTATAATAATTAGTTTAACTTTTTGATCATAAAATTGTATAATTTATTAAAACTATTTATTAACATAAAATAACAAATAATTTGTATATGAGACACTTTGCAAGTAGGACCACCAAGTGCTGCAAATGCGACGTTGCCAAATGTAACTTCACGGCTAATAAAACTGATGGTACTAGATGGTTGTTCATCATTTTGGAACAAATGGATCCCATTTCGTGTCTTACACACACAAAATTATTTTTTTTTACTTTTTAAAACGAATTTCGAAAGGCTCGACTTTGCGTAGCGCTACAGTTCAAGATGTAGCTAAAACAAGGCACCAAATTTTTAAACTCTTTTAAACGTCAATGACCTTGAAAATTTGAAATTACCGCCTGCGGCGCATGGGGGCGGCAAATATAGGTTTGCACACAGGCGCCAAATACTCTTGAGACGGCCCTGTCTACTGCTAAAGGGAATCTGTATTATGCTAAAAACGAACAGCGACTGTTAACATGATAATCACTCGCATTTTCGACATGTTATGCAACATAGTAATGGTTACTATGTTGAAAGATACTCAGTCGTATGTAAAAACTACACATTCTTATTATAATACGAACTAGTATAGTGCTAAAAAATTTTTCATATACTTTTCGTCGATTATCATGTAGCATAGTAACCAGTCACATTTCATTCTTTCCGTGTACCTACAATTTAAAATTGTTATCAAATTAATTTGGGAAGTTAGTATCTATTATTTAAAAACAACAACTTTTGTTCAAATACAAGGTGCATAAACTCGATATTTGCAACGTGATAAGAAATCATATCCACAAGCAGTATGTGCACCTAATAGTTATGAGATGATATAAACTTCCTCCCACTTCTGTTACGGATACCCTGCGGATAGCAGAGTGAATTTCTGAGAAGTGGCGGATAAACGAGTGGCGGTTAACCGAGGTTCTACTGTACTGATGTTCACCGCAAAGCACTTTTTTAAAAGAGGGGTCTACTATTTATTAAATAAAAAACATTATACAACAATTCAAAAAAAATTCTTAAATATGTCTATTTTTCACGCCTCTGACTGCACGTACCCTCTTAAAATAATAGAAACTGGCCCTAAAAAGGACCGGTTTATCATTTCGAACGGAAGTGCAAAATAAAAATTTAAAAAGTCAAAAAAAGCGATGAATATTGTCATACAAAAAAATTATTAAATTTAAATATGAAAATATAATAAATTAATTGAATTAAAGAAAAGAAATGTCTGAAGAAATTACTAATAAGTAGAGCACGGATTTTAGGACGTAAAAAATGTTAAAAAAGGCACAATTTTAGGCTATAAAAATCATTGAAATAGGCACAATAATTAAGAATTTAGGGGTTTTTAGGCAATTTAGGCAAATTTTTAATAACGATATAAGAGCTATAAGGATGGAAAATACTATACAAATTTTTATGTAAGCTTTTTCCCTCCTAAATAGATGGTTTTATTAATTTTCTCCTCTATTTGCATATGGCGCTACTAATTTGGGGGGTTACGATTTTTTTTAAGTGTTTGGAAAATTCACCTCCTTTCCCCCCCCCACCCTATCAGACCTAGAGAACCTCTGCCATTTACGGTTTTGTATTTAGAAAGTACCTAACTTAAAGCCATTCAGGATTTCTGAAATCTGTCGCCACCTCTTGGGCTAGAGCAACTTCCATACTTTTATTAATACGCGTGGATACGAAGCGCTGACTCAACGACCACTGCCAGTTCTCTATCTATTCTGACTTCACCGAGATAAAATACAAGAACTCAGAACAACTCAGATTACTTTTTGAACAGTGGCGGATTTCCCCACGCCTGCGGCATCATAAACTAAAGGGGCTTCAAAATTCAGCTTTTTTAGATCACTGGTAGGTATAGAGTAAAAAAACATAGTAAACGTGCGCGTAGAATGCACACTGTAGGGTGTAGGGGCAGTGAAAATATTTAGAAGAATATTTTTTATCTATAAAAACCGTTTCTTGGGATTTTGGAGGAGGACCTCAAAATTAAATTGCTCTTGGGGCCTCTCAAGTGCTAAATCCGCCACTGACTGATAGATACAAATTTTAAAAAACATAAAAACTATTTCTTTTTTTACTTTTAGCTTACTTTAAATAACGTAAACGGGATAAATCATTGGTTTAGGCTTTATAGGCATTAAAAATCTATTTTAGGTCAGTAACATCGAAAATAGGCATTTAGGCAAATAAAAGTAGGGTTCAAAATTTTCAAAATCGTTTGAACGGCATTTCTGTATTTATAATTTGGAATTGCCTAAATAAAGGACAAAAAGGCAAATTGCCTAGAATCCGTGCTCTACTAATAAGAGAAGATCAGTCCTAAAAGTGAAATTGAGCAGTTCTATGAAAACTGGTCATTCATAAGTGTGTAAATATTAATGTTATTTTACATGATGTGTTCTAATATACAGGGTGACCGGCCGCCGATGTGAACATAGAAACTAATTTTTCTTTAATTCCTGCTTCCCATCAAAATGGATAAGAATGAAAAAGATAGCAATTGAAAGAGTTTTATTTTCCGCGTCTAAAGACACCCAACACTTGATGTTTTGTTCTTTAATAATGTTAAAAATGTAGAATTAAAATAAGCGATTTTCTAAAAATCACACCACCTGCTTTGGATGGTTGAACTGTCAAAACTTACGTATTAGTTTTCAAACAAAAACAATTGCAATGAATTAAACAAGGCATTTAATATCTATTTAAAAGTGCTACTTTGTCATTTTATTTTGAGTTTTTAACAATGATCAAAGAACAAACCATCAAGTGATTGGGTGTCTTTAGACGCAGAAAATAAACCTCTTTAAATTGATACTCTTTTCATTCTAATCCGTTATAATGGGAAGCAGAAATTTAATAAAAATGGAGGGGCGGATCCAGTAACTTCTTCAAGGGGGGCGATTTCATAGATTGAAAAGAAAAATACAAAAATTGATAAGCCCCTCTACATTTTTTTCCAGTAATTTTAGTTTTTATAGTGTACAATGCTTAATTTTTACAAGGAGAGGGCAATCGCCCCCTGGATTCGCCCTTGGTTGACTGCTAGGGTAAAATTTAAACAAGCAGCAAACACTCAAGATAATTATTTTGAGTAAATTTATCCCAAATTTATGATTAAAACAGATTTACTAAACGCTTTTGAGAAAACTAAAAAATTTATTTAAAAAAATATACTATAAAAACTTCCACACTGATATTATTCATGTAATACTTTATGTACTTTTATTTAAAAACGATGGTGGAGTCACTTTCTTAGAAATCATGTATTCCTTTAGGTGGTGTGTTGCAATCATGTACAAAAATGAGTTTGGGCGTAGTTTTGTCATAAGTGCAACTTTATAACATTTTAATAGTTTTGTATTCTGTTCTATTGGATTCAAATACATTTCAATGGGGGACAATATCTAAAATAACAACTTTAAATTCCCAACTGTATTCAATAAAATTAGTCAACATTACCTGCTTCTGACTGACATTGAAGACCTCCACTACACCCATATATTCAGACCACAAAGTCTCCCTGTAGATGATGTTGTTCTTTTGCATCAAAGGCAGCAATATGAAATTACCAAAGAGGACGTCACGACAACTGTCAGCTTGATAATGCTCCAACAATTGGATATAAAAATCTTGAAAATTACTCAACCCTGCAAATCAACAAGAAACCTTTAAAAACATCCTAAAACCAAGCGTAAACTCACCCTGTATCTGCTTATCAAAATTAATTTTCTCTATACTTCCCAACAAATTTTTTAATCCTGCCATCAACAAATCTCGAATTTCAGGATTCAAAAACAAATCGCTCACCAAGAAAGTACAAGCAAGCCTACAAAACCGATCAGTTGGATCAATCAAACTTGCCAATTTTGGAAAATAAGTTTCGTAAATATAAATCCAGTACAAACAATTTTTGATTATAAAAATTTGCTCCTCTTCTATCACCTTCTCTTTATTTTCTTGTTTGTTCGAATAAAGCAAAACAATTGGACTGTATATCCAGTCAACTGGGATAACATTGCCCTGAGTCGCATCAACAGCTAAAATAACTTCGTTTTCTGGTTTTATGTTTAAAATTTTCGTGTACACGGCAAATATGTCGTCTAAACTGAAGAGCGCTTTTCTGAGTAAGTCATTGCTGCCATCTATTTCCAAATTTCTTAGCAAGGTGGAACATGGGTAAAATTTGGTACTGAATATTATGTGACGGAAAATAAATTCAATTTCGTGTTGCTGTTGGTAGTTAAAAGTGCTCAAACACTTCACAGCAATTTCGTAAAACACGGACGTATCCACGTTGTTTTGTACAGCCACTGATGACTTGAGAATGTTAATGATAAGTTGGGTTTCAACTTTGGTAAACCAATTATCAGTCAAATTGAAATTTACACAGCCGTTTAGATCATTTATGTATTTTGCTATGTTAGGGTGGTTTAAAAATTCCAATTTAACCTAAGAAGCAAATTTATAGTCCAGGAGGGCGGCGTTTAATAAGATAACTTACCTGATTTGAAGAACAATTTGCGACAACCCCAGATAAGACGCTCAAAAATGGAATGCAGCTCTGACTGCACAAAACTGGAATAATGTGATCCTTTGCTTCCCAAACAGCCGCCTCGACGCATTTTAAGTTGGAACTGGATTTGTGACATTTAAAGTTGCTCAAAAAATTGGACCCCGTTCTATAAAAACCCAAAATTAATTTATTCCTTTAGATTTGGATCAAATCTCTTACCTAATACGTTTAGTTACATTACGAAATCCTTTGGATTTTAATAACGACAAAATGACGTTATCTTCAAGATGAGCGAATTTCAAAATAGATGAATTTATTTGTAACAAACCACACTAAAAAAAATTTACATCAAAAATGAATTTAAAATTAGGAAGACCTTACACTAAAACTGTCCAGATCACAAAATTGTGTCGTCCATTTCCCGACAGCACGCTGGAATATTATTTTTGCCTCCTCTTTATTTTTAACAAACAAATTTTTATTCGTTCCAATTGTGATGAGTTTAAGCAATGCAGATATGTGCGTTTGATTTGTAAACGTAGTTTTTAAATTGGTGTACTCGAATTGGTGATGAAAACTTTTCAAAATTGTTCCTTCCAAATTCCTAGCAAAAAAATACGTCAGTTAATACTTAATTGTTAGTTAATAATAATAAAGAAACATGGTGGAAGTGCCAGTGGATCTGTTAGGGGAGGGATGAAATCATATCCAGTTAGCTAGCCACCCACGAACATCAGGTGAGGTATCGAGGCATTCGCGCAATGATTTGAGTAATTTTTGTTACAGTTTAGCCAAATCAAACTAGTTGGCTTAATAGTTAAAGTTTTGATCTAATGAGATCTAAATTAATTTGATTACTTACCTAAAATAATCCAAACCAAGATCCTGCAATAATAAAACATTCCACAGGTTTATTGCTTCATTTTGTAAATTTAATCCAGTTACAGTCAAACCTATTTCTTCGTTTGTTAAATAGGAAGCCACTGAATCCATAATTTTATGCCTGGAATTAAGAAAAACACAATGAAAGTTACGAAAAATTAAGGTAATGACAGAATACCTGTTCACTAATTCCACAGCGAATTTGCGACTCCTACATGCCAAAATTCTCAATAATTTAACAGCTTGCACTAAAGGACCGCCATATTCCAACTTTTTATGACCTTGAAGACAAAAGCATTATTAACTAATAATATTAGAAGGGTAAAAACTAACTTGTAATAATTGGACACGCAAAATATTGAACAATCCCATCCAGTAAGTCCCTAGACTCCAGCATCTTTTCAACAACAAAATTGGAATCCCTTGCAAGTCGTAGTAAAATTTCTATGCAATATACAATTGTGTCTGTAGCTGGCTTCAAGGTATTTACAATGTACCTCATCCTATTAAAAATGTTTGTCCTCATTAAACATTTCACCAAGTTGGTTTCAGCTAACTGTTGGTCATTAACTGTAATATCATCAGTTTCCTCATCAATTGCTAGAATTGGTTGTATGGTTCCCAAACCATACCCAAGAAGGTTGTCCAAACAAGTTTCATCAATAATATAAAAAAATAAATTTCTTATTGCTTTAACACTTGCATTAAGAACTGCCGGCGTGTTAATGTCCAATGAAATCCGTAACATAAAAAAAATTTGTTCCAGTGGAATGTCAACAATTTCGTCGTAAATTCCATATTGGTACACACTCAAAATATTAGCAATCGTGTTTAAAGCCACTACACATTGTTGGTTAACGCTTGACCTACAAGTTAAAATAATTATATATGTAAAACTAAAATTTAATAGGTTTGTTCCAACCAACCAAGCTGTACATTGTACGATTTCTCAGGTGGTTGGAACAAACCAGGATTAACTCTTAAAATGTTCAAACGATTATTTACTTTTTTGTCAAATAAAAATTTATAGTACTTTTATAAGTTACAATTTCTATTTTAAATTAAATGTTAATAATAACTCACGAGGGGATGGACCTAAAAGTACTTAAAGCTTACAAAGTAACCAAATAATAAAAACGGAAATTTTGTTAAAATTAAATACAGTTGACTCTTAAAATACAACTTACCGGCAAAGCTGAAATAATTCCTGTAAAGTATAACCCGGTCTCCCCGGTTCATCTCCATGGTGGTATAAACTTCTGTTACTTTCATTTATTTCAGGCAAAGTGAAAGGTAAAATAAAACCCTTAAAATCAAACCTGAAGAAAGACAAAAAATTGTTTGTTAATTTTAGGATTTTAGGATGAAACAAAAAAATAGTTACCTTGCATTGTAATGTTCAGATTCCTTAAGTTGAGGAATATTGATTTCACTCATCCACGCTAATTTACTCACTTCAACTTGATCAAAGTTGATCCACTTCTCAGCTCCTGGAAGTTCCATCACCTCTTTGGGAGCCTCCAAATCATCAACATTCATACTTCGGGCAGCTTCATTCTGTACATCAATTTTAACAGTCCTACTTTCGTTGTTATCAACCTTTCGTTTACTTTTTAAAAACGCTGCTATTGCAGGATCCATCGTCGATAACAAACGTTCACGCTCTTCCAATATTTCCTCCTCCGTCATTTCCTGCAAAACTTTGACATTTTCTTGGTGTATTTGTTCCTTTTCATTATCGGGCAACTCCATCGAAATGATTGTTCGATTTATTTGGGAACAATGAGGTGATGTAACGACCATTGGTTCGTCTGCAGGTTTTTGTTTTGTTTTCATATTTTTAGCAAAAATACTAATGTTTCGTTTACGTGGTTCCACCTAAAATTAAAAAGTAATAATTGAAGCAAAAAAACCCTGGAATGAAATACTTTGTATTGTTTAAGTGGTGGAGTTTCGCTGCCTTCTCGCCTTTCGACGATCTTCAAACTGTGATCAACTGGAATTGCTTCGAAAGTGTTCCATACTTGTGACAATATGTCCTCTTCTTCCTTCTTCTCTGCATCTTTTTCACTCTCTGTCGATCAAACACTTAATAAAGTCACAGAAAAAGGTTACATAATACGAACCACCAACTGCCCCTTTTTTTAATAACCCATCTTCGCCTTTTTGTAATAAAAATTCTTCCTGCAACTTGAGGGTATCTTCGTCAGTTTCATTACGTGCAGGTCGTTTAGTCATTATGATACAAAATTAAACTATCTTTTGTAACTTATTCCACGATCACTTATTCTAGAAAAATTATCACAATGTTTTGTTTTGAAAATGTATCTTAACCTAAAAAATGCTGATTTTAAAAGTGACACCACTGTTACGAAGGAGCCTGAGTGCCACGATAAAATGAATAAAAATGAAATTTACATTTTGGCTTCAAAATTTGAAATTTTAATATAGACTCTTCTTTATTTATTCGTATTTCGTATATTTTATTTATCGTATATATTATTTTATTATTTATTCCTATTTCAAATACATGTTTTCTTTGATATTTTCATTTCGCCGATTTCAGTATTTTTATATTTTTAACATAACTTTGAAAGTGAAATTTTAAGCTCCCTTAATTTTAATTCAGTCGATTTGGGGAAAATCGATTTTAAAGAAGGGTTTAAGGCAGGGGTGAGCAACCCGCGGCCCGCCACATCTTTTCGTGCGGCCCGCCAAAGACTTTTAGGTTGAAAATTTTTTAAGTTGATAATGTATTTTCCATAGATATATCATTGTAATAAAAAAAGTAAGCACTATTTCTTTTGAAAATGAATTGTATCGACCAAAACTTATTTTTGTATAATAATTTTATAGACACTTGCCCTTTGGAAAAATTTTTTTGGCCCCCCCCCCCCTTATGTACGGCCCTGCATGCGGCCCGCACAACATTTTTTTATTGATAAGTGGCCCGTTGCAAGAAAAGGTTGCTCATCCCTGGTTTAAGGGTTAAAAGCGCACTGCAAATTTTGATGCAAAAACATGTTTCAACAGATGGCGTACCCTAAAATATTAATCTTTTATAGTTATCTTTTCACCAAAACAGAATTCTAATAATAAACGATAACTAATAAGCTAGGCAATAAGGAAGTTTGGGCTTCCAATGTTGAATATTTACAAGTATATTCCAAAAAGATATTTACATGGAAAATATTGAATATATTTAAAAATATTTATCTTTGAAAGTTCAAACTTCCTCATTGCCTAAATTAGTTATTGTTTGTTCATATGACTTTCATAAATTATTAGAATTATGTAATGGTGAACAGATAAGTAAGTATAAAAGATTAATAGTTTAGGGCACGCCATCTGTCGAAACATGGTTTTTGCATTAAAATTTGCAGCGCGCTCTTAAAGAAAGATTTTGCTTCAGTTGTGTAAGTCTGTAAAGAATGTTTCTGCTGATTCCCTTTTGTGAAGTCAAGGGCCGAATAATTATTATGGCATTGACATAATAGCTGCGAGAATGACTATAGTTTCCAAATAAAACGCAAAGAAATAATTCGTAAATTTAATAAAGTATAATTAAATTAAAATAATAAATATTTATATAGATCACACATCATCATCTTCTTCTTTAAATGCTTTATTTTCGAAACCTCTACTTGGTCTATAACTTGGTGGTGCAGGTGATAAATTAAAACGTATGTGTGAAGCTCTTCTGTTATTGTGAACTGTAGTTCTCCTCTCATTAACGAACGCAGCCATAGACTTGCGCCCTTCCCCATTTTCTAATAAAAATAATCATATAATTCAGTTTTTTTAAATTGTTGTGACTTACTATTCTTGATATATTTTTTGCTGGTTCTTCGATCAAAAGCTTCGAACAAGTTAGTCACACTAGGTTCCCTCTGTCTAGAAGCTTCCGCAAGATTCTTAACAGTTTTCCGACGACCAGGAGCCAACTCTACCGGCTCTTCTTCCTCACCATCATCGCTTTCTTCAGCCCCTTTAATTCTGCACAATTTTTTCACAACCTTCACGGGATTGTTTTGAAGTATTTGCTCTTCCGTCAAATTTTTCTTATTTAATTTTTTGTAAAACGCCCAATTAATGTAAGTCGTAGATAAAATTTGGGCCAAAGTTCCAAAACGGTGAAAAAGCATTGCGGTAAATTGTATTACCAACAAAAGTGCAAAAAATATTAAAAAGACAAATCCGATTGGTTCAAGTTCCAAATATGTCTTGTACATTTCAATTTGAGTAACATCCTCATGGAAGGTAAAATTAACTTTGACGTTTAAGGGCCAATTAACGTGCAGCAAATCTTTATTGAGAGTTAATAGGAAGACAACTAAAACAAATAAAGCGTTCAACATAAAGAACGCCATGACTGATGTGTCTCTCAAATCTTTTAATTTAGCTGCAACCTATAAAAAAAAGAACGGAAAGAATTTGAAAGGTACTGTCTAAATTCTAAACAAACTTACCGCTACTTTATCATCTTCATACGGATACAAATATTGACTCACAAGGCCTTCCCAAAATGCTTTCTCGTCCCTTTTTATAAAATCTATTTCCCCATGTCCTACATCTTCATCGTCCAACCAATTTTTTGGCTCAGGTTCCAATTCATCAGAAATGTCACTTTTGGATTCGTAAGAGGAATCGGTCACATGAAACAGTCCCATATCAGTGGCTTTGGAGCCTTCCAACACTGTTGTTTTTGGTTGGTTCTGATGAACAAAATCCTTATCTATACTATCTGTTTCTTGGCGAACAATCCTTTCAATTCGACCCACTTGATCTGACAGTTCTCTTAAATTTTCAGAAACTCTTATCAATTGCGCCTCTTCGTCAGTCTTTTTACGGTTAGTGCAAAACATACATTTTGCTAACCCAGCAATCGAAAATTCAAAAGTTCCACCATTATCTTTTTCATTCCCAGCTCCAAATAAGGCAAAGATTTTGTCCTTCATTTTAACGTCTTCTTTTTTTTCTTCCACTTTCTAAAATTTGGAAAACTTCTATTAGGTGTTTTGAACTGAATAGAAACACGTACCGCTTCCAGAGATTTACTAACGACGGTAACTTCTCTGGTTCCCCACGAAACGTTGTTTAAATTGAAAACGGAATATATTACCAGCAACATGTACATGCTGGGCACGGTGACGTAATATACGATTCCATACAAAAGACAATTTATTTCTTTCGGATGTAAAAGAGCGGCGATTATCATTTCGCCAGCAACGCAAAAGAAAAACAAAGAAGACGGAGCCATAATTCCATCGCTTGAAATTTGAAGCATAACACCGACCAGTACAGCCATCATCACCAAACCGTAAATCGCGCTGATAATACCAGCAAATAGTAACTGAAATATGAAACGTAAAAATTTGTATTTATTTTAAAAGATTTGCTTGTTCCACCTGAATTTTGGAGTCAAAGAAGATACAAACGAACATGAATATTAATATTGGAACAGCGTTCCAAACAAAACTGGACCATTGGCCCACATTAAATGCTGCCACAAACGAACCAACCAACATAAGGAAAATCGTTCCTGGGCCCAAAACTGTCCCAACCATCAAAACGATCTGTAATAGTTTTGCTTTAAGAGTTTGCACGTTTTTGCGTGGAACCTACCTGGTAGAAAATGTATAGTTTCGATATGCTGTCGTTAATTTTCACGACGCGTTTGTAATCCATCAGTAAGTCAAAAATATTGGCAGTCGTTGAAGGCATCCATCGCCGACGTTGATTGTAAAATTCATTAAAACCTTCTGGGCAGTGAGTAAAAGCATCTGATGCTGCCGAATATTCAACTCGATAACCTCTTTGCAGAAGCAGCGTGCATAACCAGCGATCCTCACCTATTTTAATAATAAAATGGATTCAAAATTTGAATCCCTATACTCAGTTGATTAACTTACCTTGATCGTATTGCACATAGTGGATGGCTTCCTTTGATTTTGCCGTATATCTCGCCATGACGCTATCATCCATAAGAGCTTTAGCTCTGAATAACGAAAAGCATCCAGGACTGCACAAAACACACCCAATCATATGTTCTGTGGCTTTTTGTAACCAATGCCCAACTGCATATTCGAACATTTGATACCAAACCATTGGTCCCGAACCCATAGGATGAATTCTACCGCACGCAGCTCCTAAAGCCTTATTCTTCTTCATCAAATCGACCAATAAATGAACAGCGTCAGGTTGAAAATCAATATCACCGTCGAGGGCAAGAAGATACGTATTTTCAGCAATTACATCTTTCCGTTGTGGAGATAAGTCTTCTTGTTCCATTAATCTATAACAATTCAGTTATATTCGATTAAGGACTTATTCGGTTTTTAATACTTGTGTCCCAGCAAATAATACATGTACATCACTTGGGACCATCTCTTCTTTGGACGTATCTTCGCTTTATCCTTTAAGTGGGCAACCATTTTGGTTTGCCCAGGAAGTGTCCAAATAAGTTGGCCGCCGTACGGAGTGATTAATTTTTTAGGTGGCCTTACCCGCATTCGAATCTGGTGCACTTCAGATGCAGCATCATCAACGACTGCAACCAAATCTGCAACGTACTGATTAACCCTGGGATCGTTGTCTTTCTCGTTTACTCTTACAAAAGCATCATCAAAAAATATATGAGCTGAAAATACCATGAATAGAAAATCAATTGGAACAAATTAATGTCTTACTTTCTAATTCATAATAATTGCTTAAAGGAATATCAAGTTCTTCCCTCACTAATCGTCTAGCACCTTGATCCTCGTCTAACCTCATTATGGATTTTAAAAACTCCATCATTTCTACTTTGGTTTCATGCCACATTGTTGCACAAGCGTAAATTTGGGTTATTGAATCAGGATTCTCTTTCCCTACTACTAAGGGAGCTTTACCCAAATCATCTAAAAATTAAAATTTGAAATCATTGTTTGAGAAGCTGGGTCTTGCATTCATACCATGATCAAAATCTTCACCTTCGTTGTCAATCCCTACAAGTTTTTCCGGAATATCGTCTCGTCTTCTATTTAAAGCAATGGATTGGTCGATGAAAAATGCGTCGTACATTGGCTTGATGTAAATCCTTTCCGTTCTAGCCAATTTTTCGCAACGTGGGTACCATAAATGGATGGTGATCCATGATTGCGAAAATAACCATAACATCCAAATCCAAGTGTGCTCGCTAAATAAGAAGTCTTCCAAGAAGTACACCGGTGGAATGTTAAAGAAAAGATACGGTGGAATCGTATCCGCAAAAGCACATTCGTCACCATTGAATTTTCCACAAAAGATAATCAACACTGAAACTGTAAAGGGTACGGCAAGATTGACAGGAAAAGCGTAGCCAAAACCTTGAATCGATATTTTACATGCAAATTTTGCAAAGGCGTAACAAATGTAACTGGATAAGATGTTGATCAAAAAGACCCAAACCGGTGTTAAATTACTGGACTTTTCCAAATGCGTACCAATAGTTGCTAAAGCATCACTTATTTCAAAATCCGCTGGAATTGGCTTGATCTAAAATTTTGTTAGTTTAGTAAAGCGCTGACTGATTGAGGGAAAATGTCACTCACCTCGGTAATTGCGATATAGTGCTCTTCAAACGCTTCCCTAAAATTGTCAAAAAGAAAATCAACTCGATTTTCATTAATAACTATAATAACAATCGTGGTGACGAAAAATACAATGCACTTCCATATGGAAACAAACATGTAAATGAAGTATCGGTTATTGTCGAAACGTTTTTTTGTCGCTCCCAAATTTTTGATAAATTGTATGGGGGAATTGTCGGAAACGTAGTTTTCCCACCAACCGGTAGATATTAAAATGACTGACAGTGGAATTAACCACATAAACGGTTTTCCTTCTATTATCGGCCAAACAACAAAAGCCGTCGCTTGCGATACAATGCTCAGTATATCGAAAACCATCTTGTAATTGTTCGAGTCTTCGGCTGGATTGCGGGAGAGTAAACCTACAACAGCGGGAACGAAGCAAATTGCATTAGTCAACATTGCACCCTTCACGACGTCCATTTCGGGCAAAATGCAAAACACCAATATTGCACTTCCGATAGGTGACAGTGATTCAGTTACAAAGCAAATAAGGAAATCCGTTACAGTTGGTAATTTCCATGATTTGAACAAACAAATCCTGACTGATCGGAAGAATGTGGCTAATTCGGGAACAAAGTAAGTAAACATAATGATCCATATCCATACAGTTTTTTCTAACAGTGAAAGTTGCACAACAAATCGTGCGTTTGGTTCTAAAAAATTTAGTCATAAACAAAGTGGATTTGGGCTTCAATGGAAACAATTTTTGTACCTATTTTTGTATTGCAGTATGGCCTAGTTTGGTCTGAAGCGATTTGAGATGTCATGAATAATAAAGTGCCTTTGGATATACCAGCTGCACCCAAAACCACAATGAAACAAACCACATAAGATAAAACTTTTATAAGTTTTACCAGGAATTCCACAATATTGGATTCTTCCATAGAACCCGTCTTCACCTTGATAGGTGGATTTTTGAATACGTCCCATGGCTTTATTTCTTGCTCAGGACGCCTAAAACAACAGTTAGAACCATGTGATGTCTCTGATATAGAAAAAACTTACAAAAATTCACTAGAGACAAACTCTGGTTCTGCCATGATTAAAAATTGGAAAACTAAAAATAAGGCGCCAATAGAAAAATAAATTTTGTTTTGCGAATTTGGTGCTCGAAAAGGTAATTAAATTTGTGAATAAGGTGACCAATGAGCACCAAAGGTACGAAATATTTTTTTACTTACCTCAAAAATTTTAAGGCATTTTCACATTCTACACATTTTATAAAATAATACTTTAATAATCCAGGTGATCAATAAATATCGCAAATTAGATAAAAAAATTTTAATCGCTAATGGAGGATTATCTGATAAGTAGAAGGAAGATAAATACATATATAGGCAAATTTTCGATAACAAGTTGAATTCTATTATTTATATAGCAAAATAAATCTATAACTGATAAAACTTTTGTAACAATTCGATTATTATTAATTGATTAATATCAATCAATTACAAAAAGTGGAGAGGTTGCTCAATGAAATTTTTTTTAAATTTGCCTGTTTAGGTTTCAAGCTCAGATGTTCTGATTTCATTATTAGCAACTATTTCTATTTTATTTGATGAGTTAAAATTAGCGTTAGGTTTAATTAAATTTATCGGATAATCGTCGATACGGTTGAGAATTCTACTAAGAACTGTCAATTTTTTTTAGTTATCCAATAAGACATTGCAATAAATTGTCAGCTCATGGGATTTTTAATTTTATTGTGAAATTTATATTATTTTTATCTATTAGTTATATTGGATTTTAATCGATCGTACTTCTGGAGTTATTATCCATAGTCATATGGTTGAATTTATGGAAACCCTCACCCGTAGTGGACTCATCAATTTGATTCCAGGCTATGGTAATGCTCCAGGTAAACCTGAAACCACAAAAAAGGCCTGGTCAACACTGTAGGCTCTTCTTCTTCAACCAGCTCCCGGCATATTCTGTTCTTTTATTGAATTGTATGACAGACCACCTCGGGTCTTCCACCTTTTCGTCTTCCACATCGACGTATTCCCTTTTTCTGAGTTGTGCTTGAACTCACCTCACTATTCCTATTCCGGTAATGCAGCAATGAACGTGGGAGCAACCAGATGCGCAGCATTTTTGCAATTCCATATTTAGAAGATAGAAAGACCTTAACTCATAACTTCTTGTGATATGAAAGGTTGTGCCTGGAAAGGAACAAAAACCCGAAACCAAAAGGGGAGAACCCAGGAGGAATTCCACCTGTAATCCACACCCCAGCAAGGAAATAGTCCTTGTACATATTTATATAGCGCACATGATTACTAAAGGAACTTGGATGAGCTTTTGGCTGTGTTCACTTTCCTACAAGGTCATAGCCCAAGTACATCTTTATGGCGCAGATGACTATACCTTGAAGGAATTTGAATGAGCATTGGCTACAATTCGAACCCCATCAGAGTAATAGCCCAGGTACATATTTTATGACATAAATAATAGTACTCTGGTGGGATTTGGACTAGCTTTTTGAAAGAGTATAAGTGAGAGCAATCATTCCAACCCATTACTTCGTTGGAGCGGGGGATCGGCCACAAAAGATACCACCTAATACTATAGAATCCAACAAAGTGACGACCTTAACTTATGACTAGCTGACTAGCTCATAATGTGAAGGGTTACGCTCTTGTAGGAACCAGGAAGCCTTGACAGACCAACTAACTATATCCCATGCTTTAAAGCGCAGTACTACTGAGGTTAAGACGATGGCTTTAACCGATAAAACAGATGGCGAAGTAAGTCTATCCGGAAAAGGAAATAATTACTACGAATATTTTTTATTGAATTTCGATAAAATGTCTAACCCTAAAATTATTACCGCGGTAAGTAGTATGTTATTATTATTATTGTATGAGTGTATGGGTGTAGTAATATTAACGATCTGCAATTTTACGATTTTAAGTAAAATTAATAATAGTTATGAAATTTTCGTTAATATAACGAATATGCGTTTAACGAACGCATTTCGTAAATATAACGACGGACTTTTTTCTCTGTGTAAGTCATGAGGTCAGCCTCGAAGGGAACCACCTGGAAACTTGAGCATAAACTGCGCTACGTTGCTACTCACATGGGTGCCTTTGCGCCCACTCGATGATATGAAAAGTCGAAATTCTGGTGGACTCCCAAAGCAATAGCTTGAACTAGAGACGGCAGTTTCTATTGATGTTTACAAATCATCCTTGAAACATTTAGGCCTAGAGAGATTGCGCTTGCAATATCAAAAACTACTACGGGGGTAGGAGCCCAGGGATTAGGCTTTCCTAGTCTCACCCACCATAGTGGTTGGATTCGTAGAAGCACGTGGGTTCCGGAATGTTAGACAAAAAAAGTGTCTTTCTACATTGTACTGATTGTTTGGACCACTCCACTTAAGGCCATCATTTGGATTTGCAAATCAGTGGTGTTAAATAGGTAACTTGATTCGCCGAGGACCCTCTGCGAGGTATAAATCGCAGCCACTCCCCCGTGAGGGAGGATGCAGGATATAACTTAATTGCACATCTAGCATCTAAAACTAACAATACATTACATGTACTTTTGTAACGAATTTTTGCAATTTGTTACATGGTACTACTTTTCATATCATTTCCCAATATTTCTAAGTACGGCCCATGAATTTTAAATGAAGGCAATTTTATATTGCAAACATTTACCTTGCAATTGAATGCAGGTTATCGGCTGGGAACGTTAGCGTATGAATACTTGAGTCGGTGAGTCTTGCAAGTTGTCTTGCATGGCAAACGTACGCTGTTTTCACAACGATTTTGTTAATTACCTGTAGTGCGCGGTCAAGTCGTATTTTATATTTTTTGGTCTAACGCACCTACATATTTGTGGTTTACCGTGTGAAGCAGTACTAGACTCGTCATGTGGTGTTTCTGAATCCTGTTTGTAAACATCTGGAACAGAAGAGGCTCTTCGTGCGCAATCTATTACTACGCAGTTTCTTTGTGCGCAAGTTGTGGAACCATTTTGGATTTTCTCGAGTTGGTAACATCCTATTGTTGTTTATTTTGGATGATCACTTGGGGAATTTCTTTCGTCATCTGAATGGTCCAGCGTTGCATAACATATCCAACACCATCGCTCACTGGTCCAGTTCCCGCTACAGATCAACAAGCAGCGTTCAGTGTCGCGAATATCAATCAAGTGTTTTCTTGTATGAAATTATAACAAGTCACAGATTTTCATCTTTGAAGCCACACGTTGGGAAAGCGGGAAGCGGTATCCGAGCTAGAGGTAAGAAATTTTAACTTATTAAATTCGTATGAACCGACGTGTTTATGAGATTTTGTGTTCAATGTTGAGTAACCGTTATTGTGTTTGCTGGGTAAGTACTTGTTTATATTTAGTACTGGGTGCACTTTTTGATTATAATCATTCATTGCTACTGTGCATGTTGTTAAAGTATTTGAATTCTATTAGCGTTTTTTTGAGTTTTCCCAAGCTATCGGTCTTTTTTCCAGAAACCCATGTCCTGGCCTCCACATTTATCAGGAGCTAGTCTATTAATATCGTGGCCAAACAAACTGGAGAGGTCCTCTACGGATTGTTAGGGACTCTGGTTGGGTTAACCCTCTCATTAGGGGTTGCGATCAAGAAGGTAGTTTTTTATTACACCTTGTATTAATTTGGCCTATACCTAATTTTGGAATCAACATGTCAAGTCTCATCTTGCTTGCTTTGTTTATCGTATTGTCGATTCTCTTGAGTTTTATTTAAGCTAATTTATTTGAATAGATTTGAACACAGGTCCTGGTATTCTTAGTCGAAATTTGATTATATCTGACAGGTGTAGCTAGTAAAACTGTTACTTTTGTTCGACAGTTCGGTTATGTTTACAAACGGTTTGATATGCAATTTATTAACAGCAGCAGTGAAAGGATCGACAGGACTTACTGATAACCAATATGGATTTCGAAGAAGCTGGTCCCAAAATTTTAGATAAAACAAAAATTGGAACTTGGAGTTGTGACTTTAATGCCTGTTTTCACCAACATTTATTTAAGAATTTCTTAGTAAAGAACTTCTTAGCTAGGTATTCTATAAATTTGATTGGTCAAATTTGACATAGTATTGACATAATAAATTATTATGTCAAATTTGACTAATCAAATTTAAGGAATACCTGCTAAGC
This sequence comes from Rhagonycha lutea, assembly GCA_958510855.1. Lineage (NCBI taxonomy): Eukaryota > Metazoa > Arthropoda > Insecta > Coleoptera > Cantharidae > Rhagonycha > Rhagonycha lutea. The sequence goes on along the minus strand of OY294041.1, from coordinate 17,329,991 downwards.
AATTCTTTACTAGGAAATTCTTAAATAAAATGTTGGTGAAAACGGGCATAAGACTACTGATGATTTAGCAAGTTGAAAGCTAATAATCGAAGAACTACAAAAACTAAGAGTGGCTTCATCTATTGAACATAGAGAGCTTCATCAGTAACATGAGATAGGTCAGAAATAAATGTTTGGCAATATGCTGGTAATATCTTTTAAAAATAATTATAGTTTAAAACTACTCCGTCACACAAATCTGAATCATTTATATCAGATACCTTTTGTGCAATATCTGATAACTTATATTTTAAATCCATATAATTCTTTAGTACGTTATTGTGTCTACTTATTTTAGATAACGAAAAAATTACATAAAAATTAAAAACTTTTGTTTAAAATCAACAAAATTGTTATTCATTTGCAACGTAGGATTGATATCAATTTAAATGTGAATGTAATTTAATTATAAAACTCAAAGTAAATATATCAAAGTAAACTTACCACTTGCATTAAAGGAAGGTGCCGCGGAAGTATAAAAATTATGCATAGCTTAAACTTAAATAATTTACTTAAATATTTTAAAACAATTTAAATGCATATATTATGTAATCTTATTATAAAAATAATGTAGATCAAAGAAAACTTGCAAAATGCATTCAAAGGATGGTGCCGCGGAAGTATAAAATAGCAATTCTGAAATGAACTTTAAAATACTGTCTTTGTTTAACTTGCTGACTTATGTAAATATTTTTGTATAAATATGATTGATTTTTTTTAATAAAAAGTAGTTGATTTTGAAAATTCGTGTAGTTCATTTGATTCCATCAAGGCTGCTTTTAGATTCAAGTCTAAAAAATCCTGGACACTGACTGGTACCCACTAAGAAGAGAGTCGCAACTACAAATAATTTCTAAAAGGCTCTTGGGAAATTATACAACTTTCCTTGTCTGTATTTGGGAGTCGAAAACCACCTATTTTGGATAAGATGTATCCAAAATTGATACATTAGAATTAACTTTTGGCAGTTGTCTTCGTCAAATTCCATACTTCAGAACCATATGTCAAAATTGGAGCATTGATAGAACACCCACCTTTAAAGTTATATTGGTATATGGTGAATTTCAGGATATCCTTTAATTAATACACAATAAAACGAACAAATTCGTGTAAAAAATATAAATTTTTTAATTAAATCTCTGTTTACAATCAAATCTTTACTTCCAGTTATAAAAAGTATAAAAATCAAAAAGTAGTACTACCTACATCTTTTAAATATTATCAACAATTACTTATATTGTTTTACATAATAATTTACATAAATAACTAACTATGAAAAATATTTTCATAATCTTGAATTAATTCTTTAACAGAAGGCCTCAAGTTTTTATCAAATTGTAAACAACTTTTTAAGGTGTTTATAATTTTTTTGGGTATCCACTCGATCTCAGGATATTCGATTTTGTGATTTGAATCCACTAAATAGCTGAGTTTGAGAACCACACTGGCGTAATGCTGAAAAGGAGCTTTATGGTACACTAACTGATATAGGATGCATCCCAACGACCACACGTCTGATTTGTAACTGATCTATAATGAGCAAGTCAAATAATTTTAATAACATAACAAAAGTGCTACAAAACTGAGACTTCGAGCATGACTGATCCAAGTTTTTCTCTAATAACTCAAAAACGGTGAAAGATATCAAACAAATTTTACAACAAAATATATTCATCAATTTACGTTGAACATTTTTGGTCTTTTAAACATTTTTGATATCTTGCACCGTTGTCGAGATATTACAAGAAGAGAAAATTGAGTAATACTCGAGCTCTCGTGGTTTTGACTAAATCGCGTTCTTCCCATAACACTTTTACAATATTTCGTTTAAAATTTACCTTATACTTAGGTTTCTGCTGTCGCATGGAAACATCCAACGAAGTTTCAGTCTGTTGATTAATTAAGGCTTCTGGACTTATGTAATTAAAAGAACCCATTTGTACATTTTTTACGGCTGACGTCATATTTTCTGGGACAGGCGTTGCTATTCCAAAATCGATTAACTTAAGACCATCGTCCACTTTTAAAAAGTTTGCTGGTTTGAGATCATTATGAACAATACCTGCATATTAATTTTATAAAAAAAAAAAAAAATTGGAATAATATTTAACAATCGGTTACCATTATCGTGAATCTGCTGGACTGCATATAACATTTCCATCCAATAATAGATAAGTACATGAATAGGCAAATGCTTATTAGTGTTAGTTAACTTTTTTAAAATTTTCGAAAAATCAGTACTGCCTCGCTCTAAGACAACTAATAATTTCTTTTTAGATTCGACAATTTCACTAAAAATGTTTAAAAGTGAAGTTTTAGAAAGAAATAATAAACCAAAATAATGAAATTAATTTATTTAGGTACTTAAGGGTGCGAATTTAATGACTGTTTCAAAACTTCATTTACAGCTCAAAATTGGTTATAGATGAAGGTTTTTTATCGATTAATTTTTAATCGGTTTTGATAACGGATTAATATTTTGATTTGTTAATTAGCGCTTTTATATCAAAAAAAGCACAATAAATTAAAATTAAATTAATTAAAGCAATCTTTAATATAATGATGTATTAAAATTGTTTGAATTTCAAGTATTGTAAGTGCTGTTTGTAAATGAAGTTTCATTTCGATCATAATTTGAATGATTTGCCTTTTGAAACCAATGAAAATTTACTTTCATTCTTTTCAACCAATGAAAGACGTCATTTATAATGAAACTGTAAATGTAGGTAACTGCGTCACCTGTTGAAAAAGTTCTCGTCCTAATGATAGATCAAAAATTAGCATTTTTAGTTAGAAAAGCGTAAGAAAAAGGTCACTCAAAAAAATAGGAGAGCGCAGCGAAAACATTTCCTACGGACCCCGCGCTGGCTTAATTCGGCACTGCCCACACCCCCAAATTAGTTTTAATTTCCCATGGACCCCCTCAGCGATCACAAAGACCCCCTAGGGGATTGTAGAGACCACTTTGAGAACCACTACTCTAAGTCCTATTCTAACTTGAATAAAATTATTTCTTCTTTCATCTTTCAATTTTTACCTCTAATACCTCATAAACGGATTCACTAAATCCAATTATTTTATCGTGAATGAATGAGGATTTTTCAACCTTTCAAATGATGTATTGAAAAGTAGGGGGTGCTATTTCAACCCTCGAAAATCCCACTCGAAAGCTCGCAATTTACGAGTGAAAATTAGGTCTTTGCGAGTGGGTAAAATCCACTCGCAAGTCGTTTTCTTCTATGTCAAAAGGTTCACTTTGGTGGCAACTGCCAAATTCAAACGGACCCCCTCCAGAGATTTATGACCCCAGTGGCGCCATTGACAAATGGTACTTCAGTACTCCTGGCAAGCGGCATGTTGGCGGTCATAAGCGCAAGTGGGCTGTCGCGGATTTGTAGGTAGGTAGGTGGGACCCCCCCCCATTTTTATTTATTTTTTCTAGCGAGTGGATATTTTTATATGCGAGTCGATTTCGACTAGAAATTTCGAGGGTTGTGCTAATTAAAAAACATGATATTCGAAAAATTTGTTCTGAAAAACCAGAAGTGTTTTCGACTTTTGAAATAAACACCCGGTATAACAAGAGAAAGAATACTTACAAGTCATACATTTTGATGATACGGTTGCACTTTTGCAACTTTTGGAGGAGTTTAACTTCGTTAATAAACGAAACAGAACAAACCGAGTCACTTATATCCACTTCCTTGATAGCCCTCTCACTTTTAGTTTTCACATCATAACAACGATAAACCACAGAACTACCACCTCGCCCCAATGTGTTCAAAATTATGTACGATACTTGATTAACTACAATTTTTTCGAAAATAGGATTTGAAGGACATGAATATTGCATATCCCCATTATTGCTTTCTTGAACTTCCTCACCGGACACAAACAAATCAGGAAGCATACTCTGATTTTGTATAATTTCTTTTACATCCACATCCCCATCAGTTTCGTCCTCATTACGGTAACTTTCTTCTGGCACATGTTTTGAAACGTACAATACAGATTGTTGATGCTTTTTAGTGTTTGAAGGAGGTAAAGGAACAACAAACTTGTCAGCCTCCGATTTCGTAATGAAACTTTTATCAAGGTCTAATTCTGTTATTTTATTATCTACAGGTTCGTCTTCTACGTTTAATTTCGAAGCGTTGACATTTGCCTCGTCAACATCACTGTCACTTTCTTCGCAAGTAGTGTAATTCGTCGGATCTCGGCGTAATGGTTCTTGAGAAGCTTCCAACAGTTCGTTATGAAATTCGGTAAAGGGGAGAGGTTGGATATTAAATTTCGAAAGAATCGAGTTCCTTTGGGTCCTATGTAAACAACATAAAGTTATTAGCAAAGAAATTGTGCGTTGTTTGGTGTTTTGTTAGTTACCTTCTAGTTGTACTAACCGCCTCCCTGGGTTCAATTCTAATTTGGTCTATTGAGTTTTCTAACTCCGATAATGATAAATTCGTGAGCTTTTTACCTTCTTCTTTATCGGGGTTCATTTTCTTCGATATTCTTCATTTATCACAAATCATAAAAAGTGAGGTTAAAATTTAATCGAAAGACGTCAAGTATAAACCACACAACAGAAATATCCCTGACAATTTAAGGACAGCGTTCAACCAAATACTTTAGAATAACATTATAGGGGCCAAAAAATTATTACTTTCTTGACGATTAATCGAATGCCCATCTCTTTTTCCCAGTTTTCAACCGATGAAAAAAAGGAGAGAAAAAAAGTCGACACGTATATAATAAAAGAAAAATTCCATCCCTAAGGGTAGAGTTAGGAAACGATTTTTGTTTCATGAAGGGACCGTTAAGAGAGAGATACACCGGTCGAGCTTAAGTTAATGTTAGGAAATGATATATTTTTAATTAACACCACCCCAAAAGTGGACAGACTCGAACTACAGTGCTGTTAATCCTAAAGTTTAAGCTAACCCTCGAACTGCAGTGCAACCATAATCCCACACACGAACTGCAGTGAAAAATTGTCCCTTGTGATGCCCTAACTAGGTAATTAACTTAATCCAATTAACAGAAAATATTGAGCAGTAAAGATGTCCTTTTTTGAAATTTCTAATTTCAAATCGTCTACACCAATTCAACCTTTAATCAATTGCAATCAATATTTCCTGCCTCACCACTGCCCATCTAAACTCTAGAGAGTTGTACGAGGTAGAATTTGAAATACCGAACAGCATCGCAGAGCTAGCCAGAAGAGTTAAAGTTGAGCTTTGAACGGTCTTCTTGTCTATAAAAATTTTTAATTTTCGTTTGTACCCCAAATAGATTTTCGAGAAATTTTATAAATTATCTGGGAGGGGGTGACATACTTTTTTGAAATTTTGAATTTCAGATTCAAAATAGTCTAGATAGTTTGTGATTAATTTGTGCTTCATTTGGGCAAGTCTTATTTTCGTATGTACCTATTATGCAGAGTAACCGGCCGCCGAAGTGAAAATAGGAAATTAACATGGGAAATTGATTTTTCTTTAATTCCTGCTTCCCATCATAACAGATAAGAATGAAAATGGTATCAATTTGAAGAGACTTTTATTCCGCTTCTAATGATACCTAACACTTGATATTTTGCTATTCAATTCTGTTAAAAACTCACTAATATAATAAAATGCAAAATAGCGCAGTTAAAAAAAAATTTAGTCTTATTTTAATTTTATTGCAATTGTTTTTGATTGAAAACCAATAAAAAGTCCTGCTCCGGCACTGAGCAATGTCAGAGTGGTCAATCGACTTCTGGGACTTGAGCGAATTTAAACTTCTAATTTCTAAACAAATTCTAAACAAAAATATAACTTGCACAAACAAAGCACAAAGATCTCGACTATTTTTAATGAGAAATTTGATTTTCAAAAAAGCAGGTCTGCAGCCCCCCTCCAGATATATTTGGGTACAACAAAAATAGTGATTGCACAAATATAGACTATTTTTAACTTCATCCTGTCTGCGAAGCTGACTTGAGAATTCCGTTAATCCAATCATGCGCGTCGTCGTTATTGAATGTGTTTCTTGAATATCTCAAAAACTATTTGGGTACAAACAATAATAAAACTTGCACAAACACACTAGGGTTGAGCAGGCGAACTCATGACCAAAGGTTATAGTGTATTTTTTCCATAGTTACTAGGAGGAGGAGGAGCTAATGTGCAAAAACAAATATTTGTCATTTCGGCTCTATATGTTGCTTCTTCCTAGTGCTTCCGTGATCGAACGATGCTAATGTAGGTTATTCTCCAATTCAATCTTCTTTACGAGGTCACTATATTTATTTCATTGGGAAACGTACTCTTCGTCCCGATCTCGTAGTTTGTTTCATATTTGTAACTGGTTGAGTGTCCTGACTTGAGACTGGTTTGGGATGAGCAGGTTTTGAAGAAGATCTCTGATCGTTTGAAGATGTTTGGGAATTTTCGATTGAAATCAGGTGTGCTGGCTAATTATATTATTATCGTAAACATTTTTGAGTTTCTTTGCACGACTTCGTAGGGTCCATTTTAAGGTGGTTGTAACGATTTCTTAACAGCGTCATATCTTAAGAATAACATGGGTGCAGGATTTTAAATCTCGTGACATAAAAAGTTTTTGTTTACCATGGAGGGGCGGTTCTGCTGGTTGTAGAGTGTTGACGTAACCGAATTATACCTTCATCGGTATTGTTAAGTTCTTTAGATGCCGAGAAAAATTCTCCGAGTAAACATATACTTTCGACGGAAACCATTTCTGCTGCACTTGCCTTCAAATCTTCTTTAAATGAGGCTCGCATTCCTAGTAGCACAATCGGTAATGTTTCAGTCCATGAATCTTCTTCGTGGCTCATTATCGCGGCTTTGAGTTGTCTGTGAAAGCGTTCGACCATGCCATTGGCTTGTGGATGATATGAGGTGGTTCTTATATGTGTAATACCGAGCAGCAAGGACATATTTTTAAATAGGTGGGATTCAAATTGTCGACCTTTCCGTAGTTACTTTTAATGGTACGCCGAATCTATAAATCCAGTTTGCTATGAACGCTTTCGCTATCGTTTCCGCGGTTATATTTTCCAAGGGTATTGCTTCAGGCCATCTTGAGAATCGATCGACGCATGTTAGGCAATATTTAAATCCGTTGGAACTTGGTAGGGGTCCAACCAAATCGATGTGGACGTGTTCAAATCGTGTAGAAGGTAACATATAAGTACCTAATGGAGCCATATAGTGTGACGTATCTTCGAGCGTTGACAAGGGCGTACTGTTTCTGTTGACGTGTCACAATAAATGGTTGTTTCGTATTCGAGGAAATGTATCTAATCAATTTCTTGTGATTTTGCCAGTTCTTTGTAATTGATCATCTTTGTTAAATTTTTGATGCTGTTGAGGTTATCTAATCGAGAAGTGTATCTGCGGCCCATTTTCCGTGCCTTTAATATATTGAATAATATTTGTTGTGAACTTTCCAATGTAATCGAAGTGTCGGAATTGGTTATACTACAAGTCTAACACTATGAGTAATCAGTAATCACCCACGAAAAGTCATTAGATTACAAATACGAACGTTTACCAACACAATGGCTACCTTTTGCTTCGGAACCCTCCATTTCGAATTTTGGATTCAAAATAGTCTAAATCGTTTGTGCTTGTTTCTGCAAAAATTATTTTCGTTTGTACCCAAATAGTTTTCGAACAAATTCAAAAATTTGCTGGAGGGAACTGGAGACATGCTTTTTTAAACTTTCAAATTTCGGATTTAAAATATTCTAGATCGTTTGTGTTTTGTTTGCGCAAGTTTTAATTTCATTTGTATCCAAATAGTTTTTGACATCAAAAAGGTTTTGTGATCAACGACACTGACGCGCATGATTATGGTATGGATTACCCCCTAGCCCTAAGAAAACTATTGATGATTTTTTAAAGTCGATAACAACCCAAATTTAATTCCTAAAAATTGCGTACTGGTAGCTCAGACCCCCCCCCCCCGGTTCTTCAATACACTTTCTTCCGCAACACCCAGTCCAAGCGGGAGTTTTTTTGAGGAAAATAATTCGACCTTATACTAAATTTGTTTAATGATCTTTTCAGTTTTGAAGAATGAGCCGATTCCCCCTTCTAGCTAAGGCATGCTGATTGTGGTGGTTTAATTTCACAATTCTAATGGGTTTGTTTGGCTTGTCTATGAATTAAGCTACGGAAAGCAGACAACTTTATTTTAGAAGACGATTTAAAATTTTTTATATTTTTTTTTCAAGAGCTATACCTTGAACAAGGTCAACATCGGAACTTTGTTATCCAATAACAAGAGGAAAGATACCGACTCTCGAACAGAGGGATACATTGGCCAAAGCGGTAGATCAATCTATGCACGTATGAAGGAACACATGGCGGATATAGCCCATGTTCGTACATCGGCAAGTTTCTCTACACATTGTCTGGACAAGAGTCACTCGCCTTAGATTCCAATCGGATAGAATTACTGTATCATGGATGCAAAGGCCGTATGCTGACTGTATTGGAGGGACTGGAGATTAAGAAAGCGTTGTTAAACAAGAAGAATCTATCCAATCTACAAAAAGAGTTGAATAACATCAGTTCACCACTGTTGTTCCAAGCCTTTTAAGGATTGGATAGTTTCTTCTCTGTTTGCACTTTTTATTATTAAAAGCTTTTATTTAATTTGGTGTGAGCGTTGTCCGTCGTCCGTCCCTTGGAATTTTACGAGGCCGTTTTTAACCAACTTCCCGAAGTCCTAGAGAGCTGAAATTTGGAACATAGCTTTCACTTGCAGCGAATTTTCATATATTAATTTTGTGTCCCAAAATTCCGCGAAATAAGCGAAAAATCGGGAAAAACTGAAAATAATAAAGCGCATGCGTGGCTGCGCATTGTACAATTTCACCATACAGGGTGAAAAGCAACATTACTAAATCGCATTCGCATTTTTAAGGACCGCATTCTGGATGAAATTTTTTGTTTTAATGATGTATGCAGGGTGAAGCATCAAACATCTAAAATCCCACTTAATAAAAAGCTAGTGCTGTCAGCGATTACCGGTTTTTTCGGTTAACCGGTTAAGAGGGCTGTATACCTAACTTTTAACGAATATCCATATAGCTCTTTTATTAATGTATGGAATTTAATGCGGTTTGAAGTAAACGATTAGAAAAAAAATCTAGTTTCACGGAAAGTCATTAAGAAGTTAAAAAAAAAATTTTCATTTTTTATTATAATAATTAATCACTCCAGTGACCTGCAAGTGACTTTCCATGAATATACAAACTATTTAAATTAAAACTATTTTTAAAATATCTATTTATATAAGACAAAACCCTTATATATTTGCTTTTTAAGAAAGTGCATTTAAATCGTAAAATTTGGTTTACACCCATAACATTGCCGGTTTAACGAATTATTTAATTCAATTATGAGTGTAAACCAAACTTTATGTTAGGTATAAAGTCCTCTTAACCGGTTTCGGTTAACCGCGGTTTTTACTAATACCGAAAACCGGAAAAACGGTTAACCGGTTTTTTACCGGTAAATGTTACCGGTTTTTTGCCGGTTTTTTTACCGGTAAATTTTACCGGTTTTTTGCCGGTTTTTTTTACCAGTAAATTTTACCGGTTTTTTGCCGGTTTTTTTACCGGTAAATTTTATCGGTTTTTTGCCGATTTTTTTCTTACCGGTTTTGTTTAATCGGTCTTTTGCCGGTTTTTTACCGGTTATTTGTTGGCATTTCTTACCGTTTTTTTGCCGGTTTTTTTCTTACCGGTTTTTTTATCGGTTTTTTTTTAATCGGTTTTTTGCCGGTTTTTTACCGGTTATTTGTCGGCATTTCTTACCTTTTTTTGCCTGTATTTTCTTTATGCCGGTTTCTTTATCGGTCTTTATAGTTCATAACCGGTCATTTTTACCGGGCTTTATGCTGTTTTTTTACCGGAACGGTTTTTACCGGTAAAACGGTTTTTTTACCGGTTTGGTAAGAAACAGTTTTTTATCTATCCGGTAAACCGGTTTACCGGTTTTTTTACAAACCGGTTAACCGGTTTTTAAAATTGACGGTTTCTTGCAGCACTAATAAAAACCACAACTGACAGACAACGCACAGTCTAGAAGCATAAAATTTTGCACACGAGTTCCTTATATGATGTAGGTGAACACTAAGAACGGATTTTACGGAAATCCTATTCAAACGGGATTTATCACGCACTACTTAATTAGTGAAGGTTGGTTACTTTCTCTACTGTTAGAACGTTAAATTTAACGCGTTGTTAAAAGATAATCTTTAATCGTCTTTTCAATTGGTAATTTAAAACTATAAATTTTTACTATATAAACAAAAAAAATAGAAGAAATTCTGTAAAAGAGAAATAATAAAAATGTCCTCAACACAATTTAATCAGGTTATAGAAGAGGGGTTAAATAAGGTTTCGGAAATTGCACAGCATGAAAATTTGCAAGTGAAATTAGAATTCGCTCAAGCTACAACGCGATCTTTAAGCAAGGTGGTAAAAGAATTTTGCGAAAGCGAAACGTACACTTGAGCTAAACGTTGCGAAAGGAAAAGTCGCAGCGGAGCGTAGGTACTCTGAAACGAAAGAGGGATGAGGAATTGGCGGATGTCATTTTGAAAAAGAAAAAAAGAGATGAGGAGGAGGAATTGGCAATGTCGCTCAATACCTTTCAAAGATCGTTGTTAGAAGAGGAAAAGGAAGAGAAAAAGAAAAAAGAAGATGAGGAGGAATTGGCAATGTCGCTCAACGCCTTTCAAAGATCGTTGTTGAAGAGGAAGAGAAAAAGAAAAAAAATTAAATAAAAAATTAAAAATTTTTAGGTTTTTTTTTAAAAATTTTTAATTTTTTATTTAATTTTTTTTCTCTTCCTCTTCTAACAACGATCTTTGAAAGGCGTTGAGCGACATTGCCAATTCCTCCTCATCTTCTTTTTTCTTTTTCTCTTCCTTTTCCTCTTCTAACAACGATCTTTGAAAGGTATTGAGCGACATTGCCAATTCCTCCTCCTCATCTTTTTTTTTCTTTTTCAAAATGACATCCGCCAATTCCTCATCCCTCTTTCGTTTCAGAGTACGCTCCGCTGCGACTTTTCCTTTCGCAACGTTTAGCTCAAGTGTACGCGTTTCGCTTTCGCAAAATTCTTTTACCACCTTGTTTAAAGATCGCGTTGTAGCTTGAGCGCATTCTAATTCCACTTGCAAATCTTCATGCTGTGCAATTTCCGAAACCTTATTTAACGCCTCTTCTATAATTCTTTTTCTCATTCCACCTTACAGTTATTTTTATCGCATAATCCGTTAAAAACCTTCAGTTTTGCGGATTAACGGTTCAATAAATTACCGACTTGTTTTACTATAAAGGTTAAAGGTAGTAGAAATTTAATATAAAACAAGTTATAGTTTGAGAAAAGGGCTTTAATAATCTAACAAGTAGATTTTAAATCACTTAAGAAATTAAAATTATTTGGAAATAAGAACAACGAAAAGAAAGAAACATGGGTAAAAAGAGTCAAAAAATTAAAGGCAAAAGCAAAACTATTGCATTGGCTGACTTTCTTAAGGAGCCTTCTGGACCACCGGCACCGACCACCTTACGAGAAATCAATTTAAATCGGGCTGACGGAGTTGAAGATAATTGTGCTCAATCTGATAACCAACAAAAATTAAAAGTTATACTACCGACTGCCCCTAGAGCTTCTAGAGGAGTGGAATGCAATGATGGAATACCCGATCAACCACCTTACATTGCGTATTTATCTAATTTACCATATGACGTCACCGAGGAAGAAATTGCGCAATTTTTTGGTAACTTGAAGATTTCGACATTAAAATTTCCAAAAGAGGAACGACCTAGTGAAGGACCCAAGTTGAGAGGTTCGGGATTTGTTGAATTTGTTGACAAGGACAGTTTGATAGAGGCGCTTAATATTCCTGACTGCACACTGAATGGTAGGCAGATTCGTATTGAAATTGCCACAAATTCAGAAAGTGAGAGAAGAGGTGGTAGGATGAATAGTAATAATCGTTATAGATCTGACAGGCCGGAAATTACATCTGGTAATTGGCGCGCTGCTCCTAGGAGTGATTTTGCCACAAATTTAGAAAGTGAGAAAAGAAGAATAGGTGGTAGAATGGATAATAGCCGTTATAGATCTGACAGGCCGGAAGTTACATCTGGTAATTGGCGCGCTGTTCCTAGGAGTGATATTATCACAAATTCCGAAAGTGAGAGAAGAATAATAGGTGGTAGAAAGGATAACAACCGTTATAGATCTGACAGGCCAGAAGTTCTAGCTGGTAATTGGCGAGAAGGTGATAGACCATTTATTACTAATCAAGATAGTCGAGGATTCTCCAGAGATTCAGATCGAGGAGGATTCGGGGATAGGAATAGATTTGACAGAGATAATGATAGTAGAAGACCATTTGTTCCAAGACGAAACGACAGGGATGATTTTTCACGTGGAAGTGATGCTACACCACGAACTAGGCAAAAATTAATTTTACAACCCAGAAGTGCAGCAATTTCAAACGCCCCAATTGAAAATGAACCTCCAACTGCTATTCAAGAAGTGAATGTAGATAATACAGTGCCTACAGCCAGTTCAATATTTGGTGGTGCACGTCCCGTTGATACGAGTGCTAGCGAAAAAGAGATTGAAGACAAAATTGAAAAGGCAAAACCCACTACTGACAGGTCGCGCGGAGATTGGGGTAGATCAGAAGTCAAAAGAAGAGAATCTCCTAGAAGAATACCACCTCGCAGGAGATCTCCAAAGGCAGCTGGGTCGCCGAATAGAGGGTCATGGCGAGCGTCACCACGAAGTGACTCTCCACAACGACTTTCACCGCGCAGGACTTCTCCCCGGAGCAGAAGAGATTGCTCACCCTATAATAGAAGTAATGCATCATCGAATAATAGCAGAAAAAGTTCTTTAGAAAGACCTTCATTACGTGAGCGTTCAGAGCGAGATCCGTCAGTAGAATACAACAATACTAATAAAAAGAGAGGTGGTGCACCACCGTCTCCATAAAACTGAAGAAGAAAGACTAATAAAGCAAGAGACAACCGCGATGGTGAGTTGCCAAAATTGAAAGAGCTAGAGGCCCCCAAATTTTGCCGTTGTTTTTATTAACATAACATTTTTATTGCGCCCCCTCGTATTTTTTATGTTTTTGATTCAATAAAAAATCCAAAAAATTAAAAACAAAACAGTTTTTCCTTTGATTTCGACTTGTTTTCAATTTTATTTTCATGTAGAAAATACTGCACTTCACCAAACAATAAATTATATTTCTGATTTACAATTTATTTTTAATATCTTTTTAATACGTTTGTAATTTTGTATGTTATTCTTTGCAATTTATTACTTTGCGCCTTTTCTTGGATTATATATTGTCGCGAATACAAATTTATCAAATCAACGTAATTATACCCCGACCGTAAAAGCGCACTATGACCGGATGGAACGGATCAAGTGTCGAGGTATGGACTCCTGAGTTATTCGAACTTGCAAGCGTCTATGTTTTCATATTTACAATTAAGCACGTTCCTTAATAAATTGCTTATGGACGACTTGCAAGACGATTACTTGAGGGGTTTATACATCAGCACTTTTGAGGCACAGACGTAGTTAGTAGTGTTTGATTGTTGTGATCGAACGGTCGAGTGTTAATCCCAGCCGTTTGGTGCTTTTGGGTAAGTGTAGTAATCTCTTAATTTTGTATATATTTATTATTAGTAAATGGGTATTGTTAAGTGGAATGCGATTTTTATTTATTTACATCAATTAATAAACCCCTGGAACTCGTTTTAAGGTACCAGTGTAGGAACCCTTAAGTCCAAATGCTTAGGGCCCAAATTACACGCGGCATGGTGGAGGTGTCTGGTCCTGGATTTGTCCAGGAATCCCAAAAAATTTAGGCAATTATCAAAAAAAAAATTTTTATTTTTAGAAATTTGTTTTTAATATTTGGAGTTTAATAAAATTATGTACATATAGGATAGGTAAAATTAAAATTAGATATTATTTAAAATTAGGTATGATTATTAAAATAAGTAAGGTTGCACTAACTAAAAATTGAAGTGTGGGTACGATTTAAAAATCCTGGGTTACCTCAAACATAATGACAACATAGTAAATTTTGTAACCTAAATAAAAAGATAAATTTTAATGTCAGGGGTGCATCAAAATACACGCTCAAAAGTTAAAGGTTCAAAAAATCGAACCAAAATCATATTTAATTCAGATATTTTGGAGAGTAGTAATAGTAATCTCACGGAAAACTTAGTGGTTCCTAATACAGAAAATATTGACCAAGTAAGTAATCTAACAAATTCCGAGAACGATTTGATTGAATTAAGTGAATTATCATCAATACATGAAGATTCAACATTAAAAAATAGCGAATTTACTCCGCCAGTACGAAGTACGGAAAATTTTGAACCAGAAGACATAAATACGACGGTAACACGTAACACAGAAAATCCATCCGACCGAAGTTACACAGTTGCAAGGTCTTCCCCTCCTATTACGCCTAGGGAAAGTTTAATTTGTACAGACAACAAAAATAATAATACGTTACAACAAATAAACATTAATAATTTAATAAAAACTTCTCAAACTTCTACGGGAGAACCGGTTAAACCAATAACAATGGCGACAAATGATACCACGGTCCGGGAAGTTGAAGAATCGGTTTTTAATCCGCGTTTTCCAAAATTTATATCACCACCTATTTTTAATGCTGCCACGGATGGGGCACTAAATTTTTTAAACACCTACGAGAGAATAGCGATCGGTAACGGTTGGGACACTTCCCATAAAATTAAATTTTTAGGGTCATTTTTAGAAAGCGCTGCAAATAGTTGGTATTCAAAATATTTAAGAGATCCGGCAAATAACGCCAAAACTTGGATCCAAATAAAAGATGACTTCACTAAAAAATTCGCGGGTAATTCAGCTATAAAAATAGCCAAAGCAAAATTATTAAACAGGAAACAGCAACCAACTGAGGGTATAAAGAAATACTTTTACGATATGATCACTCTCGCAGAAGACGTTGATCAAGAAATGAAAAATGAAGATTTTTCGGAATTTTTTGAAAATGGTCTTCACCCAAAATATTTTCAGATGTTCTTCACTTTAAGACACAATGGAATGACAATCAACGACTTGGAACAAATCGTACATAAGTTAAGCGACTGGGAACTAAAGATAGCGGCCAGCGAAGTAAATAATGTAACTTCTACATTAAATTCTGAAATTACAAATAATGCCCCAAGTAATAAATCAAATAATTTTGAATCGTTAAGATACCGTGATTCTTACCAAAAAAATATGGTAATACCTAACCGACCAACTACTAATAATAATATAATAACCTGCGGGGTGTGTAAAAAGAAAGGGCACGCTGCTAATAAATGTTGGTACAACCAACCTACAACGTTTGGTACCAATAACCAACGATTCCATTTCCAAAACACCCAAAATGTTCAATCAAATCGAGGTAGAGGGGGATATTATCAACCAACAAATAACTACAGAAATGGTTCAAATGAACCACGTTCATTTCAAAATTACAACACTGGAAGTGGAAGCCATTATTTTAATAACCCAAGAAATGGTAGTAATAATTTTAATAAACCAAACGATAACCAAAATTACAGAAGCTACAACTACAATCCTCGAGGTTCAAGTAATTACGGCCGGGGAAGGGGTAACTATAACGGAAGACCCAATTACAACCACCCAAATAGCGACAGCAATTCCCCAAACTCCGAGGGACGAGATACGGTCACCGATTCATCTCGTCCAACATACAAATAAACGGTGAACAACACTATAATCAACCTAAAATAGTAACCATTACAGGTCATATAAACGGTTACCTAAACAAAGAAATAGTAATAGATACCGGAGCTAATTACAACATAATTACAAGTAAATATGTCAACCCATACAATATCAAAAAAGTGAATTTTATAATGCATACCGCAGGGGATCAAATGGTCAAAATAACTGGAAAATGTATTATAAAAATCGAAATAGAAAACAAAATTTTAGAAGTACCGGCATTAGTAGTCAATTACCTACCAAGACCAGCTATTTTGGGTTGTGATTTTTTAATAGCCAATAATGTCAACATTAATTTTAGGAAATCGACCTTAACCATAGGGGAAGGCAGAGAAAGTTTTCTAGTAAAATTTCAAAAATATGTAAGTACAGAAAAACTAAATTCAGAAGGGAACGTAATCTGCAGCCTAGAATATACTTCAATAATTAAATCTAACGAAAGTATTGATTCAAAAAATAAAATACAAAATACACAATCAGGAAATAAAATATTAGTTGAGGCATTAATTCATGAACCACCAAAAAGAATTTTAGAAGAACATAAAAATCGTTTTGAAACTTCAAAAAAACTAAATGAACCACCCAATTATGACAAAATTGAAGTAATACAAGAAGAAGCTAATGAAATTATAAAAAATGACAATTCAAATAACAGCAAAAGTAACTTCTTCAATGAATTAACTCAAGATGTTACAATTGTTAAAGATAATCAGGGCAAATTAAGGTTAGATGAAAATTATAAAATCTTGCCAAAAACAACCACCAACATTCAATTAACACTTCAATGTAATAACCCTTATTTAAATCTTTCCTTTTTTAAAGGAAACGATATTTTTGTGTGTAAAAATCAACTTTGTTTAGTATCAAAATTAAAACAAGAAACTGATTTAAATTATTCAATAGATATTTTTTTAAATTCAAATTTACCTTTACATATTTTTAAGAATACTACAATAGGGTTCTTAAAAGATAAACATCAAATTAACGAGTGTTTAATCTCCCCCACTTATGAGGACAACTGGTTATATGGCCAAATAGATAATTCTGTAACTATTGAGGATCATAACATCAGCAAAAATTTAAGCGGTAGTGAAAAATTTCAATTAGCAAATCTATTAATGGAATTCGAAGATGTATTCGCGAAAGAGACATGTCAAATGGGACGTACAAATTTAGTAAAACACCAAATTGATGTTCAAGGAGCCGCACCCATTAAATCAAAAGCATATAGAGTGTCCTCTAGCGAACGTGAATTAATTGATAAGCAAATTGAGGAAATGCTAGAAGCTGGAGTAATAAGAAGATCCCAAAGCCCATGGTCCAGTCCAATAATTTTAGCCGATAAAAAAGATGATACAAAGAGGTTTTGTGTGGACTACCGCAGATTAAACAGTTGCACTAAGAAAACAAGCTATCCTTTACCAAACATGGAAGATATTTTGACATACTTAAACGGGGCGAAATACTTCTCATCCTTAGATCTGTTCAGCGGGTACTGGCAAATCGGGATGGAGGAAAGCTCAAAGGAATATACCGCTTTCATTGCACCGGGACATGGCTTATATGAGTTTAATGTTTTGCCGTTCGGATTGTGCAACGCACCTGGTACGTGCCAAGACCTCGCAGATCGAATATTTCAAGGTATGAAGTGGAGAGAGGTGATGATTTACCTGGACGATATTTTCGTGTTTTCGTCAACCTTTGACGAACATTTAAAAATATTGGGAAAAGTATTTCAAAGGCTAAGAAATGCAAACCTTACACTTAAACCGAAAAAGTGTTTTTACGCGGAAAGAGAAATTAAAGTACTGGGTCACATCATCAACGAAGAGGGCATATTACCCGATGAAAGTAAATTAAGTGCTATAAGAGACTTTGGAACACCAAGTAACGTTAAAACCACGCAAAGCTTTCTAGGGCTATGTAATTATTATAGGAAGTTTATACCCAATTTTTCCATAATTGCAAGACCGCTCTACGAGGCAACCACAAAAAATGGATTTCAATGGACAAAAAATCAACAGGAATCTTTTGAATTTTTAAAAAAGAAGCTAACCGAAGCTCCACTATTAAGGCATTTTGATCCCACGCAAGGCTGTGAATTAAGAACTGATGCTAGTACTCAAGGATTGGGTGCCATATTATTACAGGCAGGCAAGGATGATCAAATGCATCCCGTGGCCTACGGAAGTCGGTCATTGACAAAAGCAGAAAAAAATTACGCCATCACAGAATTAGAATGCTTAGCAGTCATATGGAGCTTATCATATTTTAGACATCTAGTTTATGGAAAGCCTGTTCGGATAATTACGGACCATCACGGACTTTGTTATTTGGCTGAATCTAAGGCTTTAAGTGGTAAACTTGCAAGATGGTCGATTAAATTGGCTGAATTTGATTATCAAATTTTGTACAAAAGCGGAAAACACCATCAAGATGCTGATTTTCTCTCCAGAAATCCCACAACTTTGGGAACTCTGAATGATGAAGAAACAGCAATAGAAATACCCACCTTTTTGACAGAAGCCAAAAACTTAGAAAAAGAACAGAAAAAGGACCCTGACATAACCGAAATAATCAACGCTCTGGAAAACCCTCAAGGACCTAAACTCACTATAGGCTCAAGGAAACGTGCAAAAAATTTTAAATTAATAGATGGAGTATTGTACAAACAAAATGGCAACATAACCGGGAATTCTAATTTACTGGTAATACCTAAATCTATGATTTCGGAAATTTTGAAAAACCACCATAGTGAACCACTTGCAGGGCACTTAGGAATTACTAAAACGTTAAAAAAAATTATGAGTAGATATTATTGGCGGGGACTACAGAAGGATGTTGAAAGGTTTGTAAAAGGATGTCCAGATTGCCAACATAGGAAGGGAAGGAAAAACACGAAGCCCGCAGGGTTCTTACAACCAATTCCGGTTGGATTACCGTTCGAACAAATGGGAATAGATTTACTAGGTCCATTTCGAAGAAGCAAAAATGGAAAAACAATGATAATCGTAGCTACTTGCTACGCCACGCGTTATGTAGAGGCAAGAGCTTTAACTAGCGGAAAAATAAACCAAGTGGCTCGTTTCTTACTCGAAAACATAATATGTAGACACGGTTCCCCAAAGAATTTAATAAGTGATCGCGGAGCTGTTTTTTTATCAGGTGTTATTACGGAACTTTTGCGCCTCATGGGTACAAACAGCAAGTATACTTGCGCATATCATCAACAGAGCAATGGCCTCGCTGAGCGATTCAACAAGACTCTTGTTGATATGATATCAATATTCACAAATAAAGAACAGACAACATGGGATGAATACTTGTGTCATTGTGTATTCGCATATAACAGTTCTGTACAGGAGACTACCCAGTTTTCTCCATTTTTCTTGGTCCATGGACGGGAACCTGTCCTACCCACACAAGCTGCCTTGAACGTAACCATACAAAATCCTACTGTCCAAGAAATTCACGACCGAGTAATCAATGCCAGAGGTCTAGCAGTAGAAAACATCATCTCGAAACAACAAAAGGATAAAATTCGTTATGACAGTAAACACAGGCACTTAGAATTCAAAATCGGCGACAAAGTGAAAATTTTTACTCCAATTCGCAAAATTGGTCGCAGCGAAAAACTTTTACTAAAATATTTTGGACCATATCTTATAACGGATCAAGTTTCTGAGGTTAATTATGAAGTAGCAAAAACAAATCATCCTAATTCTAAACGCGAAATAATTCACGTATCCCGAATTTTACCCTATTATGAAGAGTGGAAACCAGAATAAACAGTAGACGCCTTAACAAAGGAAATTTATTAACAATAAACCGCTTGATTTATAGAAAAAACCAAACTAAACGTGTAAATACAACAATGTTACTTGATACAAATAATTATAGGATTAATAAGTTAATGAATAAGGAAAATAACGTTAAGTTACAAATATCTTTCTTTTTATTGAAGCGAGCAATGCCCATTACATAATATTATTTTAATCACTTTAATAATAATCAGGAAATTTAATTAGGTTAAGATGTTTTTAAGGAAATAAAAATAAACTTTAACAACATAATTTAAGAAGAATTTTTAAAGGGAAAATTTTTTTTAAAAGTAATAATTAGCAAACTAATTAATATTAAGTTTTAGCACGCTAGTTTTATAAAGAACCACATTTTTGGGGAAGAAAGGAAGCCGCTACTAATTTCACTTGGACCCGAGATATCAAATTGTCAGCCGGAACCCTTTGGACGGAATCAATCATTCCATGGAGTAACAACTTTAATAATACTTTCAATTCAAACCTAAAATAACCTCAAAAAATATCCTAAATCTTTTCCTTTTCAAAATAAAATTTTCAACAAAAATTATTTATCCAAATATTATCCTACAATATTCTCAACAAAGATTTCTTATCAAAATATTATCCTACCTTCAAAAAGAAAAATCCTTCTTGCCAAATTTAAAATCGCAACAACAAAAAATAACGTTAATAACCACTGGATACCACTGAGGCTTTAGGTAACCATCCAACCAACCCCGAGGACCTTTCAACAGAAAATAATGAAAAGGACCAATCAGCAAACCTTTACTACCAAAAACATTAATACAGTTGGGGATTCCGCAAGAAACCAAGTACCATGGTCAAGTGAAAATTTCATTTAACAACTAAACAATAAGGCCGACAGCAACATTTCAAATGGACTACGCAACATAAAAAATTAAATTCTCAACAAGTGTACTTCTAAATAATCCATCATACGAGTTTAAATTAAACGAAAAATAAACTAGCCGAAAAATAATAGTGTGAAACAAACCGGGTATAAGAAACTAATAAGAATTTAAATACAAATTAAAATCCGGTAGTGAATATTAAATAATAAGCGTCATCAAAAAATAAGTAAAAGAAGAAAACGCGCGAAAAGAAAATAAATATGAAGTGCGCATACAAAATAATTATATTATGGAAAATTGTAAAATTGTAAAATATAGTCGACTAAATAAAATGTGGCGAGAATTTTGGGTAAGGAATTTAATACCTATTGAGCTCAAAATAAATTAACATCAGAAAAAAGGATCCGTTCCTTATCCAAACTTATCAAAACATGTAATACTCGTCATCACTTAGTTGCATATCTAGAACTCATAGCATAAAAATTTAAAAGGGAAATAATTAAAGAGCAAAAAGTAAAGACGAAGCTCAATTTAATGAAAATGCATATGTGAAAAAATATGGGGCACGCGAGGGTAATAATTTAATTAAATGCATTATTGGATACAATTCAAATACGGGAAAAAATATGTGGCGAATAATTCGAATGTATCAAAAGTAAATAAAGGCGCTAAAAATAAAAATAAAATGCATATTTCGGAAAAAATATGTTGCACGCGAGGGAGATAATTTAAATAGAAAGGCAATGATGAAAATTCAATATCGAAAAGAGAGAGAAATTTAAACGGCAAATTCAAATTGAAAAATAAATTAATTCTAGTACACTGTGTTAAATAATAAAAAGAATGTGAATTAAACAAATCAAAATAATGTTCAACTAAAAATGTTGTCAGGATTTTTTAATCCAGAATATTATAATAATGAGATAAATCATTGTAGTTGATGCCTTATAATTGCAATTTTGATTCGCGTAAGAAAAAAAAAAAAATCTCAAAGTTCACCTTGAGGATAACAAACAAACAAAAAAAATACATACAAATCAACCAGAATTGATAATTCAAACAAATGATTTTTAAAGATCAATAAATACTGTAAGCCAAAATAATAACAATTGCATTACTGACGACACGGCGTGTTAAGCTTAAATTAGTGCGCTTTAATGTTAATTGAAAAACATATTATGCAAAAAAAAAAAAAAAAAAAAATTATAAGCATAAAGCATAAAAGACCAAATGGCTACACAAAAGAAGAAAATCATGTTTAAAAAAAAATATCTGTATTATAGTAAAAGTTTGAATTCTCATTGTGAAAAGTTTTTAATCGTGTTCAATTTAATTTTTTACCATTAAAAAGCAATTCTAAGACACTACCCCTTTACAAATGACGTTATGTTTGCTAATAGGATTAAATAAGGTATCATAGTAATACTAAAAATATATGTGACGGAAACCATGAAACAGAATGATTGAACTAAATTAATATAAAGTGAACTCGAGCAATTTAAAAAAAAAAAAAAAAAAAAATATGTGAAATACCCACTAAGACAAAGTAAATATATAGTGAAATAAAAGACGAAAGTGACGGAAAATTTAAAACTATAATCCCTTATAAACTTTACATAGAACATGAACAGGACAATAGTTTAAATGAGCAAAAAATACCTTATGTGAAAAGAGACACTAACCAAATAAAAATATTTACGTGCAATTAAATTTAGTAATAGAAACAATTTTAGTAGTAAGTGGGAAACGTTTATATATTTAAATATTAATACTATTTCTTTTTGTTTTTTCGTTAGTTTTAATCTGTTACTGTTTTATTCGACTTGGGTCAGTCGCTTTTACGGAAGGAGGGCATGTCGCGAATACAAATTTATCAAATCAACGTAATTATACCCCGACCGTAAAAGCGCACTATGACCGGATGGAACGGATCAAGTGTCGAGGTATGGACTCCTGAGTTATTCGAACTTGCAAGCGTCTATGTTTTCATATTTACATTTAAGCACGTTCCTTAATAAATTGCTTATGGACGACTTGCAAGACGATTACTTGAGGGGTTTATACATCAGCACTTTTGAGGCACAGACGTAGTTAGTAGTGTTTGATTGTTGTGATCGAACGGTCGAGTGTTAATCCCAGCCGTTTGGTGCTTTTGGGTAAGTGTAGTAATCTCTTAATTTTGTATATATTTATTATTAGTAAATGGGTATTGTTAAGTGGAATGCGATTTTTATTTATTTACATCAATTAATAAACCCCTGGAACTCGTTTTAAGGTACCAGTGTAGGAACCCTTAAGTCCAAATGCTTAGGGCCCAAATTACACGCGGCAATATAATAGACCACCAATTAGTGGTCTTTATTATCCGATAATCATAATTTTAATGGTGATTCGGCGTAAAATGTAGTATTGACACCTATACGATTCACCCCGCTCATCATGCGCCGCTACTGATATTCGTCAAGGTTACCCAATAAAAATAAACAGTAAACAACCCTTAAAACTGTCAAAATTAAATTTCTCAGAGATGTTTTGATTTATAATGACCGTTCTTAAAAATGCAACATTTTCGACGTAGACAAAAATGTGGAAATTTTACGTCTGCCAGTATTATACCATTTTTATGATTTTCAGTTTCTTTTTACACCGTACAACTACGTACAAAATGGGTAAATTGTTCCTACGAATTTTTAATCTATAATTTTGATGCAAAATTTTAGTGTCTCTGGACGACTACAAACTTTGTATGGATTCAAGACACAGCGAAATTAAACTAGGCTCGGAAATTACCTCTGCAGTTATCCTCTTCTTAGGTAATTTGAGGAAGCCCACTTTTTTACATAAGAAGACCTTCACATGCAAATTTAAAGTGCATCCTTCCAAGTCGGTCAATTATGGTTTATTTGCTGTGATTCAGCAGATGGTGTTTAGGAAGAACGAAACTACAGGAGATTGTATTGATTTTGTGCAATATGAAACAAGCGATCGTACGTTTAGTAAAAAGTACTGTGGTCATATGACCGCCAATGTCGACATGGATCCTATTTTTCGGTCGCCTAATTTTTTTTCTACGAATGTGATCCCTACTATTAATTCGTATGTTGATCCTAGTGCAAGTTTGACTGTTCACATTTTTTTAAATGAGAACTTTCTTCAAACTCAGGAGGAATTGGAATTGGAAATCGCTGTCACTGCGTATAACTGTACGTATTTTCAAAATCTCAATCATCGACTGGAAACAAATTTAAAATTTTCAGATTGCTTTCCAGTAAATCATAATTTTAAACCTTGCAGTGTCAAGTTTAAGGATCGGTGCATTTACAAGAGCTTCTTTAATGATGGAATTTTTAATTGTCCTTATCAAAATTGCGTTGATGAAACTGCATGTTCCGAAAATTTTGAGGTAAAAGCTTTGTGGAGGAGTGATTTGTGTAATAAGAGAAAATGTTTGAAGGAGAAACTGATATTTTGTGTATGTGAGAAACTAAACAAAAAACAAAAACTTCGATACGTTCTGCTCTGCACGCTCCAGAGCCATTTTGGCAACACTAAACTCCAGTGGCGGTTTTAGAACTTATGAGGATCCAGACGCAATTCAATTTTGAGGCCCCCTCTAAGTTTTCTCAGTAATCCTACACTCCCTAAAGCAATTGATTTGAACCCCTGGTGCCCGGGTGGCCCATTCACCAGCACCGCAGACGATTTAATTTTTTAATACTCTTTTTTTACTAAAAATTGCACTGAAATCAAAATAACTGCAAATACGAGGCATCTTAAGACTTAGAATTTTTTTGTTATTTTTCCTGAGTTTACTCCTACAAAATTTATATTTTTATAATATTTCAGAATATTTGAATAAAATTAAATTTTTATCACAAAATGTAAATCAAAAATATCACGCAAATTAAAAATACTGCAAATCTAAGGCAACTTAGGGCTTATAATTTTTTCATTATTTTTCCCGTGTTTATTACTACAGAATTAATATTTTCATAAAATTTCAGAATATTTGAACAAAATTAAATTTTAATCAAAAAATCAAAAATTGCATTGAAATCAAAATAACTGCAAATCTAAAGCATCTTAGAGCTTAGAATTTTTTCGTTATTTTTCCTGTGTTTATTATAACAGAATTAATATTTTCATGAAGTTTTAGAATATTTGAACAAAATTAAATTTTTATCAAAAAATTTAAATAAAAAATTGCACTGAAATCAAAATAGTTGAAAATTCAAGACGTCTTAGGGCTTAGAATTTTTTCGTTATTTTTCTTGTGTTTATTACAATAGCGTTAATATTTTCATAAAGTTTCAGAATATTTGAAAAAAAATTATATTTTTATCAAAAATTTTAAATAAAAAATTGCACTGAAATCTCTGCAAATCTAAGGCATCTTTAGGGCTTAGAATTGTTTCGTTATTTTTCCTGTATTTATTACGACAGAGTTAATAGTTTAATAAAGTTTCAGAATATTTGAACAAAATTAAATTTCTTTCAAAAAATTTAAATCAAAAATTGCATTGAAATCAAAATATCTGCAAATATAAGGCATCTTTAGGGCTTAGAATTTTTTCGTTATTTTTCCTGTGTTTATTACAACAGAGTTAATAGTTTCATAAAGTTTCACAATATTTGAACAAAATTAAAATTTTATCAAAACTTTGTACTGTAATCAAAAAAACTGCAAATCTAAGGCAACTTAGGGCTTAGAAGTTTTTCGTTATTTTTCATGTGTTTATTGCGATAGAGTTAATATTTTCATAAAGTTCCAGAATATTTGAACAAAATTAAAATTTTATCAAAAAATTTAAATAAAAAATTTGTACTATAATCAAAATAGCTGCAAATCTAAGGCATCTTAGGGCTTAGAATTTTTTCATTATTTTTTCTGTGTTACAACAGAATTAATATTTTCCTGAAAGAATATTAGAACAAAATTAAATTTTTATCAAAAAATTTAAATCAAAAATTTCACTGAAATCAAGATAACTGCAAATCCAAGGCATCTCTAAAGGCCTAAGCCTTAGAATTTTTGAGTTATTTTTTCCTATGTTTATTATAACATAGGTGATATTTTCATAAAGTTTCAAAATATTTGAACAATATTTAATTTTTATCAAAAAATTTAAATCAAAAATTGCACTGAAATCAAAATAACTGCAAATCTAAGGCATCTTAAGGCTTAGAATTTTTTCGTTATTTTTCCTGTGTTTATTACAACAGGAATTTAATTAATAAAAATTAAATTTTCCTTATTTTGAGGCCCCTTGATTTACGAGGCACTAAGAGCGCGCCTCTTGCGCTTGTTGGGAAATCCGCCACTGCTAAACTCATTAAAAACATGCCCTTAGGCTTAGGGCCTTCTTGTCCTACTAGGAAAGGGGTGAATAGTTTTAATAAACAAATCTTTTATCAAGATAGAATTCATATAAATTCATAGAAGTCATTAAATAATCGATCATTAATAAATTAATTTACAAAATTAGGTTGTTTGAGCTTTCAATGTTGAATATTTTCAAAACTTCCGATATTTAAAAAATATGTAACATTTAGTATGACCAAAAATTGTTAATTTGTTTGTCACATCGTGTTTTCAAAATTATCCGACATTGCAAGCTTAAACAACCTCATTTCGTAATTTAATTATCGCCCATTTAAATGAATTATATCTTTCACGAAGTTGTTTGTTTATTTTTGTTACTTTTTATTGTCATACCACCTCTGAAACCTGACACTGTCAGTTCACAGTCAGTCCCCCACTTAATTTAAAAATATCAAACCAACATCAAGCCTTTTATGTTTTTTTAATGTTTTATATTTTGCTTATTGTTTTTATTAATTTATTATTATAATTTATTTTTGAAATGTGTGTTTGAATTTCTTAAAGCAACAAACCTTTCCTTATTACAATCGAAACTTAACCAAAGGGCCTAAGGATAATTATTGGTGGTGAGTACTCAGAGAACATTATGGAAATTAAAAATTTCTAAAAAATCAATTCTTTATAGAATCGGTGGGATAGGGGGGGGGGTTACTTTCCAGCTTGGCAACCCGCACTATTTCGAGTTTATTAGTTGAAGATTAAGATACTAGGATGGAATACAACCGCTAACTTAAAGACAACTCTTTCAGATTGGGGGTCGAGGTATCTACATTATTTGAGACGAAAATACTTATCTTTACTTTAGGTAACCGGAGGCGGGGTTAGCTCTAACTCATGGACAACACCCCAATGAAGTAAAGGGGTCATGATACCTCTTGTGGTTTTCCAAGTATCAGTTGGAACTCTGTATTTCCACGAACATTTTCCACTCATAAAACGCAGTTTATAACCAACAATACCTTTCATTGACCTGTAAGAGGATATTTAAAATGTAAAGTAACCTGTCGATTACAAACACAGGCAAGAAATTTATCATAAAATAAAATTGTAAGGTACCTTTTTATCTCCCTTCCAATATCTTGCTTAAAATTGCTTATCGAAACATTGTAAACTTTTCTCTAATCACATTTGTTGTAATTGATATCCAACTCATATAACTTAATCTTTGGATAGGATCGACAAAATGGGTTCACAATAATAATTAAAATAGATGTTATTAATTCCATACACCATGAAATTTTCCAAAATTAACCACGATGTTCGAAAACTGCATCTGGTTGACTTTTCTTTTACAAGATCAGTTCCGTGTAGAGTTTAGTGGAATAAATTAATTCACAAACTTTTCTGCCAATTTCGCAGTTATTCGTTTAAAAGAATGAGGTGATTTCGTTCTAAAATTCTAATTTTCTTTAGGTAAAAGTGGCAGAAACAAAATCTGTGAGTAACAAAGTAAACATTGGATCAGTTATCCATATAATCTTGCCGATTGTTTTCTTACTGTTTGTAAGTTTTGTGTGGATATGCCGCAAACATCAAAAACTATGTTGGGCTGAAGAATGCTCACAAGCAAACGTAAGTTTTAATTATTTTTTTATGTCATATAATTATGTTATATAATTAGCAGGCTAGAGCAAATGAGATAGATGAATCACCCGTGAGGGATGTACCTATTTCAAGTGACCGAAGTGTAACTTCTGGTCTGGGGCTTCCACCTACCGAAGAAAACAATGATCTACCTCCTTCTTATGAAAGTTTATTTCCTAATTGATAGCTTCTATATTTTTAGTAGAATAGAATTTGCTTGCAATTTGAGTGGTTTTATGTTTCTTTTTCAAAAAGCGAGGTGATCCTAGAGGTGGGGGAGGGGACTAAGGTCCCCTACCCTACCCTACCCTACACAATAAAGATAAAAATGCTTAAAAATTAGCAAATAAATAGCAAAATATTAATTTGACTAGCTACCAAACCACCTCCCTTGCTAGTCATAGATTCGCTACTGAATATGTAAGTGCCGTTACTTCAAAAAGTGTCTTATAAAATTTAAAAAATGCTTAGTTGTAAGAGAAAAATGCTTAACACTACGTAAAATAATTAATTGAAATTTTTGTATATTTATTTTAATAAAAATGTTTATATTTTTAGTAAATATGTTTCTTTTGCAACATAAAAAGTTTAGAACATATTACAGGAAATTCAATCAATTTTTGAAAATTTGTGTGTCCAAAATAGGTTCTCTCCAGTCATTACCTGATGAACTGCCAAAGTTTCTTCAATTGTACTTAAGTTGAAGATTGGCAACTTTAAGCACTAAGCAGAACAAAGGAATTATTATAAAAGTATTTTATTTTATGTAAAACCTCGGGCGAAGCCGGGTATCCAGCTAGTAAAAAAAAATTAAAAAAAGAAACTTATTCTAAACTTTTTTCCCACAGCTTTCTGCTAATTAATTTAATGTAATGAATTAACACACAAATAACAATAACACAGCTGAGTAATAAATTAACCGGGTCTTTGTACTCATCGTCACGCCACTGACATTCGTCAAGGTTATGCAATTTTCAGAAAAAAACGAAAAACCCTAACCTCTTCATAAATTGTCAAACTTCAACTTGTCAGAGATGTTTTGATTAAAATGCCCGTTCTTAAAAATTCAACATTTCTCCTTCACAAAAATGTCGAAATTTTACGAGTGCCAGTATTACAAACTTTTTGTATTTTTTAGTTATTTTTTACACATTACAACGACGTACGAAACGGGTAAGTACCCACCCAATTTTAAAACTTCAATTTGACCAGCAAAATTTTAGTGTATCTCGACGATAACCAACTTTGTGCGTATTTTGGAACCGGCAAAATAAAACTAGGCTCCGATATTACCTCTGCAGTGATAGTCTTTTTAGGAAAACCCACTTCGATACGGGAGAATTCATTCACCTGCAAATTTGAAGTACACTCTTCTAAATATGTAAATGATGGTTTATTTGCTGTGATTCAGCAGATGGTGTTAAGGAAGAACGAATCTGATGGGGAATGCATCGATTATGTGCAGTATGAAACGAGTGATCATAAGTTTAGTAAAAAGTATTGTGGTCGTATGAGTGCCAATCTCGGTATGAGTCATATTTTTCACTCGTCTGATTTTTCGCCTACAACTGTGATGCCTACTATTAATTCATATGTCGATCCTTTTGCACATTTGATTGTTCACATTCATTTGGATCCGAATTTTATGCCAATTCTTGATGAATTGGAACTGGAAATTGCTTTCACTTCGTTTTATTGTATGTACTTGGATCAAAACTTAATTCACTATAAATTAGAAACTAATTTTAAATTTTTAGATTGTACTCCAGTGAAACAAAATTTTAAACCTTGCAGTGTTAAGTTTAAGGATCGGTGCATTTACAAGAGCTTCTTTAATGATGGAGTTTTTAATTGTCCTTATCCAGATTGCGTTGACGAAAGTGGATGTTCTGAAAATATACAAAATGAGGTAAAAACAGGAATGAATTGTTTGATGCAATAATGGCAAGAAAAATTTGTGTGTGTCTGGTAAACAGGAAAAAATACCTTGGTTTTGAATGGGTTGTGGATGAATGGGTACAAATAAGTTGGTAGGGCTTTTTTAGCACCAGATGCAGTCTTATCTAATTGGCAGCTTCTGTACTGAGCCAGAACTGGCTCAGTGTGACCGCGCCCTATTAATACACAATGCAAGAGAAATGTGCAAATATGATAGAATAAGGAAAAAATTACGACAGGGGTGGTTTTTGTAAACTTGTTAACTGCTACACTTGCAAACACTGCAAAAATATTTAAAAAATTCTAAACAGAAAGGCGTGATTAGGGGGGGGGGTAAAGCAATAAAAATGTTAAATTCTAAGCGCCTAGCTGTAGAAATTTTGTTTAAAACTTCTGAAACTTGGTAAATGTATTACTATTATACTTGCAAACACTGCAAAAAATTGTGTGAAAAATTTCTTAAAGGAAAGAGATGAATTTTAAGGGGGGGGGGGGGGGTAAACAGTAACAATTTTGTTTAAAGGGGCCCTTTAAATTGTAATGCAAAAACATGTTTCAACAGATGACGCGCCCTAAAATATTAATTTTTTCTACTTATCTTTTCACAAATGCAGAATTCTAAAAATTTATAAAAGTCATATGAATAAACTATAACTAAGTAATTTAGGTAATGAGGAAGTTTGAGCTTCCAATGTTGAATATTTTCAAGTGTATTCCAAAAAGATATTCATATTTGAAAATATTGAATATTTTTAATAATATTTAACTTTGAAAGTTCAAACTTCCTCATTACCTAAATTAGTTATCGCTTATTCATATGACTTATATAAATTATTAAAATTCTGTACTGGTGAACAGATAAGTAGAAAATATTCTAAAAATCTAAGAATCTTTTCACCAATACAGAATTCTAATAATTTATAAAAGTCATATGAATAAACGATAACTAATTTAGGGAATGAGGAAGTTGGAGCTTCCAATGTTGAATATTTACAAGTATATTTCTAAAAGATATTCATATTTGAAAATATTGAATATTTTTAAAAATATTTAACTTTGAAAGTTCAAACTTCCTCATTCCCTAAATTAGTTATCGTTTATTCATATGACTTTTATAAATTATTACAATTCTGTATTGGTGAAAGGATTCTTAGAATATTTTAGGGCGCGCCATCTTTTGAAACATGTTTTCGCATCAAAATTTAAATGCCCCTCTTAATATATTTAAAACATTGGAAATATATTACTGTTAAACTTGTGAACACTGCAAAAAATAGTGAAAAGAAGTTCAAAGCGTTTAGGGGTGGCTTTAATTGGGATAACTTATAGGCAATTGGGGCTGGGACAAATCGTCGCGGCCGACTCGCCGCCGTCAATTGAAAAGAGTTTGCATTTTATGATTAATAATTGAGTAGCTGAGCAAAAAATCACTTTGATAATCATATAGGCTATAGGATGGGGTATCTCAAAAACAAATATTATATAAACAACGGCATTTTATAGTACCTACCTATTAAATTCGTATGTTAATGTTAGTAGTTATTTGTTGGCCCTCGGGTATATTTTTAATAAGTTGAACTGTCCACATTTTCAAAGATTCAAGATGAGGTGTTCTGCGGGCCTAGAGCATATTGTATTCGATATTATTATATTAAAGCATAGGTTATTCATTTTTTTTTAAATAAAAATGGTTCTATTTCCACCGCCCCCGAGCCCCGACCACACCGGAACGCCCCCCAAATTCTTTCATGCCCACTATCGCCCCCTTAGAACTGGAAATCGCTCACTTTGAGAACCACTGGCCTAGAAGGATATTTTTAATGGATGGACTGTCTCGGAGATCTACATTTACAAAGATTCCGGTTGAGAAATTTCGTGGGTTTAGACTCTAGAGGGATATTTTTAACGAGTGGACTGTCTCAGAGATACACATTTTCAAAGATTTCCGTTGAAAAGTTCCATGGGCATAGGACTATTCCGGATTGTCCTCCACTGTTGATGGATAAACCATGGTTGAATGTATGAAAATGAGAAAAATTAAGTGGAAAGTGAGAGTGGATTAGTAAGAATTTTTTTAACCAATTGTACCTACAGTTTCTTGTTTACTTTATCAAAAGAATGGCGTGATTTAATTTCCAATACGTAATTTTTTTATTTTTAGGTAGAGATGGCAGAAAAAAAATCGGTAGGTAACAAAGTAATAATTGGATCAGTATCACTGTTACTGGTTATTTTTCTACTGTTTGTATGTTTTGTGTGGATGTGTCGCAAATATCGAAAATTGTGTTGGGCTGAAGAATTCGCACAATCAAACGTAAGTTTTAATAGAGTACCTGCAACTTGCACAAAAAAATTTTGTGTTACATGGTCAGATTTTTTATTACGTTCCAAACATTCTCACAGATATTTTTAATTAATTAATTACACATAAATGAGTTGCTTAAAAAATCTGACCCTATTGCTTTTATTTCACAAATTAAGCCCTTTTTTTATAATACACAGTCAAGAACAATTGAGTTAAACGAACCACCCATGAGGGATGTGCCTATTTCAAGTGGCCAAAATGTAGCTTCCGGGCTGGGACTCCCACCAACGGAAGAAGATAAAGATCTACCTCCTTCTTATGAAAGTTTATTTCCTAATAGATAGTCTCCAGTTTTCCATTAGAATAAAATATGTCCCCTGTTTTCCTATTTTCAAATTTTTAACTTGTTCTGTTCCACTTAATTTTATAAAGAAAAAGCTCACAAGTCTGATGTAAATAATGTAATTCGAGCAATTTTAGTTTCTTGATCAAGAGGTGAGGTCTATTCTAGCCAATGTTTTAATTGTACTTTGATATAAGTGCCGTTATTTCAAAAAGTGTCTTATAAAATTAGATGAAGTGTTTAGTAGTAAGAAAAAAAAAGTTCTATTGAT
Source organism: Rhagonycha lutea (assembly GCA_958510855.1). Lineage (NCBI taxonomy): Eukaryota > Metazoa > Arthropoda > Insecta > Coleoptera > Cantharidae > Rhagonycha > Rhagonycha lutea. Next base: position 17,297,596 of record OY294041.1, on the reverse strand, counting down.
ATTTATTTTATAGTAAGTTTTTATTTTATATTTCTCCTACCAGTATTAATCTGTCTTGTATTTTAACACCACGTGATTTTATTAATTGATATTTTTGTATATATATTTTAATAAAAATGTTTTTATTTTTAGTTTGTTTTTCTTGCAAAATAAATTAAAACAGCGTAGGCAATTTTTTAAATTAACAATTTTCTTACCAACAATTGACTTAAAAATTCATAAAATTAGTAATCTACTACACAAAACTATTTCATTCTAGCTGTTTTCAAATTCGCACTAGGCCCATTAAAGATTTTCACAAATTTTCGACAAAATTGACGCTGAACCTGAACACAAATTAAAATTTTATGCACTTCAACCATATTAACTTCCTAGTTGATAAAAATGCAGCAAGGTTATCGAAAAAAGACGATAAGGAAACCTAACTCAATCTACAAACAAAAATACCAGAAGTCGAAAAAATCCATTTAATTTTTCATCATCTAAAACATATTTTTGTAATTTACTTAGGTGTGCAACAGTAATACACTTTTATTTTCAAATCAATATAAATTTCAATTGTGTTTTGGTCATATGTGGCCAACATATTTCCCTAGTAGGTGCGGAGACTAATTAGGTACATGATAAAATTGAAATTAACGGGAAATTATTAAACATTCGAAACTTCTACTCATAATCGAACATTCAAGGTATAAACCCACCAATCAGAAAGGAATTGGAATGACATTCATGTGCAAACAATCCGCTTGTATCGGAAATAAATAGATACTCAAAACTAATAGTACGAGCTGAATGCACGAACTTTGCAACAATGTAATCAAATAAATTTTATAAAAATTCGTTACACTATTATATTAAGAGGAAAGCAGCAACAGGCAACTTCAGCATATTATCATCCCCAAAGTAATGGACTTAGAGAACGACAAAATAGAAGAAAACGTAAACAAATGACCAGATGTAATTGATAGGGTACTTTTTCCTCATCGCTTACACAAAATTTTCACCTTTTTTCCTACTGTATAACAGAGAGCCAAAACTTCCTGTTGATGTTAAAATGGATGGATGGAAGATGGAGAATATGAATCCAATTGAAAGCTATGAATATGAAGAGAACGTGGAAGCGATACATTGTGCAACAGAAAATATTTTTAATCCAAATGTTTTTGAAAAACATCTTGAAAATATAATGTTACAAATTCAAAACTGTATTTAAGCAGACCACCGAAAATATTAAAAGAAAAATCAAAAACTTCTTATAATAAGCGCTGTTCAAATCAAGTGAAATTTAAAGTTGGCGAATCAGTACGGGTACGAAATTGTAGACGAGTCGATCGCAAAGGTGGCTGGATAAATTCCAGTGGGTAAAAATTCACTAAGGATATTTTGAATTTATTTACCCCCCCCCTCCCAATAAATATTCACTAGGGAAATGGAGGCGGTCGGAGCTTAGCGGTTACGCGAGTTGACTATGAACGCTAAATATCCGGTTCGAATCCGAGTAAAGTAAGAACTTTATTCTGGCCGTCTCCTCCTTTGGAAGGCAATGGCAAACCACCGAGATGTAATCTGCCATGAAAGCCTTTGTCAAAAAGGTCAAGAAGCTTTTTTAGTCGTACTAAGAAAATACGAACAAGAAGAAGGGAAATTTTAATTTAATAAAATTTAAATTAAGCTCGGTTGGTAATATAATTATTGCTCTTAGAAATTGTGAAAGATTTTAATATAACTCACAATTACAGAAATTCACTTACAATTTTACGTAGACAGCTTCTTCATCTGTAGAAACACTAAACCTAAGGCGTATTTTCGCGAGGCATAAAAGTTAACCAAAAGTGACCAAAACTAACCGGTGTCATTTTCGTGACGAACGGTTAGAGGGGAGATAGTTTTTGGTTAAAAATAAAAGCGTATTTTCGCGAGGATCCCGGTTAGTACCGCTCGGTTACTTTTGGTCAACTTTGGTTAGGCCCCCACCACAATTTCTAATTTAACATAACCTCAAATCCTCGTCTTTAGAATGTTTAGAACCACTTCCAACTTTAAAATTTAAATTGTGGCGCACATTTGTACTAGCAAAGCAACCGCAAAAAGTAACCACTGATTTTGAGCGGTCGTCTTTGGTTAACTTTGGTTTGGTAACTTTTTAACCAAAAACTACCTCCCCTCTAACCGTTCGTCGCGAAAATGACATAAAATCTAACCGGTTACTTTTGGTTAACCAAAATGCCTCGCGAAAATACGCCTTACGTTACCCAACCAAAGTTAACCAAAGACGACCGCTCAAAATCAGTGGTTACTTTTTGCAGTTGCTTTGCTGGTACAAATGTGAGCCACAATTTAAAGTTGGAAGTGGTTCTAAACGCTCTAAAGACGAAGATTTGAGGTTATGTTAAATTAGAAATTATGGTGGGGGACTAACCAAAGTTGACCAAAAGTAACCGAGAGGTACTAACCGGAATCCTCGCGAAAATACGCTTCTATACACAAATTAAAATTTTTCTGCCCTTTTTCGTTACTTTTGTAAAGAAAATCGTAGTAGGTGGGCATTCATATTTGACGGCTTGCACAGAAAATGATTAGCTGTCGCATCAATAACTGGACGAAAATCAACTTCAATTGTTTTTTGCTGAAGGTTGGTAAGTAATTATTACTTTGGATTTTAATATTATAGCTACACAAATTTTACAATAATAAACACATCAATGCGACTTTTGGTTCAGACCACATTCGATTTTCAACCCTTATCGCGAGCACAGATTGCTTACTTTTTACTTGAAAGTGTCGATTTTTCGATCAAGGAACTAATTAAATATGAAAGTAAATTTAGTAGCCGTATTTCAAATCGCGGAACAAAAAATTCAAACGCTGACCTTTCAAAACATACCCAAGACGATGCAATGTAACCTAGATGATGATGCAATAAGAAGCAATGAAAATCCAAACCACCGTCATCAAAGAGATAGGTAAATACCTAAACTGATGTAACTCACACGATTTCCAACAACTCACGCCCAGAAACTCTGGCAAAAGGACCACCGAAGCCCAGGCCCCCGGAGAAGAACACAAACCAAAGATAAGCTAAAAATTCAAGGCTATATTATGCTGAAGGAATAACGCACCACGACTCCCAAAATTTCAAGTACCATGATTAAACGCAGAAAAGCACGATTACCACGCCCACTCTCTTGGACCAACACTTTACCACATTCGAGTCACATCTCCTTGAACCTGCTCTTGGAGGAGGGGACCCTCCTACTTGAAATCTGCGCTAATTTTTGATTCCTGCGGTGTCATATATATGAAAGAGATAAGGGTTTTAATGCTGGCGCTCCTCACCAGTCATCACGTTCATCGTAGGGTTATGCATGCCTTCCGTATTTTTGATTCCAAAAAATGAAACGTTGAAAATTGATTACTTTTACAAAACCTCAAAAATATTAGCTTAATGTTGTTACTACAACATTTAATTTATGTTTATAAATAACATTTGCACAATGCTATAAAAATGTTTAAATTATATCCCCACCACATCACATTGATATTAAAGCGATGTCGCAGATGCAATATTAATCTAATGTTGTAACAACATATTGCAGATGTTACAGCAACATTGACTCAACGTTTTATAGTAGGTAATGTGTCAACATTTAAAACTCTAACATCGCCGATGTTAATTAACAAGTCATTTGGCAGAAAGTGATTTTTTAATTAAAAATTTAATTTGTAATGAACAAATAATATACCAGAACGGCCCAAATACTGCAATATTGAATTTTAATAAACCTCAAAATATGTAGCCCTTTGTCGCTTTGTGTATATAAATTAATTTTTAATATTATGTAAACATTGCTACAACATTTAATTTATGTTATAAATAACATCCGCACAATATTATAGCGATGTTTAAATTATATCACCACCACATAGCATTGACATAAAATCGATATCGCAGATGCAATGTTAATCCAATGTTGTAACAACATTGTAGATGTTAAAGCAACATTGACGCAATGTTTTATAGTAATGTTGAATTAACATTGAAAAACCAAAATATTGAATGAACAAAAACAAGTATAAAATCCAGTGCCGTACTCAATTTAATTTTATGCGATTGTTTGATAACAAATTTTGTAAAATTAATTTTAATGATTTACTTTTTTATTAAGAGTTGCATTTTAAAGAGAAAATTTTGAATATTAAATGCGTGAAATTTATTTATTGATAAAAATTAAAATATTTATTTAATTTAAAGAGATTTTATGTCATTTTCAACTTATTAGTATTTGTGTTACATTTTAAAAACCACTGGTGCCCGACAAATTAAAGAGCAGAAAATAAAAGGTAAAATTAAATAGAGTCAAAATTGTATCTTGAGCTAGGATCGAGGTAAAACGAAGTGTTACATTTATCACCACAACTTTAACCCCTTCAATTTTACAAATTACTTTAAATATCGGGTGGTAGAGTAGGTACAATATAACATGGCTACTATACTAGAAAAATAGTATATGCACTACGGGAGCAAAGAAACACTTTTAATCGATCGGGAAAAATCAATTCCTTCCGATTTTCTTCTGGAATAAACTGTTTTCCTCTCCCTATTGTTACATAATCTTCTATTTCATCCCTCCAGAAGCGCGTAGAATTGTTTTAACCATTTTAGTGAATTCTTAAGTTAATTTGGTATAATTATAAAAAATGAGATCACTTTTCTTAGATTTTCATATGGGGTTGCAGGATGTGGGTAAAATAAATGCATTTCTGGTAAAGTCTTCGATTCAACTTAGAGATCAACTAACTAGAAATTATTAAATCCAAATTTAACCGAATTTTATGTATTAGCGAAAATATCTACCCCAATATTTTCTTTCCATTTCTTCAGCCATTTGTGTTGATAAATCCCTATTTATTTTCGGCAGTTGTTTATAAACCTTTCGTTCATTTAGTGAGTGAATGGCCTGAAAGCGTCCCTTGTCCAAATATCGTTTATTCCCACCTCAGTCCGTCATACTTCTCCAAAATTTTTCTGTTGGTTCAGAAAACTTTGCTTTAGAAACTGAGATAAAAATAAATGCAGATCTGTTGATGATGTAGTTTGGTGTAGTGGTTCGGGAATGGAGCCATAGATCTATACGTCATAGGTTCGAATCACGATCGCTCCCAAATTTATCTGCGCAGTAAAAAGGATATTTTCGCAAAATAAATCAAATCATCTTCTGAATAGAAGCAAAGCTTATAGAAGCTCCATCTTCAAAATTGTTTTTTTGCTTCAGGCCCAAATAATTATTGTTTTGTGACAAAATTGTTACTACTCACATGCTAAGTATATTATCGACCAATAAAGTTTTATTTATTGTTTAATCTCCAATTAACCTCCGGGTTCATGGTAAACCTTAAACCGTCTCTGTTGGAATCGAATATAAGTTTGCGCTCTGTGCGGTTCAATAAAAAAGTGGCAACTAATTTTCACCCAAGTGCGAAATTACTCTAATACTTTTAATTTCAATGATTACAAAAAGTCCATCGCGTTATCAGAGGTGCTTAATGATAACAGTGCTTACTTTGCGAAAGGTAAAATGTTAGTTGAGTTGTAACTAAACAATAGCAAGTGACGAATTTGTGATAATGCGGTTGTACTGATTAACGTATTTTGAAATGTGAAATTTTGAAAAACATAAAGTGCAGGTTAAAATAATAGAGGAACACTTTAAATCTGACGCAAGCGTTTGATCCTTAATTGTTTATAATTGAACTATATATTATACAATTTATTTATACATTGAGTTGATACCAAATAGGTGATAGAAAAATATTTAAAATTTTTGTGTGAAAATGTGGCCCTTGATTATTTTTGTATTGTGTTTCCACGATGGATTTACTTTCGATCAGCCTCAGTATCCAGGTAATTAATTTTAATTCTAATAAGTGTTGAAAGTATGAATTTTGAACTTAGGGAAGCAATAATTTGCACCTTTACCTTTAAATAGAAAAAGTAACGAGGTTGCTTATCACGCGAAACACGATGATTATTGAAAAAATTTCCATACGTGATAATTTTACCGATAACCCCAATAATTAGTAGTATACAAATTTATGTTATTGTTTTCATTCCATCTATCCAAAAATATTTATTTTAAATTAATTGTTTGGTGAAGAATTTGGGCGATTAAAAATAATTTTGGAAGTAATGAACTGTTTCGCCATCGAAACTCAAAGGCCAATCATTATTTTTCTAAAACTCTAATTTTTCTCTTTTTTTTACTATATTTAATATTTCCTGTTTTGTCAGCACAAAAACATTACGGGTTTTAACATTTGGCAATAATGAATCTCTATCAATTTTGCTTTTACTCATGGCGAAGCCATGACCTATCTTTTGAAGTGGACTATTTACATTTTCATGGTTTGGCAAATTCCGTCTTTTCGGATATTTCCTAATTGACTTGTCATCAAAGTAAACAAAGAATTATGAAATCCAATTAAAATTCAGAAACCGAAATATGCAGGATGGAACGGAGTCATTTCCTTATTTACTTCCGCTGGCCATGCACCTGTTTGTCTCTCCATTGCTACAGTTTCTCCGTCACTTCTGCTTAGCTATCATATTTTTTCTCTATAACCAATATAAGGTAATTGGATTGAAATATAACCAACTTCTGAATCTTGAAGCACAAACTCCTTAAAACTTTTTCCGCTGCCCTGATGTTCCACCTAATCTTCGTGGGCGACTAATTATGTCTATTTAACACCAAGAGATAGTTGAATGGGGGGGAGTTGGTATAGTAAACACTTCCTTCAAGAGCAAGTAACCCTTCTCATCCATGAATCTTAATAAATCGAGAAAAAACTGGTAAAGGAAACAAAATTGTTAATTGTAGGCACCTTTAGATTTTCTAAAGCAAATATTTATGAACTTTGGGTGAATCCGCCCTCGTATGCTAAATTAATTACCTTAATTATTGTATCTGTATCATAATTTTCTTTGGGACAGCAGTAATCTCGTTAATCCATTTATTATGTGCGTCCGGTTAGAGTAGGTTTTTTTAAGTTTAAATTTTGTAATTTGAGCAGCGCCCCTGGGTTTTGGTGAAGCCAAAAGGGGACCGGACAGTGGTTAGATACAGAACTTGAGTACGAATCCCCAAGGGGAACGTTTTAAATGAGAAATGACATTAATTTTGTAAACAGTTGATTATTATTTTTGGAATAAAAATTTTGAGAGGCGATCGGAGCATAGGGGTCACGCGAGTTGACTGTGAACGCTAAATACCTGGTTCGAATCCGGATGAAGTAAAAACTTTATTCTGGCCGCTTCTCTGGTCCTCGAGGTTGGGGGTTCTGCTACGTCGGGCTTGCTCTTCGTCGTAGGTAAGAAATGTAAAATGCTAACAAAATCCAAAAACCAATTTGGCGTTTGAGAACCGGGAAGCTGCGTATTGCGGTATAAACCGGACATGAGTTAATAAGGTATTGTGAAATATTATGTAAGTGGGATAATAAACCCGAACATTTTGGAAAAGATTGAAAATTATAAATTTTTGAAAGTTTTATTTTCAAGTTTAAAAATTTGACGAAATAATCATCGCAAATTGCATCAGGCTTTCCCGAACGTGGGGCTTCGTGATGACCGTTTTTGCTGAATAAAGTTTCAATGGCGGGTTTATTAGATAGAATCTGGCCTGCCCATTACGTGGGGCATTTAGGTGAACATTTTTGGATAATTTTGGAAAGAAGCAAATGTTCACCACATGAACCGATTTTACCCTAAGATATTTTTAAATTTTGGATCGTTGTCATAGATAGCAAAATGGCAGCCGAAGAAGTAGGTACGGTCGCAGATATTGAGGTTTTTGAGTTGGGAACGAGAAGAAAAACCTGAGAGAAAACTTGGAAGATTTGAGTAGACAAGTTGTAGTATCTGGTAATTATGGTCCAAAAGTTGAGTCAGGTGTAATTGAATCCATTTAAGGAAGAGCTAATGGTTATTAAAGAAGATGTGACAATGGAAAGTAGCAAAGATGAAGAAAAGTGCCAAACCGGCCGCACTGGCAAACAAATCTGGACATTTAAAAGGAAACAAATTCGAAGAATGAAATGGAGAAATCTCCAAAGCCTAAGAAAATTAATATTTAAAAGAAAACGTGAATATTATAAATTAATAATAGAAAATTAATGGATCGGAAGGATATTCCGACAAGAAGGAGGTATCCCGATTAAGTTGGGAGGATGCGAACGAAGAAGAGGTACTGTCCAGAAAAGTAATTTTGTTTTTCAAAATAAAGATGAAAATTTTAGAAAAGAAGAAAATTTTTGAAAATTTATTATCAGAAGAAGAAGGAGGAAGTTGTCCTAATAAGGAAGTCACCTTGCAGAAATGGCAGTATCGGTGAGTTAGGTGGAAGGCCACGGATCCATTCAACTCCCGAGAAGAATGGGAGGGAGAAGAGTTTCAAAATATGACAACCGTGATTGAAATGGATACCTCAATGAAAACTAAAATTAATACAGTGTATAACGGAAATGAATTATAAATAAATAAAGGTAAATTGGAAGATTGAAGACATTGGCGTAATTGCAAGAGTACGAGAAAAAAGAAAATTGTTCAAGGTTCAGAAAAAAACAAGGTTAGAAAAATGATTGAACATTTTGAAAAGTGAAGATTTACAAATATTTTGGAAGAAATGATTATTATCAAATCACCGAGGAGTGAAATATTATAAAGATTATGAGAAATTTTGGAGCGAAAAGTTAGGATTTTTGGTTGAAAATTGTCCTTCATTCCAAGAATACGACATGATGAGGTATCTTTCTCCAATTCCGCTAGGACTTGTCCAAAGATAGGGAGGAGATGTCGTATTCCTTTTGAAGTGAAGAAGTTTTTGGTTGGGGTAATTTTTTTAAAAAGTTTATTAAATAGCAGTATATTCAAAAATAATCACAGCATCGTAAAAACAAAATTTACCTTAAAACTCTTCTAATTTTGGAAAAATCTATTACAGACAGGATTGGATGCTATCGCGGACCGGAATTTACCCACACCTGATGATAATACTTTCAAGCAACGAAAATTTTTGTCTAGCCTAGCGTTCATGTAATATAATAATTTGCTAGAAAGTTCTTCCGTCATTTAAAGGCGCACTTCTGATTGGTTCGTTCATTTACTACCATCCAAAAAAGTTTACTAACTTGAAATAGATATTGTAATGATAAAAACGAATACGAGATTCGGGATAGGTCATTTTGTAAGGTATGCAAGCGAATACTTGAAAATGTAAAAATCGATCTTGCTTATATCCGGAGCCACATTTGTTACTGTTTACACAATACACAGGTACAATGTTTTGATTTTTGAAGTGAATTTATGCGCTTATTGTGTTTAATTTGGTGAACCTAAAAAGAAGAATAATTTAGTGCATGAAATTCAAATTTTACTGCCGAAAACTGTTACCTTTTATTTGTGTGATCTTGAAATATTTTGATGATAAGTTAAAAACGATAATTTTTGCTTTCTGTTGGTGGACGTCCGTCGTCCAAGCCAATTGTAAAATTGGGACGTCAATTTTACTTGGTGAAATTTCGAGTTTTATATTTTTGGACCAAAGTTACGGTCCAGGAAGCCTTATCGAGCGATTTATTGGTGCATTGTCCGAGTCGAGACAAACAAATTGATTCCCAAGAAGTTTTTGTTAATTTTATCGATAGTGACGTCATCGTTCACGTGTGTAGAAATTACACAAATTTGAATTTATTTGATGAGGATTGTATACTCATCGAGTGTCGAATCTCGTTTGTATTAGTGAATACAAGTGTAAAAACGCTGTTTAGACACTAAAATGGCACAAAATTATCAAAGACGAGGCACACAAAGTTTGAGGTTAGACACCTAAAACAACAGCTGTTGATCCAGGAGTTTGTTCGCAATACACCACACAAGAAGCACAAATTTTGTTCGTAAATAACTGCAAATCACACGGATTCACTAAATTAGGCGAAGTTGTACAAATATAGCTGCCACAATTACGAGAAGATTTTTCACGCACAGAAGCTCTGCATATTATGTGAGTTGCACATACCGCTACCGTTTTCATTGCTACAAGGAGGTGTGTCTTGAGACACAGTGGTTCGATTACTTCGATCAGACGGCCATTTAGTAGAATTGATTTTAAATGTAGTGGAGGTCTGATCCGATTACACAATTTCACACATACGGCTTTAGGACCAATTATTGTAGTCCGAATAACAAGATCCAAATTTTGACAGTTTGCTTTCAAATCATTAAATCGTATAAAAATCGCCCGAGTCTCCATTAATTAAATTTAGAACCTAGCCTTCTCTGAGAATACGTAGTTTCAAATATGCTCTACCGGGAATAACGTTGCCGTGGAACTTTGGGGTGATTGTTCGGAATAGAACAGCTACCTCAGTTTTCCGATTGAGGGACTGAGAAGTTGGGTTTTGGAACACCACAATATATTGATTGTGCATCAGGTTTGATTGTGAAGCAAGCAGTCTATTCTCGATTAACACTGTGGCAATTCTTAAAGAGTCTCTTCTTCTTCCTCATCAGCCTTTTTCCGCCCACTGCTGGACATAAGCCTCTCCATATTATGGAGGATCTGGCCATAACTCACCACGCTGGCCAGACGGGTTGGTGAGTAGTCCGCAGATCGATTTTTGGACTATAGTTGTTTTACATCCGGTAGCAGCTTGCTAGACTAGCATTCAGATGTGCCTGTAGCCCTGTTTTTTGTTAACGGTGGCAATTCGTCAACTCAGGGGGACCACCGGCTTAACGTGCCCTCCGAAGCACGGAGACTTGGTCATAAGAAAGTTTTACTCTCCCCTGGTTTGAACCCGGTACCCCGCGTTCGCATCTAACTGCGTTAGCTGCAAGGCAATGACCGTCTCTTAAAAAGACGGTTAGCCTTTATTTTCAGTGGCGAAGACGCGAAGATATATTTTGGATTCTTTACTCAGGTGCTTGTCTGATAGCTGACCGAGTCTGACTAATCGAGCGCTAGTTCACTGTATAAAATTCTGAACAAAATAAATAAAGGCATACGCCACCGCACAATTTAATTCCTGTCAATAGGGTGATGCAAACTTATCAGACAAACTTAATTACACCTAGCCCTAATTTTAACTCGTAAAATTATTTAACAAGTTGCTTAATGTTTAAGTATTTATATCAATCGGAAATCGAATTGAAGGCTAAGTTTAAACAATTCATTTGTCTGGAAAGGAATTATGACAATTTTACTAATAATTATGAAATACACTTTTCAATGTCAATTTTCTATTACTAGCAAGGTCAAGTACAACATTTATCAACGATATACAATAGCTTTTTTCTTACTACAAAATTTTCACTTTGTCATTGTCGTTACGTGACTTATAATTGAGGAGTTAGGTGGAAAAAGGGCACTTCTGTGAAAACATCATTTTGAGATAGCGAGCTTTGAAGATTTAGTTAAGTACTAAAACCTATTAAGCAAAGATTTTGTGAACAATATTGAATAGGATAATGGGAATCTACCATTAGTGAGTAAGTTTCTTATTTTAATAGGGCGACATGTGGCTTGGAAATAATGGCACTTTTCGAGAAGTGCCCTTTTTCCACCTAACTCCTCAATTGCTCATAATGTTCGAATATTTGTATTTCGATTAGTTCTGAAAAAATGGTAGGTTGATCAAAGTTCTCAATGATTTTCTACAAGAAAAACTACGTTCCATTTTTGTACATGAAATTAAACAAAGCTAACCTGCACTTATTGAGCCGTATATTCTCAGCGCCGCAAAATGAAACTGATACAACAATATAAGTTTTTAAAAAGTTTCTAAAAATAAGATTATCAGGTTTCTTGAAACAAAAATAGCGGAAATAGCAACTAGTTTTATCTAAAATAAAGGACTCGAGTTCTATATTTAGAAAATATCTTCAAATTTTAGATAATTTTTTTAGTAATTCCCATCAATTATTTTTTTACAAAACTTAAGATAAATTAGAAATTTGAATTTATATTTGTTTAACAAGAAAATTGTGAAATAATAGAAGAAAATTAGATCTTAACACCAAAATGTAGTGACCCACATTTGGTAAAATTGCAAAGAATTTTTGAATTGAAAATCTCGATAAGTTGAATTTATGATTCAGAAATTCAGATGAAGACATTTGTGGCGTAAAAATTTAAGGTGTTGATTTCAAAATCATGTAAAAAAGTTTCTCATGTAGCAATCACAATTTTGTTTTTTTTTTATTCCAAATCACTTTTGAAAATTTGCTACCTAGCAATATTGTACGTGAGGCCCGAAACGTATTATTTGTTTGTTTATTGATTTGGTAGTCGCAATTAAATACCGTAAATTAAGATAACGTATAGAACAATATCCACTTGAATGTTATATTAATTGATGAGTACCGATTTCAAAACTTTTTTTGAATTTTTGTTTTTGTAGAATTTTGTTTATTTTTATCAAGAAATATTTTATTTCAGAGAAAACCCAAGAAGATAAAGTAGAATTAAGAAACGCCTTCTACCGCAATGATTATTTTTATCAATATGAATCATCAGATAATCTAAATATTTTGAGTGCTATGCAAAATACTTCTGAGGAAAACTCGGTGAAAGGTCAGGAAGGTATTTTTTTGTAAATTATAACCATAATACAACCCATTTGCATGTTGCATGATAATTTTTATTTGTCTTAGAAATAATTGATGAATTAAAATAAAATTATATATGTACATAACTAATTGGAGAAGTTAAACACTTTAGTCCCGTGTTATATACGCTATTTTTTTGCACTCCTGGGAGTAAAAGTGTTATTTCCCTTAGGTAAAATCTTGTAATTGTGTTACTCTACTTGAACTCATATAAACCGCAATGATGCTTGTAACGTAATCTGTAGTAATCAGTCAGAATTTATGTTTAATATGAATGTAGGTTAACATTTTTTTATCAATTTAAAGTAAGAACTAATATAAAGTGATATCACCATCCAAGTTGATCGGTATGCAATCGACCAACAAAGAGCAATATTTAGGATAAATTCAGATTCCGAAGAACAGACTCCTTGGTTTCTTGTAGAGGTAGAAATCATTGTAGTTACACTCTGAAAAAAAATTTGCCGCTGTGACAAAAATTTAACTATACCAACAAATAATATTAGTCACTATAGCCTCAACTAAAAATTTGCTACTACAACAAAGTGATTTTTGTTGATCATTTGTTTGTTGCGCCAACTAAAACAATTAGTTTTTATAAAAAATAAAACTTTGTTGCTTCAACTAAGAAATTTTTTATTATAACAAATATGACTTGATTGCCTCAACTAAAAGGTTTGTTGTAATAAGAAATAAAACTTGGTTGTTTCAAGTAAAAAATTTGTTATAATAGCAAGTAAAGCTATGTTTCTTCAAATAAAATATTTGTTATTATAAAAAATTAAACTTTGTTATTACAAGTAATACATTACTTGATGCAAACAAACCTCATTTAGTTGTACCGAGTAAAATTCTTGCTGTGCTAACTAATAAATATAATGTTGTATGAAATAATATATTTGTAGTACCAGCCAAATAATGAATTTCAAAATAAAAATATTTCATCGTATTTCATAAAGTTTTATTTTGACGAAATATAACACTGAAATAAAACCTATAAGCTAAAAGTAAAAAAACCTAAAATTACTACAAAATAAATATAAATGTAACAAATCCAAATTTCTACTACAACTACTACTGATTAAAATAAAATTTTAGTAGTTATGAATAATTTTCCATCGGCCATTCATGTACCGATGAAAAATTATTCATACACACAAAGCAACGTGTCATTATGAATATAATTATATATAAAAAAAACTAAAACTAAACCTTAGATCGATCCTAAAAGTATTTCAACAGCTAATTTATTCCTTTTTCGTTCTAAAGTTGGCTTAACCTCACCAAAAATCTTAAAAAAAAAGAAAAAAAATTAGCGAGAATAATTGGGATTGTATTCGATGAAAATCAGTTTGCAACTAAAAATAATATGTATAATACATTATCTTGGTGATTAGTTTTTAAAAATAATAAAACTTATTTACTAAAACATATCCTAACTTTAATTTGAGAGCAGGAAATGTATCCATGTAGTCATCATTTATTGATCTATTTCTCCACAAATTCCTTTTGTCAAAAGTTATATCCCATTTTTTAATCACTTCTGTCCACGGTTCAATTGAGTTTTTTAGCCATTGTACGTCATCATCTGTATCTATACTGTTATATTACCTGAATTTGTATCTACTACAGTAGTGCAAGCCGTAGGCGATTTTCCAATCAATAAACCTGAGTGCCGCATCTGGCGTCTAAGATTATAAAATTTCCGGTACAGCTTTCCATATCCTACTTTGTGAAGGCTGCCGCTAATTTTCTTTTTATATCCCACAGAGAAGTAAACTTCCAATAAATAAAATAAATACTTACTTATAACTAGAGTCCGGATTTGTAGCTATTATGCTTTTTCTGAAAATTCGAAGCAGCTGAAAATTTTTAGAAAAATTTTGTGTTTTAACTTAAAAGAAGTCATTTGGTATCAAGTTTTATATGCTTTTTTTGCTTTTTTTTGACTTTTTATGCTTTTCGTGCTTTTTTTTTACTTTTTATGCTTTTTCTTGCTTTTTTTTGACTTTTTGTGCTTTTCGTGCTTTTTTATACTTCATTAATGCTTATTTTACAAAATATTTTAAAGTTTGATATTTTAAAATTTTTTGCAACACCTGCAAGGTTTATTACTAGATTATTACTTCCTGGTATTTTTGAAAATTAGAAAATTCGGATAGCAAATCTATAAAAGATTGCCAAAATGTATTAAAGAATCCAGAACTTAAAGGAAATTTAGCGTTTATTAAATGACACTGTAACTATGTTACTGATATTATAAAATCTGTGGAAAAGCAGCAAATGCCTTTGGCTGAATCCTGGGATTTAGTAGAAAAATTTAAAAACGCTACCACTAGCATCATAGGACATGTTGGAGACAATATAAAAAAGAAATTGAATGATGTGTTAGAGAAAAATGAAGGATTAAAAATCTTAAATAATATAGCTAAAACAATAGCTGGAGAAACTATTGAAAATTTTGAAATGGAACCTTCACTTGTAGCAAAATTCAAATTTGCACCTATTACTAGTGTAGATGTCGAAAGAAGTTTTTCTGGGATGAATTTTACTACAGAAAATTTGGAAAAATTCTTAACTGTTAATTGTTTCAAAAATTAAATTAATACTTTTGTTTATGCTTTTTTTTAATAAAATTTGTGCTTTTTTTGACAAAGTTGATGCTTTTTTTAGTATTATTTGGTGCTTTTTTAAGCACTTTTTTCCCAATTTTTTATGCTTTTTTATCCGGACTCTACTTATAACAAAACATTATCTAATGATTTAAAAATCATTAAAATTTGCTTTTATTTCTGAAGGAAATAGTCCAACAATTGCATTTGACAATAATATAAACCTCTCAGTCGAAATTCTGAAAAAATAAATAAAAATTACTATATAAGAGAAAATGGGTGTTTCAAATACCTCTGATCAGTATTTTTATGAAGTTCTTCTTGTAATACTATTTCCACTATTTTGTCTCTCATAATATGATCAGTCAACGTGTTCGATTTTTTGTACTCGCTTAAAATACTGTTACCATGCAGTGTGGCAATGTAAAAAAAGTGTATGTAACCCCACGTTTCTTTCCGCTTCTTTTTGAATTTTCCTTCTGTATTTTTGTGCAGGACTATTTTCAATTTCTTCCTCCGTGAAACCAACAATGGCATCGGTCAAAAAGTCTAAATTACAATACATATTTGTAATATCGGTAATATAAAAAAAATTGCTTATATACCATTTCGCCCACAGGGAGGAGATAATTCGTCTGAAATTTCAATAGAAGATGCTGGAGATGGTACGCTACTAATTATCAGTTGTTGTAGTACAAAAACCTCTCGGTCCTATTTTGGGAATTATTTCCTTGATAACATCAATGGTGAGAGCCTCCATATTGATTACGTTTTCTAAAATTGGATCAAATTTATTGTTCTTGCATACGTTATGACATTAAAAATAAAATTAATTCAAAAATGAGATTAAACAAGATATTTAGAAGCATTTTAAGAAATAAAAATTTTTACTCAATTTAAAATTCGATACAAAAATATTTTGAAAAAAAAACGCTCTCGCGGTTAACGTTTTAAATATTCAAATCTTCACAAATTAAATTTTATATTCATTGAATGTCTCTAATAATAATTATTGTATTTGCTACTAAAAGAGTAAAAATAAAATATTATTATTTTTAATTTAACAAAATTAATAGGTATAGATAGTACTATTTGCTGACAAAAATTTCTTTTGCATTAAAATGTATACTTGCATGGGTAATATTTTTTTTTATATTCAAACCTATACGAACCTATTTTGTATTAAATAAACTTATGACGTATTTATAAAGCAGTCAGGTGATCATACAAGAAGTATGTACATACCTGCATCAAGGTTAAGCCGCGCGCCGGCGCCGACCAACACCGGGGTTATCAAATATGCAAAGTAAGCAATATCGGGGAAGCACAAATATTACAATTATTGACACTAAATTAATTTTGTTATTCCGTATTAAATATTATACTGATAATAATTATAAAATAATTCATTTTAGAGACATCAACTTTGAATATTAAATAATACTATTAATGGGTAGTTATGAAATGAAAATGAAATTTTGTTCCTCCTGACCATGAACCATACGCATCAGTTAATACGCATCAGTTAATCTTTTGTTGTAATCTAATTTTTATTTTACTTACCTTCAAAAACTGCGCAGAGTTCAGGTAACTGCCACTTTTCTAAAATTTCGGCTACACTCATTTTGTTTATTATTACAAGTATAATTATTATTTTCGTAGTTATTACACAGCATACAACTGATAACAATTAACGACTTCTAATAATGAGAAATGACTATTCCACGCATACTCGTTAATGTTCGGTTTAACGAATTTCTAATGTAACAAATTTATATTTGTTGAATTTTTGATTAACAAATATTAGATTTCGGACAACAAAAATATATCCTAGTAGAACAAAATATTTTATTTCAGATAACAAAATTGTATTATTTACTTCAACATTTTCATTTTCTTTACGACAACAAATGCCAAAAAAATATTTGTTGAAACAACTAGTTTTATGTTATACCAAATAATATTTAATCAACTAATCTGTATTTGTTAGCTGGGCAAAAACATTTTTCAGAGTGTATAGTACAAGGAAACTTTTTACGTCCGCATTCCTACCGTTTAACTTTTCGTCTGATTTCTGTAAGAGGTCTTCCAGGACTTGGTGTCATCTAGATCCTGTCTTGAATTAATGCCCCCTCCACGATTTTCTTTATCTTAATCAAATACAGTTTACCATCCCTTGACTTACTTAGATTAGCTGCATGAATTTTTGTTATAGAAGTAATAATTACAATATATTGTAACGTTAATAATTTGTTTTTTCAATTTTTAGTGGAAACTGCTTTTCAACCATGGTCGATTTTATGGTACGCTGGATCTTTCGGAGGCCTGATCGCCTTCTTCTTGGTTATATCCTGTTCGGAGTGGTGCTGTCGGGCAAACAGAAGAGCAGAAAACTTCGCCAACACATCTCCATCGTTAACCCCTAACGAAAGTCCACCACCCGCATACGACCTCTTCGCACCCCCTTCGTACGACAGCTTGTGCAACAAAGACGAAAAGAAAGCCAACTTTGATGTCTTCGTGGTGCCCTTACACACCGTACTGACTACAAATAGTATAAACATAAACATAGATTCGAGTGATCTTCCTCCTTATTTTAACAGTAACGATACAAATTCGAATGTAGACTTTGGTTTAAATGAAGTGGTTGTTAATGTTACTAGTGCAGAAAGTGATTTTAATGCGAGACAGAAAGAATCGCGGGAGTCTGCGACACAAACGTGAAGACTGACAGACTTTTTTTTATTGACTGAACGAAGTGATAAAGATTAAATATTAAACGTAAGCGCTTTGTATCAATGACGCTTTCACTCAAAAACGTAAATTATTTTTTAAAATAACGTATTTTTTAAATAAATTGTATAGTGATAATAAAAATTGTTTTCAATTTTTTTTTTTTAATCGAACCTTATGATGCACCAGTTACTATATCGATTATCAATAATATTTCACCATGTCTTGCACTAATCGATAAGATTAATTTGATTTATATTACAGTGAACGTAGGTGCATTGATACGAAATTTGTGATATCGTTGCGTTAGACTTAACTTGAAAAAATTTGAGAGTTTTAATTTTCTGGAACAATATCAGAGTTCAAGTTACATTTCTGTTTATCCTTGCAAATTTTGTATACTATCTTTAATTTTTTTAACGAGCACACCTACAATATTTCACTACCAATGTGTATGTTCGTCATTGAACTTATGAATCTAATCGATCAAATAATGTGATAAGTGTTTACATTTAATTTTATTTTAATTGAGCTTCGTTTATCTCAATTCGATAAAAATAAAATAATTTATTAATATTGCTCAGAATTTAAAATTGTTTTTTAGGAAAGGCTAAAGAGCAAAATAAATAATATTTATTTCGTTAAATTTTGATAGGCTGATAAAATTAGAAACGATACTTTTAGGGCAGGTTTTCCTATAACGGGAGGGTGGTTTAATTAAACGAAGTTAGTTCAAATTCTCGAGGTAGTCGAAATAAGAGGGCACCACAGTTATCTAGGTCAAATTTAAGACAATAAAGCAGGTTTTTCTTCTATTTATTGGTTTTATTATACTATACCTAGTACCCACTAACTCAATTTTTGTTTACTTCCGCAATTTATTGCAAGACAAACACCTGAATCACAAAGCCATTGAGACCCCGGCTCTCGACACTGAACTTAAGGGCTACCGGCCCTTTCTTCAAGAGTAGCGTCGCTTCACATTATAATTATTGATTGTGCCACACAAATTATTATCATTGATTTTATCAGAGCGCCATTTAGCAAAATTATATGAAGCATATAGATACAAGATAGGCAGGGTCCTGGGGAAAATGGCTCTCCGCATATGTAGCGCCTACAGGACAGTATCGGACACAGCAATCCAGGTTCTGGCGGGAATCTCACCGATAGATCCAAAGGTGGAGAAGAGAACCGCAAACTTCTACGATGAAAATCCAAAATTTAAGAGAGAAAATAGACAGATCGTCCAAAATAAATGGCAGGCAAGATGGTCCACAGAAATCCTTGGTGGATGGACCAGATGGCTCATCCCAGACATCAAGGTGTGGATAAATAGGACGCATGGAGATCTTAGACCTAGACTACCATATAAGATTTTTCCTGTCCCTTCGCAAAAATAATATTTTAACAACAAAATGTGATAAAATAATCTTTTAACCTTTAATCAGTGAGGTGGGCGTCTCCGAGGCAAAGTTCCCATTTTTGAAATGCTTGTAGGCAAGATTCACCTCACTCGTTAAAGGTTAAATAAAAAAAATGTATTTAAACTTAGTTTATAATATGTGTTTTATTTCAATATAAAGACCTATCATTAACGAAATCACCATTATTATTATTATACCAGAGGCCCATATTAAATGCAGAGCTTATATTTGGACCAGTTCCCCTGCTGATTTTAAACCACAATATGTATTTCTTTTCCAGTTGATTTCCGCTCATGTAATGCTTTTAAAAGTTGTTTGTATAGTGGAATCTCAAACTTACTTTTTCGTTTGCGAAATTCTTTTCTTGCCATCGCGGTTTTCGCAGGGTCAGGTCCACAACGTTTTTTGTATATTGACGATAACTTCTTAAACATTGCATTGATTTCTTCACAACTGAATACAGTAGTTATATACAATTTAATTTTACTTAAAAAATCATCTTCAGTTAATTGTAATACTACCATATGATGAATAGCTATTACAAATGCTTGTTTAAAAAGCTGCTTGTACTGTTTTTCTTTGTGAACAGCATATGCCACCAACTTAAAATATCTTACTTTGTCTTCCAAAGTACATATAGTAAAATTTTCGCACCAAATTGGAATTAGATAATCGCTGTATTGTATATTACAGACCATCCATGCTGATAATTTCTCATAATCGTCATCGGTTAAATTTAATAATGCAGACTCCCACTGTTCCACAATTCTAGCTACCATTTCCATTTCCATTTTTAATATTTTTTGTGATATATAATAATATAATATATATAGATATTTACATACATAAATAAGAATATTTCCATACCAATAATATTTCTTTACCTATATAGTAATTTTTATCCTGTAATTCGTTAATCTTTTAATTCTTTAATTCCTCATAAATTTTTGTGTTCCATGATGGCAAAGGTCGAATGGAGCAGGGAAGGGGATTGACTCCCTGAGGAATACCAGAGTTATCCAAAGGACGATTAACCCATCTTAACCAACGACAAGGAGACTTGCATGGCGCGGAAGGTTGAAGCTCTGATGGACTCCAAAGTGATAGCTTAAACATGAGATGGCAAGTAAATCAGGGTGCTTACGAATCATCTTTGAAACATTTGGACCTAAAGTGGGCCACGTTTTCAAATCAAAAACTACTAATTCTTGCGTATTATTGCTTGAAAAAGAAGAAGACAAGAAAATATCTGATAAGTAGATGGATAAAGAGATAAAGTGCTCAACTGGTATGAGCGATCAAAAAAGAAACGTTTCAAGTGACGTTACCATAACGAATTTATGGCAATTTACGTCCAGGTGCGTCGAGAGATACGGTAAAGCCTCCCTCAGTCCGGATGGATTCGGGTGCGACGAAGGTTAGAACGAAAATCCGGAATTCATCGACTAAGGGCCGATTCTACAAAGCAGGTATAAAGTCCCGATTAGTTATTCGCCGTATAACTTATTCGAAGTATAACTTATTCCTTATTCCAGGTATAAAAGCTTTTGCGTTCTACAATGCTCATACACGGTCGGTATAACTATACCTGGAATTAGTTCCTCCGCACCAATTATAGGTCATTTGCGCAGCATATTTGACCATAGGATAACTATTTGACATCGTTGTGAAGCGTTCATTTGATTTATTGGTTATAGTTTTTGTTGTAAAAGATGTTTAAACAGAAAATTAAACAAATTCTCTTTTTTTTTAAATTATTTTTAGCAATGGTTATTGCTATTAGATGTTTTCAATATTAAAAAGAGTTAAAATTTTTTGTAATAATTTTTATTTTATAAAATTTTACAAATTACTTTATAAATTATATAAAAATGTAACTTATTAAAATGAAACTTTTAAAAGCATGGGTCGAGAATGAAATATCCAAAAACAATAAAAATGACAAAAAAACCTTAATAAATAACAATAAGCAATAACAAGAATTTTTACAAAAATTTTAAATTCACAAACCTCAATTAATTAATTATAAATAATCAAAGTAATGATTTAATAAAATAACTTAATAGAAGCACTTGAAATACAACAATAAATTGAATTTCAAATTTGAAATAAATAAAATTATCATTCAACTGTCAAACTCTAAAATCCAACCTTAAAATAAATGATAGTTTATATGTGGTTTATATTAGATTTGACAGGATTTGACCAATAGAAAACAAGAATAACTTATACGAGCAGGTATTCGACCATTTTCAGAGGGATAAGTTAAACCAGGTATAACCACAATTTATACCAACAAGAACGTTATACGACAATTGTAGAACGCAATCTGTGTGATTTATTCTCAGTATAGCTTATTCGTACTTTATACCTGCTTTGTAGAATCGGCCCTAAGAAAAGGAAAACTGGGAAGTGGTGATGAGGAAGAACTGCGGAAAACAACGATGAAAAACCTATAATTCAAAATATAAAACGGCAAGAAAGAAGGAGATCACTGGGCACTTTCATCCCTGACGACAATCCGAATAATCTGGTAATCAATAATGCAAACTCGACTGGTACCAAAGTTGAAATTACATGCCCAAAAGCACTGAAGCTCGATAATCCGGAGATTCCAATCCTTAATTGCGAAGAAGTCTTGAAAGAAATTGCAAAACTTACGGAAGTTGATGGACCCGAAACTGATGCTGAAAATATTCCAGAGGATAAAACAGTAGTGAGTAAAACAGCATCAGTAGAGAAAAGATCGATCATATTTCGGACAAATATGGAAGGGTCGTTACTGATGTGATCCTTTTCATCAACAAGAGCAAGGACATGAAAACGGTAAAAGAAGGGGGTCCGTTAAGTTGGCCCCCCCCAGTTAATATTTTTTCTCCAAAAGCTAGCTCCCGAATCTTTATAGCTAGCACCAGCTAGCACCCAAGTATGAAAGCTAGCACCATTATAGTTTTTCAACAAATCGATATTGAAACCGGGGGGGGGGCAACTTAACGCTAGCCCCCCCCAGTTAATATTTTTTCTCCAAAAGCTAGCTACCGAATCCTTATAGCTAGCACCAGCTAGCACCCAAGTATAAAAGCTAACACCGGTATAGTTTTTCCACAAATCGATATTGAAACCGATGCTTTCGGTCCTAACGGACGCGCATGAATGGATTAACGAGATTCTATTTCTTTATAGGATAGGCTGCCGACAAACTGCACGAATGTGTAGATAGCGAGTTATTATTGTGGGTAAAATGTTACCTTACTATAGAACAATACTTTGCATAATTCTAGCGCATTTCGTTACTTAAAAAATGAGTTCATCTGAGGTGCATGTCGCTCCCCCCCCCCCCAAATCGAATTTTGGGGTGAATTTGGTGTCAATCGTTAGAGCTTCGTTAGAGCCTAAATGAGCTTTCATTATTGGTTTAGGATTACTTTTTGAAATCGAAACAAAAATTTTACGCTCTAACGTCTGACCCTAATTTCACCAAAAACTTCAAAAATATAACGAAAATAGAAAAACACGTCTACGGGCCCCAAGATTTCGCGAATAACTCCACTACGGTTGAGGCTCAAACGAAAAAATGGAAGCTCAGTTAGACTCTAACGATGCTTTAACGTTTGACACCAATTTCACCCCAAAATTCAAATAAAGAGGGAAAATAGAAAAACAAGACTAAGACCCCCCCTCCCAAAAGAAAAAAGATTACCAGCAAGAAGTTAATCGTTTGTGGAAGGAGGCAAAGCTTTTGCTGCATATAGAGCATTCTTATCGGTGAACTTCAAGCTTTGCCTCTTTCCACAAACGATTAACTTCTTGCTGGTAATCTTCTTTTTTTTTGGGGGGGGGGGGGGTCGTAGTCTTGTTTTTCTATTTTCCCTCTTTATTTGAATTTTGGGGTGAAATTGGTGTCAAACGTTAAAGCATCGTTAGAGTCTAACTGAGCTTCCATTTTTTCGTTTGAGCCTCAACCGTAGTTGAGTTATTCGCGAAATCTTGGGGGGGGGGGTAGACGTGTTTTTCTATTTTCGTTATATTTTTGAAGTTTTTGGTGAAATTAGGGTCAGACGTTAGAGCGTAAAATTTTTGTTTCGATTACAAAAAGTAATCCTAAACCAATAATGAAAGCTCATTTGGGTTCTAACGTTTGATACCAATTTCACCCCAAAATTCGACTTAGAGAGGGGGAAACGTGTCTACGTCCTGTAAGTAATGAAAAAGATATAATATAATGTAAATATACAATTATACCGTATTCGGCCCTTTTAGATTTTCAGAAATGTGTGCAGTTTTTACAAATTCTTACAATTTAACTTACATTATTATACGAGAAATGGGCGTGTATACTTTACAATAGTGGGAAACAAAATTGAAACATAAAAGTATGAAAACTTTTGTAAAATTAATTTTTCCATTTTTATTTATTATGAAGATTATAATGGCAAGGAGGATTAATTTTTTTAATCTAAACAAAAGTTTTAATCTGGTAAAATAAAATTAAATGTGAGGATTATCGGACGCAACTTGCTCGGAGGAATCAAAAATTTGAAATGCCCTTAACTTTTTAGAAAATGAAATTAGGATGTTGGAAATGGAAGCTCATTTAGGCTCTAACGAAGCTCTAACGTTGGACACCAATTTCATCCAAAAATTCTTAAAAATAACGAAAATAGAAAATCATATCTGTGCCCCCTCCCCAACTGTTTCGCGAATAACTCCGCGACGGTTGAGGCTCAAACGAAAAAAATGGAAGCTCATTTAGGCTCTAACGAAGCTCTAACGATTGACACCATTTTCACCCCAAAATTCGATTTGGGGGGGCCAACGTGTCTACAGCCCCCCCAAATTTTTTCGCGATTATCTTCGCGACGGTTGAGGCTCAAACGAAAAAAATGGAAGCTCATTTAGGCTCTAACGAAGCTCTAACGATTGACACCAAATTCACCCCAAAATTCGATTTGGGGGGGCAGCGACATGCACCTCAGATAAACTCATTTTTTAAGTAACGAAATGCGCTAGAATTATGCAAAGTATTGTTCTATAGTAAGGTAACATTTTACCCACAATAATAACTCGCTATCTACACATTCGTGCAGTTTGTCGGCAGCCTATCCTATAAAGAAATAGAATCTCGTTAATCCATTCATGCGCGTCCGTCAGGACCGAAAGCATCGGTTTCAATATCGATTTGTGGAAAAACTATACCGGTGTTAGCTTTTATACTTGGGTGCTAGCTGGTGCTAGCTATAAGGATTCGGTAGCTAGCTTTTGGAGAAAAAATATTAACTGGGGGGGGCCAACTTAACGTTAAGTTGGCCCCCCCCGGTTTCAGTTGCGGTTTGTGGAAAAACTATAACGGTGCTAGCTTTTATACTTGGGTGCTAGCTGGTGCTAGCTATAAGGATTCGGGAGCTAGCTTTTGGAGAAAGAATATTAACTGGGGGGGGGCCAACTTAACGTTAAGTTGGCCCCCCCCCGGTTTCAGTTGCGGTTTGTGGAAAAACTATAACGGTGCTAGCTTTCATACTTGGGTGCTAGCTGGTGCTAGCTATAAGGATTCGGGAGCTAGCTTTTGGAGAAAAAATATTAACTGGGGGGGGGGCAACTTAACGGACCCAAAAGAAGGTCTTATCGCGAGAAATCTGGATACGCAATTGAATACAATAAAATGCTTCGAAACTTCCTATTAACAAATACGGAAATCTAAACTGAAAGGAGATCTAACAATGGAACTATTACCAATGGGAAAAATATCAGCGAAAATCTATAGATTTAATCGTCGAAGATTGAATGTATTGCGGTTAACCACATAAAAATTAAAATCCAGACACGATTCCAATGAATGCTATAGATGAGGTGCTTCTCCCTTGGGCTAAGTCGAAAGAGGAACCTTCGAATCTATTGAGGAACGAAGTTGAAATTGAAACCATGCTGGAAGATATGAACAGGTCTCTTCAAGACCTCACTTCTTTTCTCGACGATTCGGGTGTCAAAACTGTGACCCCTACAGAGACTTTTAACTTTTTACTGAACAAACTCCTTTCGGATGATGATAAGACAACAACTCATTGGTGGATCACAACAACACGACAGGACAGGTCCATATACAGGGGTCCTTCCTTAAGAAGGTCTATCCTCTACCGGGTTATCAGGACTGTCCTCTTGAATCTACTCAATGTTTGCTAAAAATTAGGTTATTTTCCTAAATTTCGGCAAACAGGCGAACTCAGAATTTAAGGATCCTACGGAAGACCTTGGAAACGTTAAAAACTATAGACCCATTACCCTTCTTCCAGTAATGGGGAAAATCTTTAAAAAAGTCATTCGATCCAGATTACTTGAAGATTGTGTTCAGTTTCATTCTTCAAAATAATTTGGATTTGCAGCAGGAAAGTCTTACTATTTTGTGCATTAGAAGAGTATTTTAGGACGGTTCAAAATTCTACTAGCAAAATAGCATCCATATTTTTTTTTATATCAATGGGGCCTTTGATAATCTTTGGTGGCCTGGCCTATTTAGGTCTCTAAGGACTCGTAAGAATGTCCAGCTTCTCCTCATGTTGCTCATAAAATCTTCTGAATAGAAGAATTTTCTTGAAAACCGAATATATAGTCGTATGGAAAAAACTGACCAAGGGCTGCCTGCAGGGATCGGTCGTTGGTCCTATTCTTTGGAATTCGTATCTCGATAGTTAAAATAATATAAAAAGATATAGAAACAGTTTATAAATAAATAATAAACATATCATAATTAATGGAATTCAATTAATATTTTATTTTTACAATGGCAATTTGTTAAATTTAATCAAATTTTATTATATGTGAATTTATGTGTGTGTACAAGTGAAAGACTGCCCTTTATTTGCAAACTAAAGAATTACAATTTTCTGTTTCAGAATTTTAATGATGATTAAATGATACTTTGGATTAAATGTTTATAAAAAATTTTGGGGTTCAAATTAGGGGATGATTTTGTAATACGACAATATTTACCAAGTTTCAAATATTCTAAACAAAACTTTTTATTGCTGATTTTCCTCAATGATCACCCTTCTGGGAATAGGACCTTTTCACTATTTTCGTAGTATTCGCAAGTTTAATAGTAATATAGTAATAATATATTGTCATATTCTGAAATTGAGGACCAAAATAAAATAAGAAAAACCTCAACTCAAACAATAAAATTATTGATCTTGCTAAAATTATAGTTTTGCAAACCTTCCAATTTGGAAATCGTTCACGTAAGCTCTGTGAATCAGTGAGTGAGTGGTCGGTAACGGGAATCTCGTTAATCCATTCCTGAGTGTTAATTTTGGTCTAACATAATTAGGAAGTAATAAGAAATTACAAAAGTACCATTTTACATGTTAAAGTCTTATAACCGCGAACTAACTTTATTTAGAAACATATTAACATAACCTAACCTTTTAATGTTTTTTTAAAGAAATATTTAAAAAATTGTTGAATATGCGATGATTCATGTCTAATATCAACATTTTATTTCAACTTTTTTCGAGATTTTATGGGGGACATTATAGTATCGTGAGAAATTCTAAATAATAAAAATAAATTAGTAGGTAATTACTATTAAAATTTATAAAAAAAAATTAATAAATAATTGATCGTTTGAAAATTTGATTTCACCTTCATTTATAGGAATAAGTAAAGAGGACAACTTTTCTATATGAATATGATACGAAAAATATTTTACATATTAATTATATTTATTTAATTTAATTTTATACTAAAATTCAAGAAAAACTAAATGTTGAACAAATTATAGCTTTTTTTTCTTCTGAATATTATACTTCCTACTTCTTTGCTTTAAAATTGAATTAAAATTGCTTGTAAAATTATTTTTACCTGTGACCATGAAATTCAAATTTGGTTATAGCCCCATAAATGCAACAGGTCTTGATTAACAGTGTAGGAGAATTATTATTATAATAATATTCCTCAATGAGAATCCTTCTAAGCTCGAATAATATACTTCCGTAATTCGCTATTCTTTTACTAATTACAAAGAAATTGCACAAAGAAATTTTTTTAAAGGGAAATTTGGATACATGATATCTTAGTTTTCAATTTTTAAAATTAAAAAAAAAATTAATAAAAGAAAAAAATAAAAAAATTTTTAATTCAAAACAGTTAAAACTTGAGAAGCAAGTGGCCTTTGTTAAAATAAGATGTACTTTTGTGGAATTTTCTTGAGTAATACGCGAAATAACAGTAAATTACACAAAATTCCGCTTTCGAGCTTTGAAGAATTTCTCATAAAATTCCGTGTGCCATATGAAAAAAATGTATAGGAATATTTTCCACTACAATTTTCGCGTACTTGAATTTTCTAAATTACTTAATTTTTTTTTGATAATAAAATCAAAAATTATTAGATTTATGTGCTCATATTCGAACGAAGTTCGGAAGGCACGTCAAGACGGTGGTCCTCCTAGGTTAGTGAATTGCCATCATTAACATAAGTAGCTTGCTGAGCTGATCTTCAGATGTGCCTGTATCCTGGTTTTTTATGTGTACCAGGATACAGGCACATCTGAAGACCAGCTCAGCAAGCTACCTATGTATACCAGATGTAAAGCAATTATATGCTCATAGTACTCACACTGCCAAGTAAGCGACGCAGATGTTGGAAATAACAGACCTTATGGCCTAAACTTCTGGGAAAGGTAGAAGAAGATTATGATTTACGATAACTTTAAATGAAATTGTTTCTGTTTCACAATGTAAAATGCGAAAACACTGTTGCCCATTATGATAATTATAATTATAAGCAATTCGTAACTGCAACTTGACCTTTGATAAGTTTGCGTAACACCCACACAAGGTGTAAATGGTCAATTAGACCAGCAATGGTCAACTTAAATCGTATGATCGATTATAATCGTATTAAAATAGTAAACCAATAAATTTGGTGTATAGAACGCAATAATTTTTAGGCACCAGACAGTCAGGTACTATTTTAACGTGGAGTGTTTGTTTTATAATGCTTCAAAAAACTTTAGACCAATTTTTATCATTTACCAACCCTGTGAATGTCGACACCCATAAGTTCGTACCTGCCAAATTTGAGGCTGATAGAATAAAAATTGCGACCACAGATCACAATTTGAAAGTGATCGAATGAAAAAGGAAGCCTCCACTTCGCTCCACTATTCTCAAAATATCTATTATTATGTAATACAATTAATATTGAATTAAAATAATATTTTTTGTAGTACATAAGTATACTTATTGGTATTATTGCTATCAAATTAATTAAAAATAATAATTATGTTGTATTTTTCCAAAGAAAACAATGCTTATAAACAAAATCGACATAACAATTAAGATAATAGAAACAATATAAAACAAAAGAAAATTAAAAATAGATATAGACTAAAGATAATTTTTAGTTCAGTTCAGTTGGTGTTCTTTGTACATTGTTTTTATATTGGATTACCTACATATTTTTAAACTAATATTTTTATCACAGGTGAAATGAATTCAAAATTTAAATTAATAATAATTATTTTTTTTTAGTTGAACAGGAAACTGATTTCGCACTTGAATTAAATTTTATCTCAATGATTACAAATTCGCAACTATAATAAAGAAACATTAAGGGCCTCTTAAAGGTAGCGGTGCGCTATTAATTAATCGCAATTCGACAAATTTGTTCTTTTACGCCGCTTGGAACTAACAAGGGGAGGGCCAGGTATGGTTATCACCGATTTGCACCATTCTCATCAGGACTTCGTGGAATGGTACAAATATCGAACCCTTCCCTTGTAAGTCCCAATTGTAACATCTCAAAAATCTAAATAAATGCAATATGGTCTTTGAACCGAGGTTAATTATTGGAAAAGCAATAAAAATGTGACCTTATACTTCTGTGGTATGGCATTTATTTTAGCAAAACGAAACGTAAACCAGGCACTTCCTACTTGAATTGTTACAAGATAAGACACTTAAATGCGCAATATCCATTATATAGGGTGTTTTTTTAGCTGCATGAGAACTTCAAAATGAAATAAAACATTAAAAACCTGACGGAATGTTTTGGTTATAATTTTTTTATGAAAGTACAGTTAAAGGCATTTATGATTTGAACATGACTTCCGGCATGTGACCACCACGACTAATGGTTACGAAGCGCATCCGTTCAGTCCAATTTTTGACCACTTTTTCCAATATTTCTGGCTTTATTTAATAAATGGCTTGCTGAATATTAGCCTCCAATGCTTCTAGAGTTGTTGGTTTGTTAGCATAAACCATGGATTTAACATACCCCCACAGAAAATAATCCGGAGGTGTCAAATCACACGATCTTGGAGGCCAATTGATAGGACCACGTTTTGAAATAATGTTGTCACCAAATTGTCCTTTCAATAAATTGATGGTTTCGTTGGCTGTGTGGCACGTAGCACCATCCTGTTGGAACCATAAGTTGTCAATGTTTAGGTCCATTTCCCCAGCCCCCCCCATTTCGAATTTTGGAAAAATTTTTGTGTCATTCGTTTGTGCATCGTTTGTGTAGGTTTGTGCAAACATTTTTTTCGTTTGTGCAATCTCCGTTCGCGAATTATTTAAGAAACAAGTTTGGGGGGCTGGGGAAATGCCAGCCCCCCCCATTTCGATTTTTGCATAAAATTTTATGTTAATCGTTTGTGCATCGTTTGTGTACGTTTGTGCATTCAAAATTTTCGTTTGTGCAAATACCGTTCGCGAAATATTTACAATTTTAGTGGGGGGGGCTGGGGAAATGCCAGCCCCCCCCATCGCGAATTTTGGGTCAAATTTGGTGTCAGTCGTTTGTGCATCGTTTGTGTACGTTTGTGCATTTATTATTTTCGTTTGTGCAAGCACGGTTAGCGAAATATCGTTAATTGAAATTTCCGCGATCATTTCTCCAGCCCCCCCCCATTTCGATTTTTGACATTTTTTTGGTGTCATTCGTTTGTGCATCGTTTGTGTACGTTTGTGCAATAATTGTTTTCCTTTATGCATTCACCGTTCGCGAATTGTTTAACAAATCAATATTTGTAAATCTCCGAGCAACAGTCGCCATAGTGTCTTAAGTTAGATCAACTTGAAATTAAAATTCCTGTTATGGTGTCAAATGTACATGTATTGAGAAAGTGTAATTTCGATTGTAAATGTTTCTTACACCTTTAAGATCTAAAAAAATACCATTTTGTAATCAGCCACTGACATTTACTCAGGGGCGGCTCTAGCAAGATTTTCAGATAGTGCGAGATTTCATATTGACTAAAGGTAATATACGTTTCTACATTAATAATAACTTGGATCTACGAAAGGTTAGTAGTATATAGTAGTATTTTGGATGAGATACAATAGCAGTAACATGAATTTAGTCTCCTAAGGGGGGGGGGAGGGTGCAAAATGAGATCTCACGCTACCTGAAAATATTGCTTAGGTCGAGCATAACTAAAGGTTCTGTCATAGTATTATTAAAAAATGGTACTTTTTTAGATCTAAAGCCGGTATGACACAACATTAAATTTTGCATACATTTTCTCAATACTTCTATATTAAACACCATAACACGAATTTAATATTTTCAAGTTTAGCTAACTTAAGACACTATGGCGACTGATGCTCGGAGATTTACAAATATTTATTTGTTAAACAATTCGCGAACGGTGAAAGCAAAAACGAAAAAAATTATTACATACACGTATACAAACGGTACACAAACGAAAAACACAAAAATTGATCCGAAAATCGAAGTGGGGGGGGGGAGAAATTATTGTCGTTTTTTCAATTGAAGATATATCGCAAACCGTGCTTGCACAAACGAAAATAATAAATGCACAAACGTACACCAACGATGCACAAATGATTGCTACCAATTTTGACAAAAAAAGTATTTGCACAAACGAATGACACAGAAATTGGTCAATAATTACCCCCCCCCCATTTCGATTTTTGAATTAATTTTCATTTCTTTCGTTTGTGTACCGTTTGTTTACGTTTGGGTAATAATTTTTTTCTTTATGCATTCACCGTTCGCGAATTAATAAAAATTTAATGTCGTGTCATACGGGCTTTAAAGGTGCAATTATTCACAATCGAAATTACACTTTCCCAATACTTCTACATTTAACACCATAACACGAAATTAAATTTCAAGTTAAGCTAACTTAAGGCACTTTGGCGACTGTTGCTCGGAGATTTTCAAATATTTATGTGTTAAACAATTCGCGAACGGTGAATGCATAAAGAAAAAAATTATTACCCAAACGTAAACAAACGGTACACAAACGAAAGAAATGAAAATTAATTCAAAAATCGAAATGGGGGGGGGGTAATTATTGACCAATTTCTGTGTCATTCGTTTGTGCAAATACTTTTTTTGTCAAAATTGGTAGCAATCATTTGTGCATCGTTGGTGTACGTTTGTGCATTTATTATTTTCGTTTGTGCAAGCACGGTTTGCGATATATCTTCAATTGAAAAAACGACAATAATTTCTCCCCCCCCCCACTTCGATTTTCGGATCAATTTTTGTGTTTTTCGTTTGTGTACCGTTTGTATACGTGTATGTAATAATTTTTTTCGTTTTTGCTTTCACCGTTCGCGAATTGTTTAACAAATAAATATTTGTAAATCTCCGAGCATCAGCCGCCATAGTGTCTTAAGTTAGCTAAACTTGAAAATATTAAATTCGTGTTATGGTGTTTAATGTAGAAGTATTGAGAAAATGTATGCAAAATTTAATGTTGTGTCATACCGGCTTTAGATCTAAAAAAGTACCATTTTTTAATAATACTATTACAGAACCTTTAGTTATGCTCGACCTAAGCAATATTTTCAGGTAGCGTGAGATCTCATTTTGCACCCTCCCCCCCCCCCTTAGGAGACTAAATTCATGTTACTGTTATTGTATCTCATCCAAAATACTACTATATACTACTAACCTTTCGTAGATCCAAGTTATTATTAATGTAGAAACGTATATTACCTTTAGTCAATATGAAATCTCGCACTATCTGAAAATCTTGCTAGAGCCGCCCCTGAGTAAATGTCAGTGGCTGATTACAAAATGGTACTTTTTTAGATCTTAAAGGTGTAAGAAACATTTACAATCGAAATTACACTTTCTCAATACATGTACATTTGACAGCATAACAGGAATTTTAATTTCAAGTTGATCTAACTTAAGACACTATGGCGATTGTTGCTCGGAGATTTACAAATATTGATTTGTTAAACAATTCGCGAACGGTGAATGCATAAAGGAAAAAAATTATTGCACAAACGTACACAAACGATGCACAAACGAATGACACCAAAAAAATGTCAAAAATCGAAATGGGGGGGGCTGGAGAAATGATCGCGGAAATTTCAATTAACGATATTTCGCTAACCGTGCTTGCACAAACGAAAATAATAAATGCACAAACGTACACAAACGATGCACAAACGACTGACACCAAATTTGACCCAAAATTCGCGATGGGGGGGGCTGGCATTTCCCCAGCCCCCCCCACTAAAATTGTAAATATTTCGCGAACGGTATTTGCACAAACGAAAATTTTGAATGCACAAACGTACACAAACGATGCACAAACGATTAACATAAAATTTTATGCAAAAATCGAAATGGGGGGGGCTGGCATTTCCCCAGCCCCCCAAACTTGTTTCTTAAATAATTCGCGAACGGAGATTGCACAAACGAAAAAAATGTTTGCACAAACCTACACAAACGATGCACAAACGAATGACACAAAAATTTTTCCAAAATTCGAAATGGGGGGGGCTGGGGAAATGGACCTTCAATGTTTAGCTCTTGAAGTTTTGGAAACAAAAATGTATTGAGCATGTGTCGATATCTCACACCATTCACCGTAACGGTAGCTCCTTCCTCATTTCGAAAGACATATGGACCAATGATGCCGTTGGCGTGTATTCCACACCAAACAGTCAATTTTAATGGATGCAATGGAGTCTCAAGATAATGTCCCGGATTGGTCTCACTCCATATACGGCAATTTTGTTTGTTCACATACCCATTTAACCAGAATGTGCCTCGTCACTGAACAAAATTTTACGGTAAAAAAATGGATCCATTTCCAATTGGTTGTGAGCCCAATTTGGTAGCGTTGTTCAATGGTCATTCTATGCATTATCAAATGCCAAACCTTGGTAAACACAAATGTCAAAAAACTGTTTCCATAACAATCTTGGTTCAATTGTTATCCCTATTGAAAGTTCTCATGCAGCTAAAAAAACACCCTATATTATTCAATGTAACTAAAATTAAAGGTAAATTATTTAAATTAAAAGATTAAAAGTTAATAAATGCTTACGAATTACGATAAATCTCACCAAAAATATTTGCATCACGAACTGATTCTATCTAAACGTACAATTTTTTAACTATTTCTTTGGATAATTTAACAATATGATTTTCTTCCTTTATTCTTACTTTTAGTGAATATTTCCTGGTGTTCATTAGAATTATCTATTGTTGTTTACCAGGAAAGCTCCAGAGTAAAGGACTTTACGAGATATCACACTTTGAAGCTGAAAATAAGGGCTAGCCTCCCTTAAAATTGCCATAGTGTAAGATTAAGCTGACGATTGTTACTATTATAGTTATTCCTTTTTTGCAGTGTTCCTAATTTGGCAGTACTTTTTTATGCTTTATTACTAAATAACATAAATTAAGAGTAAAAAAGTTCCTGGATACACAAAACTAATTTAATTTTAATGAAAAGGAAATTTAATTGTTGCAATATTTAAATTAACGCGATTGTAGTAGGAAGTACAAAAATGCGATGAAAATGATAAAATTAAATTAAATTTTGTTTGGGGCGTTTATTAGTTTTTAAGTAAATCCGAAACTATCTAAAAATATAAATATCTAACAGTTCATCAAACTCAAATTAAAGCTTTTGTTTTCGCTATTATAAATATTAATTAAAATTTAGAGAAAGTCTAATTAATAGTCACTTATCCTACTTTAATTTCAAATCAACTTCAGTTCAGGTGTTTTATCTCTTGATTTGGATAAATAAGGAGCCGGTATAATATTGTAAACAATTAGCGAACAAACGAAGTTTGTTGTTGATTATCATTAATTAAACAATTAAGTCGTAATAATCAGTAGGCTTCCACTTAAAATTGCAACTGTTGTGTAGGTAAATAAGCCTGGTTTGATGTACCCAATTTCCTTTATTTACTATGTATATTTGCAAAAACTAAATGAGATAATGGCAACACTTTAAAAGTGTGGCCAAATATTTAAAGTACTAAAAATAAAAGAGGCCTGCTTATAACGCTCCATCACAACTTTTTGAAAAGTATGCTATTCCTGAATGCGCAGCTCGAGCTTCCGTTCCTTCGGTCCCGGGTCGATCCAGTTCTTAAAATTCGTGGTGCCCTCGAAGATTACTTAAAAGGGGTGGGAGTAAAAAAAATAATTTTTCCTACAAAACTTGCTTATTTCTTAAAGATCTTTTCAACGATACCATTTTTGGCCTATGGTGCCATTTACAATTATGAAGTTGTTGAGTTTCTGGAGCAAACTACTAGGGATGCCGACCTTTCCGAGAAAAAATAATATCACCATTCAATTCTTTATTACGGCTTTTATAATAAATTTTTTTAAATATCATATTATATGAATTGCTTATACAAATTAAAATACTTCCTGAAGAATTTCGATAAGATTTTTGTGAAATTTCACTTATAATTAGAAATAATTATAATTATCTTAATTTACATTACAAATTTTTTAAATATAACAAAGTGCACATAAACATATTCCCTTTCACTGTAATCGGTGTTTACGTTATGCTAAAGTGTTGCTGATAAAATCATGTTTTTCACGAGGTCCTCGGTGATTTTCTAAAGAAAAAATTACTTGGGATATCGAAGAATGTCGATCGAAATTATATTGTATCTATGCTAAATTTTTTAAAGCAAACGGTTTTTTGGTGTAATGCAAAACTAATGTCAAAACTAACGGTATGACTTGATCATGACTTTTTTTGTAATAGTTTAACTAATTTAGAAATATGATAATTCATAGATAAGACGGTCGGATGGTGGTCGAATAAGTAGACTATGAACGCTAAATGCCCGGTTCGAATCCGGGTGAAGTAAGAACTTTATTCTGGCCGTCTCTCTGGTCCTCCAGGTTGGGGGTTCTACGTCGGGCTTGCTCCTCGTCTAGGTAAAAAATGTAAAATGCTAACAAACCAAACACCAATTCGCAAGGTTGGTAGTTGGGCTCGGATAACGTTGTAATGCGTTTCAAAAACAGATTATATTATCATCATAATTCATATTTAAAAATTTTTTTTATTACGATCACTAAGAAGTTAAACAGACAGACAGACAAGTAGTTCATGTTTTAAACTCAAGGGTATTATTTATTAATCAGTATATTGTTCATAAAATTGTTATACCGATATTGGTATATGCTTTTATATTTTGGTAGTACGTGACTTTTTGCGTAGATATACCGGCAAAATTAAGATTAAAATATAAAAAATATTTTGGGGAAAAATTAGTTTGGTTACACTAAAACTTAATAAATTTGCCATTTTGAAAAACAGAATGTATAATTCCAGAGGGCAGGGGGGTGTTCCAAATGCCCTCCATCAGTTTACAGACCTGCTGGGAGGAGTAATTGACTTACAACGGCAGAATATTGTAAATTTTATGATGTGGAAACATAAAAAATTAGATGATAAAATTGCGCCACCGGGCGGAATTTAAAATATTTTAGGGACAGCTTCGTGCGAGGTTGACGGAAGTCTTCCCCAATAGTTAGCAGAAGTTAAAAAAATCACTTAAAAATGTACAACTTTTGATTGATCTTGCCAAATTACTGTTAACAAAATATTCGTTTTGCTGTATAATAAATTGCTAGAAAGCTCCTCCTCGTCTGTCAAGAATGTCAAGAATCATAGAAAACGGTCCAAACGGCAATTATAAAACAAAATATTTGCGCATCATTACAAATAAGGTTTTCAAAAGCCAATTTTTCAAAATTTGGGTTGTCCGGAGGCGTCTTACGATTTACAAACGATTTACAACATTTCATTGGCTCCCATACTGGCATAACACACCCCACCAAAAGTTGATAAATATAAGGTGTCCACTTGATGAAATGCTTTTTAGTATTAATAATACGTACAACTTCACAGGTAAACAATAGATTTTTTGGAGTACGGCTCCCTCACGCCATCTGGTGTGCTGTCGGTGGTGGGCTCTACAGATCTTTTATTCTATGGCGCTTGGGCACACAGGATTTAAATAGGTACTAACAACTCTTTCATAACACAATGGTTTTAACACCACCGTGCCGCTAGAGGCGCACTTGTGCAATATTAGTCTATTGTATTTGGAAATACGTACTTTTCATCGCAATGGATGTGTCTACCCTTGAAGATGTTGTTACCGTTTTTCGTTGCGACAATTACGCTTGTTACCTAAAAACAAGCTGCTGGGTTTTATGGAAAGAGGTTCTTTTTAGAATCAAAAATACTTGGAAAGGGTTACTGATTTAACGACGTTGGCATCTCGCTTTTCTTTGGAACTCGTCGTAGGTGGATGTATTGCCAAACACTAAACTAATTAAAAACATCCCCCTAGGGCCTTCCAACTCGGCAAATTGTGCTACTAGGAAGGGATAAATCTCGCTTTTTTTTGCAACTCTGGCAGAGGTGGTTGTATTGCCAAAATGGCTCTCATTCTCTGCACGCTCTAGAGCCATTTTTGGGAACACTAAACTTATTATAAACATCCCCCTAAGGCCTTCCAACTCGGAAAATTGTGTTACTGGAAAGGGGGTGAATCTCGCTTTCTTTACTGCAAATTTAAGCTAGAAATACGTTTAAAATGTTAACTGCACGACGGAGTAGGTACAACTAGGAGCGCTCGCGCAGTCCGAAATCACTAAATGCGTATTTTCGCGAGGCATAAAAGTTAACCAAAAGTGACCAAAACTAACCGGTGTCATTTTCGCGACGAACGATTAGAGGGGAGGTAGTTTTTGGTTAAAAAGTTACCCAACCAAAGTTAACCAAAGACGACCGCTCAAAATCAGTGGTTACTTTTTGCGGTTGCTTTGCTAGTACACCATGTGCGCCACAATTTAAATTTTAAAGTTGGAAGTGGTTCTAAACGTTCTAAAGACGAGGATTTGAGGTTATGTTAAATTAGAAATTGTGGTGGGAGACTAACCAAAGTTGACCAAAAGTAACCGAGCGGTACTAACCGGGATCCTCGCGAAAATACACTTCTAAAGACGAGGATTTGAGGTTATATTAAATTAGAAATTGTGGTGGGGGACTAACCAAAGTTAACCAAAAGTAACCGAGCGGTACTAACCGGGATCCTCGCGAAAATACGCTTTAAGTGTAAGACTAGCTCAGAGCATACGGACGGAGAATAGAATGCCCGTGACGTACGAAAATCGAGCGAAAATTGGCAACTTTAAAATCGATTATTGGTCAAACTAATCGATATACGACATTCATCCTCACCTTAATCGCTTCATTTTCATGTTTTCTATCTAAATCCGTTGAGTTTTCTTTAATAAATTTAATATCTTCGAGGCCCGTTTACTTAATTACTATCCAAGTTTATTACTATACAGAGGCCAAATTTACAATTTGTCATGTTTTGTGATCCCTCCTAAGCATGTGCGCTTTTTATGGATGACCATTATAAATATTTATGAAGGATTGTAATTCCTTGTGTGGTCGAAATATCGAACAACTATAACCTAAAAAAGTATTATGGTCTAATTTCCTCTCAGTGAGGTTGAAGGTTGAGCAACCACATCAATCACCATACTAGGTATCACTTTCTTGCCAAAGTTAAGTCTTCAACAGCAACAATAGCCTGCTTGATTTCCAATATAGGAAAACCGAAGTCTACCATGAAAAGGGTGTCAGCAGTGGTCACAGAAGCGATCATGTTATAATCAGCCCCGTTATGGTACACGGCCCTTGACATCCAAAGAAACCGCGAATGGCTTCTTAAAACCTGGCTCCGCTAGTATTGGCAGGCCAGAGAAATGGCGAGAACCCACTCCGGACAAGTGCGTGCAGAAGCCCGAGAAGATACACTGGACAAGTTGTAGAGCAGGTGGGCAGACTCAGGGACTGGCCGATGGACAAGGAGGCTCATACCCCACATCCACAAATGGGTTTCCAGAGGGCACTGTGAGATGAACTTCCACCTAATACATCCACGGCGTGGATGCGTCGCAGCATACCATCTTCAACTGCATGAGATGGGAGCCAAAACGGTGGCAGCTATGCTCTAAAGCCGCGAAAACTGGGCTTTAATTAAAGATCTAATGGCTGAAATGAAGCAGCTGAGCGTAAACTGAAGCCTCTGCACGTCTAAGCCAGCAAGCATATGAATCATCACAAGAAACATTATGCAAAGGAGGTAAAAAACCAGAAAAGCATTCAGAACAGAAAGAAATAATAGATTAAATACCCCCCCCCCCAACTGTAAAAGTTAATGCCGGAAGGCGGATCCGTACCGCAAAGGGGGGAAGGAGGGAGTGCAAGTCTGACACTATCGTCGTAGATGGTGACGGTGTCTCGTACGAGATTTCCTCCTATCTGGAAAACGTAAAAAAATTATCGTATCCAATATCCCGATAAGTTTTCTTATACTAATTATATGGCTCGATGAGATTCCGTTTTTTTACTTATTTACGTAAAAAACCTTTAATTTTTTTTTATAAAATTGATATGTAATATAATTTGAAATTGGAATGTCAAATTTAAAATTCTATTACTAAAAATTAAATTGTTGTAAATAAATATTGGTTTGAACGGAACAGATTATTCTAAAGTTTTAAGTTATAATTTTGCAATGACTATAATTTTTCAATAAATTGGAAAACAACGGCAACATTGAACAATATAAACGAGATTGTATGCTTTTTTGAATATTGAATCATTCAAACTTTGTTGATTGCATTGCTTTGTTGTATGAATTAGTATTTCAGTTGGCGTCAGAAGTGCTGTTGAAACCTGATATTAAAATGACGCTTAAATGACATTTTAAATTAATAATAATTAGTGACGGTTTTTTCCTCCAAAAGAAGAGATTTGAACAACTGTACACAGGATAAGTGCATAATTTAACGGATACCAACAAGAAACACAAAATAATGAACAGATTTTGTAATACGAAGACGTCCATGTCGTGATTGAGCAGAGCAGCCATTCTGGACAAAGGCAGAGTGCAGGCAGGTCGCTTGTAACTGCCTCATGCACATTTTCCAGTCTAAAGTGATAAAATTTGAGTGATATCATAATAATTGAAAGTGCTTTATTCGACGTCACTGTAATAAATTGTAAACAGATATTCCGCAATTATGATATGTTATTATATAATAAAAAGAAAAATAAAAAAAAATCTACAAATTGGAAAGAATAATAATAAATTATAATCCCAATTTTATAGATTAGTAGAGGACAATATAATATTTTCAAAGAGGATATATACAAAGGGAACCACCTAGTACTAAATATTGAAATAATTGTTCTCTAAAACTTTTAATTTAACAGATGGCTTTCCTGCGCCACCTGGTGGTCAGACCTATTGTTTAATATGAACACTAAACCGTAGAAAGTGTATAATAATATATTTCAAGTGCAAAGAAGTATTATAATATTATAACAATATAAGTATTTAGTAAAATTATTGTTAATAACCAAAATTATTAAATAACCGATACTGATAGGAAAGCTGACATTTGAAATGTTACAGATTTTTGGTTAATTAACTTAATTAAGTTTTAGAAATCTTGTTTCAGATATGGCATGTTACTAGTCAATTTTGAAAACGTTTATATCCGCGTGGTGAGGTCATTAAAAAAGGTGTGACTTATTGAATTTAAATTGTTTGATTTGTAGTGATAAATAAAATTGAGTTAAGATTACTATAATTAATTATAAAGTTTTTATTACTCTTAATTTTCGTTGTTAGAATTTCAGCCTTCAACTTGATTCGCTATTCTGACTACAATATTTTATTGTGATTTGAAAAAGTTATAAAATTAGAATAAATTATTCAAAAATAATTAATCTAATTAACTACAATGCTTTTTTATTGGAAAAAATGTGGAAGAAAAACTGTTAACGTTGGTCAATGAAAAGAAAAATGCAACATTTTGCACTGTATAATAAATTACTTTCAATATAACTCAATATAATCCTTAGCCCCCCCCCCTACTTTAATGATACTCTATCTAGATTCTAGACAAATTTATATTATTTTATTGTGATTTAAAAAAATTATAAAATTAAAATAAATTATTCGAAAATATTTTTTAATCTAATCAACTACATAGCTTTTTTATCGGAAAAAATGCGGAAGAAAAACTGTGAACGATGCGATGGTCAATAAAATAAAAAAGCAACATTTTACACCGTATAATTACTTTCAATATAACTAAAATAATAAAAAACGGTTGTCTATTTATCTTCAATAAGCAAAAATTAATCCCACTACTAAACAATATTATCATATTGGACTCCGAGACTTCGAGCCCCCCAATATCTTAACAGTTTCTAGCGGTCAGGGCCGAGAGCAAAACATACAAACAGCATGCAAATATTCGTCTAAAATTTTCGTTTAAAAATTTGAATGTAGTGATTTAGTTTAATTTTCTTTCTACGCGATGCCAGTTCCTAAAAATTTCGGTTAGTTTTGTAAAATTTTAACTTTGTGCAACCAAAATGCAACGAGTTTTAGTTTACATTTTGACTTTTGTGCTAATTTTGGTGAAAGAAATAAAGTGCGAAAGTAAGTTACAATTTTTGAAAATTTTTGTGAAAATTTAGCAAAAAAAATTAAACACGTGTGATTAAATCTTTCGTTAAGAAGTGTTAATAAATTAATAATTATAATAATTAATAAGGGTCAAAATTAATAGTAGCCTTGAGAAGGTCGAGGTATCTAATTATAATTTATCAATTAGTAACACTAAATTAAGTAATGCGTGATGCTGGTACTATCAAAATCACTTTGCACTTGACAACTTAGAAGATTAGAAAAAAAGAGGGGGGAGTAACCAATGTTTGTACTGTTACTAGAAATTTGCTCATAATAATAAAAAAATTCGTCTAGCGGTAAAATGAAAGTTGAATATTTTTCGATTATTATTTGAACTTCGTTATAGAAAATTATAAATTCGTTTCAATAAAAGTTCTCTAAATTTCATTCCCTTCAAGCCCTCAAATATTGCAACTATTTCATTATTTTACTGCTTTTATCACACAAATGCTACCACGAGGAAAATAAAAAGAGCAAAAAATACCATTTTTTACTGATTTTCCCAAAACTAAAAATCGTGGATATAAAATAATATAAAACCGAACGACATTCTCTTACAGAAAGGAAAATTTCTCCAGCGTAAACTTTCCATCTCGTCGGATTATGGAAGTAGACTACGATTGATGTTTGATAAACAACAAATTTTCAAAATAATTTTTAATAATTCCGTTACTATTGCTTCGTTCTGCAATTAAAATTCTCTCATGGGCCCATGGGTTTAGAACTACTGCATTTAGGTTATTTTTTAATTTTAATTTAA
The DNA here is from genome assembly GCA_958510855.1 of Rhagonycha lutea. Classification (NCBI taxonomy): domain Eukaryota; kingdom Metazoa; phylum Arthropoda; class Insecta; order Coleoptera; family Cantharidae; genus Rhagonycha; species Rhagonycha lutea. Next base: position 17,255,566 of record OY294041.1, on the reverse strand, counting down.
TTCAGATTCTCAAAACAAAAACTTTTTAGTTTTATTTGCAATATCTAACCCTGTAATATTGCGACTAACTTTCAAATTTCCCACCCATCTTCTCTCAAGTTTCATATTTGGATGGGTAACCCGTCAGGGAACAAGTACCAATAATTAAGCACAAAATTTACTTACAAGTTAAAAATAACTGTCTTTGACGCCAATTTTAGAAAAATTACAACAATAATGTTAAACGATAACATTGTACCTACTACGTATAATTTATTACTTTATGTAGTAATGATTTCTACTTGAATAATTAAGTTGCACTTAATGAATAAAGCGTAGTTATCAAATCAGGTAGTCTTTTTTTACATTATTGTTAATGGAAAAATAATGTTTTTCTTAATTTTTTAAAACAATTTTATTTTTCAAGAAAAGCATTTATCGAATTATATGGAATTAAAACAATTTATATACATACTATAGTTGACCTTTCGATAATTAATAATAAATTATTGTTTATCTGACCTAAACTCCGACAATAAGAATTTAAAAAGATTGCTATATGCATTGAAAATTTAAGTATTTAGTAGAAAATAAATTCACGTGTAGTATCCAAATACAAACCTTGCTAGTGGGGGTGCTAATTAAGATCCCCCCTTCACCCCACCAATCCATATTCTAATAGGAATGCATGAAACAAGAAAAAAATTTACTCAATGTGGTCACCCATTCAAGTGCTATCCGCGTGCGATATTGTTTGAGATTAGTGTGGTCAATGTTCAATGCGGTGTGTCCACTATCTCCTGTATTAAATTTAAAAATCATAGAAACGTTGTTTATAGAAGATACGTCAAAGAGGATATAAGATAAAAGGCAACATAATTGAAAACCGTTTTTGAAAATAGAATTCGTAATTTTGGAAAAGCATATTTGGTTTTAAAATATTTAACAAAATACTTTGCGGTACTTTGGCCTCGCACCCAGAAACCAAAAATTACATTATCCTTAAAATTTCATTGAATAATTTTAAATGCAATCGGTACGCACTGTCCCATTGTTATGTTCTAGCAGCAGTAGTGGGGCTATATCGCTTCAGTCTCACTGTGCCCATAAGAAATTCAAGTTAAGATTGTGGGCTAATTATGTTTTCGAATTTTATGACGCCATGAATCACCATATATTTAAATAAATAAATTTCATTGTATAATAAGCACTTTACAATTTATCAAAATAAGCAACATCATCTAACCTAATTTTGAATACAAACAAAATTCAACATCATTCTCAAAAAGTAATTGAGACTGGTAATTTTAACAAATTTAATAAAATTACGGAATCACAATTGAATTAATAATCGACTTTAAATTGACCTTGCAGCTAACAAGCTTAATGCTTGTGATTATAGTACTTACTAAGCATATTGAAGTCATGTTTCTGAAAAGTAAATTAGTTTATACACAAACAGATATATAATTAATGAATAATAATTCAATAATTTAAATTTTATTGATAAGAAAAGGTGTAGCTTTAAATTTCTGGCATTCCTGCGTATTTTAAATTCTATACAGGTAATTAAGCTTCGATGTGTGTCTGAGTTACGTTATACATAACGCAAATCGAATATATTAAGATTCCATAGTAGGTGGGATCATAGTGAACTTTGTTTAAGCGCTGACAAGATTTCATACAGGAGCGTAGTTAGCTTGGAGTGCTAAATTACGTTATAGCCCTATATTGTAGAGCAACATGTGCATATTTGAATAAATGTGTTTAAAATTGTGGAACCAGGGGAAGGGGTACGGAGCAATAGAGACCATAGTGAAAAGTAAAATTGGTAACGATCCTCTAATTTCTAACTGTACTTCTTGTTTGTATATACTTTGATGCGCTTCGTGAGGAAGGTCAGAAACTATTACGAACAGACATTCCAAACACGGCAGTAGGTGATTTTCTCCTCCGCAATTTGACCCCCGATAATTTCACCTCCGATAATGTCATCTCTTGGTAATTAGATCCCCAAATAAATTGGTCTCCGGTATATAATATATGGAATACAAATGAATTCGAGATGTGACGTGGTTGCGTTGTCAAAATCGACTCTTCGCGCCCTCCGCTCCAGTCCCCTACACTCCGGATGTCGGAGCTGCTTTTACTAATTCTGTATTAAGGAAAGATATCCCCTAGACTAGAGCCTAGACCGGTCCTACTCGGCAAAGTGTGCTACTGGGAAGGGGATGGATATCTCCTTTTTTGTAATCGGGTGAGATTACCAGGGGGATCAAATTACCGGGATCAAATTACCGGGAACCGAATTATCGTGTTCGCCCAAACATTACTTCATTTGAGTTTCGGCTAATACATCGATGAAAAATTCTGTTTTTAATAATTAGGTCAAACAGAACTTCAAATGGAATTTCTTATGAAGAATTTTACTCTTAAGCAGATTTTATTGTACTATAGTGATTAAAAATTAAGCAGTTATAATCACATTGTCTTCTGTATCTTATGTCAATTTTTAGTCGACGCAGACGTATACAACAACCAGTGCAGTTTGTCCGTAGATGAAGAATATTTTTTCATACTTTGGGCGAATCAAAGCGTCAAAATCTCGGATAATGGTTAAAAAATATCCTTACCCGTTTTTGGACCTTCCGCCTCTAACACACAAGAAATATGATAGTTAGCCTGCTCTTTTAACCGCTTATCCAATTGAATCCATTGCTGATGAGTGATGACGTCAAAACGCCAATATATAGTCTAACCATACTAAGCGAATTGCAAGCATTGCAGCAATTGCAGAAATTTGCGACCGGATTAGGTCGGCTAGTAAGACCTTTCCCACTCTGAATTGGAATCAACCTACTCTCCAAGCTCTGCCAAATATGCAGGTTGGTACCGGAGCTAATCACTACGCAACTCAAACGCAGATGAGCACGCAGGGCCATACAGATTGCACCTCTCAACATACAGAATATCTACCAATTCAGTCAACCAGATAACGGGTAATGTGGATTCGTCAAGCCAATGAAGCCATACCGATGCAGGCATACCCGAAACGCGTATTGCCTACCGCCTAAAAATTCCGACTACAAAGTCTAACAGCCAGCGACAGACCTCGTTGACTCTTGGGTCTTGGTAAAGCATGCAATGAAGCAAATCATGTGTCCAAGTTTTTTGCTCTCCACACGAACAATGGTCAGTGTCAAGAATGCCACGTATATCCAAGAAGGCGTTCAGATTGCTGTGGTCCGTCAACAGGAAACCGACGGAGTGACCATGATCAAACCATGGGCTCTGGAAGGCAAATGAGACGTCACCGATAAATATTCTTTTCACGCCACTATGATCTGACTTGTGCCAACCGGGTGTATACTGGTCCATAAAGTAATGAAATGGGCCCTAGGTTCCAGTTCCAAAACAAGTCTTCTTGCCAGTTTTGCGCCAGTCTTCTGAAACAAGATTAAAATCCACCTGTCCAGCTTAGGTTAGTGTCAGGAAATGATTTTTTAAAATGGGGGACCGAAGAGTAATGGTGCGATGCCAAGTCGTTGCGTACCCTTCCTTGTGCTGGGGGGTATTCCATACCCCCCAGACCCCCCGGTTTCACACCCATTTCAAGAGATTAAATTTGTTTTCATTTAACAATGTTTTATCTAATTACTCGCCAACTCGAATTGCACAAAAAAAATGACTCGAGTTATTCGAATACAGACCTTACTACTCGACTCGTCACATCACTAGTTGTTATATTATTAGCTCATATTATTATCATTGATAATATTTAATTTTATCTCATTTTTAAGTGTTTTTCTATTTTCTATGGTGGATAAGCCCGCTAAACACCCTAAAATGTAAATAAATGAGCGTTCAACCGAAGGTCTGGGGAGGTAAGGCCAGTGGCGCAAATACGGGCGGGGGGTGCAGATGAAGGAATGGTCCCGGGCTATTGATCCTAACCCTGATCAGTAGATATTTGGTCTCCCAAACGTGCTGGCCACTGAAAGACCCCATTCGGAGTTCCATTTAGCTCGCACAGTCTGGGCAATCTAGTTTCTGCATAGGCAGTTGAAAAAGTTCGCATCTACTGTCTTTCGATATGCCGATTTGAAATGTCAAATTCTACTATTAGCATTGCTGGCACTTGCTTCCTTTTTAAAAATAATTCTAACTGAAAGTAAACATATAAAATCGTCCTGTCATTCATTGCTATTGTCATTCATAATCAGATTAATGTGCTTAAACCCCACACAAATTTAAATATGTAGGTTAAGTGCAGTCACGAGTAGCATACTGCCCATTATTACTTAATACATTACAATATTCTTTTAATGATTTTATTAGCATTTCAAATTTTTCACATTTAAAACTGTCAATAATTTCATCAGTAGAGAAGTTTAGACATAAATTTGTCCCAAGGTTAACACTTCTTACTGTTTCCTTAAAATAGAAAATTGCATAGTATGTTTTTTTACATTTTTGATCACATCACAAAATCAGGAAAATTTTATTTAAAAAAAATACTAAATCATGAGATCCTAAATGGAACCAAAGTGAGCTCAAGTCTATTAGCCAGTTCCTGGCTGCATCTCTGGTTAAAATTGAGTCTTCCTAAGACTTTAAAAAAATTGGAACCACTAAACGCATCATGCTCATCATCTTTAAACCATATAGGATCATAAGTTAAATTAATGATGGTATTACAAAGAGCGGCTTAATAAGAATGGATATGACGCGCATGAATGGATTAACGAAACATTTTCCTACTAATATGTCAATTTTGAAGAAAATCAGTAGCTTAAATGTCTGACCATGTCCTGATAAGAATTTCTGGTAAATATGGGTTCACTTCGTTAGATTTGTCTACTGGAAAATATACGTTACACCAAAAAATCAGATTAAATTGAAGGGTCATCGTTTTCAATTATTGTCGCCATAATAAATTTATCTACTTGTTTGAGAAATTTACATAAAATTGGGTCATTCAGCAATACTAAAATGATAAGGAATGTTTCTAACGAAAAATTTAAAATTATTAGTTGTTATGGTAATTTATAGAAAGTTATTCAAAAAATGAATAATTTTCTTAATAGTACGGATAAGAATGATTTGAAGGACTTTGAAAAAGTTCAAAAACCTTAAAACTTGTTTATTCAAATTATTAGCAACATTTTATGAATTTATTGTTCATCATTAACAATAATTTAATTGATTGATTAGGTAAAAGCAAAAGAACTGATTTGTCAAGGAACAAAATAATTTAATTAAGTATTTTTTTATTGTAAGGAAATAAGACAAAATAAAGATAACGATAACCTTTTTTAGCATATACGTCATTAAAATGACATTTTTTAATTGTATTTACAACATTTGTATAAAAGTTGGTGCCCTTTTTCTTATCGTTCACGCTTAAAACATTCTACAACGATAAACAGCACGTAAACAATTAAATTTGTACGTAATTTTTGTTCACTTTTGAACAAAATGATAATTTCAATTATGCAAAAATTGATGCATAACTTTTTTTTACTTTGAGAATGTACAATTGCAAAATAACGTTAAAAAATTTTAGGTAGACAAAATGATAACCTCAATATGATTTAATTCAGGTCACCAAATTAGGTCAAAAAAATATTGTTGATCCAGTATGGTGTAGATAATAATAGGGAGAGATAACCATACTAATGGGAACGGAAATTTTGGTGGTTTTTCTGCATATTAACGAAAAAATTCGTAAAATAAACGATAAATATATGCGAAGTTTTCGTTTTTGGTTTAATTTAAGCAGATTAGTTTTTATATCGATCCATCATGTAAATTGCAATTTTATGTACCAATTCTGAATTTAAAGTGGCTTTGCATTTTTATAAATGTCAAAATTAAAAATAATTAAATAACATTAACTATTTTTCCTTAACTTTGGAAAATTTCCTGCTTTTCTGCAAAAAATATATTCTTGAACTTCTCTGACAGGATCCATAAAAATTTTAAGGAACGGTAGGTACATAATAAATTAATTCTGAACTGAGAATCTTCAGTGTGTGAAGCTGTTTAGATTTCAAATTACCTCATATGAATGTATTCAATTTTTTTGAGAATTTAAAAAAGGCTGCTAAAGACCATTCCTCCGCTCCTACACCGAAGAAAATACTTTTGATTCAAGACGAAGTTATGGGTTTTCGTCCAATAGGTCTCTCGTTGTTAACTACCCCATGCAGCACCTAAATATTTACCTCCGAGTTTTGGCATAAAGAGCTTCCTCTTAGGGGATGCCTAACATTGTCTTGTAATTCAGTTTTTGAATTAAAATTGGGGAATCTTGTTCATCTTAATTTCCTTGGCAATGGCGACTTTGATTTCTACACTCGTACAAAAATAATCATCACTGCAGCGAAAAACTATTAACCCTAATAACTTTAAACGTTACAGAGGTAGGAGTTTGTGCGGATTAATCACTGTAACCCACGTGATTAAAAATGCAATATTCTGATTGGTATAATATAAAAAATGTAGGAAGTTATTACGCAAATTTTAAATACAAAAAAAATACATAGAGAACGGTAAAATTCCGTACAGACAAATGCCACAGTGTAAATTAAATGAACTTCATTAAAATTTTAAATTTTAATTAAAGTTTAACGTATTAAAAATTAATTAAGGTGATTAATTATAATTGCGGAAATAAGCCTACGCAATGGTAACATTCTATGGTTTTGATACTTTCCGCCCATTGCTATGGTCCGGCTATGCTACTTTCCTTCGATACTTTCCACTCCTGTCAGTTTCATTATCAATGCATCAAGCTATAAAGTAGGACTTTCCGCTCTTGGTATGAAACTTGGGAACAATAAATCACGAAAACTGAACAAAAATTGGAATAACATATATAGAGGATTACAAGAGATATGTTAGACTACTGATGAAACTAGGAGGTAGCAAAATGGGTCCATTTTAGTGACCTAAGCGAATGTGAACTATTGCTTCCTTACCACTCTAATCCAGAATATTAGAGGGAGAAAATCTGTTGAAGCATGGAAGATAATAAAAATGTACCATGGAAAAATAACTGTTATGATTTGGGCATGTACAAGAGATACCGAAGGTGAGATTACCAACGCAAGTTGTAACAGAAATCTGAAGGCAAAAAATAACTTGGAAATTAGATAATCCCAACTGGTGAATTTTTATTATTATTATTATTATTATTGCTGAACGGGTTGTGGTTCTACACCCACCTTGTACTATGAGAACCCCGCGTTCCGTGTTTACTACATTTAGGTTCCACTGCTGTTGGGTGCTTAGATTATCTTCTCAGTTGTCGGATGAGGATAACTGAGGTATCCTAGTCTTTTTGTGACCAGGGTTGGACATACACATAGTAGGTGGTACGGAGTTTCTTCCTCGTCCCCATACATTGGGGTCTGCTTTTTCATTGCTCCTTATGCTAAATATGCTCCGTCACCCTCCTTAGCGTTAGGCTTTAAGTTAGGACAGTGCTACTATTGCTTCGAGGCAGTCCTTTACAACTCTTGAGTGTATTTCTACTTCATCCAAAGCTTTTAATGTCACCCGATGGCTGTCGATTATGATGCAGATTAGTTTTTTTTCTTCTTCTTCCGAATCATTTCCTCCGTGCAGATAATTATGGGCATTACTTCACCCTGGAAAGCAGAAAACTTGGTAGCGTAGGTTTTAAATTCATCTGTGTACAAGATGTCATATCGATTCCCCAGCTCCTGTTCGGTGCCCTCCGCTCCCCACTCAGGTATTATAACCCTAAAATGTTTTTGAAAGTTTCTTACAGTGTTGATTCTATCTAAGTGCATGCAAAGCATTTGGTTACTCTTAATGGAGTTTAATATCGTGATACATTCAACCCTCATTTTATAATCACTCCTTTTATTGTTTTCTTCTTCCATCCCCGTCCAATTCAGAACTTTCTCAATTGTCGTCATTTCCACCCAGCTAATCTTTAAGGCTCTCCTGTATAGTAGCACAACTCGAAATATTTCCTTCATTTTAAAATGCTTCCAATCTTTTCTAATTTTCCTTACAATTGGTCCACATCTTATCGCAAAGTGTCACCTCCCATATTACGCAGTTTGTACATCTTTAGCCGAATGCTGCATCTGTGGTACGAAAGTTGGGAACAAATACCCAATTTAAAAAAATCTCAAGGTTTAGAAAGATTTAATAAAGAACATCTTTGTTTAATATTTTTCTAACTGATTTTTTTGATACTCACTAATAAATAAAATTCGAATTTGGATTAAGGTCAAACATCATCAATCGAATCCTGTAATTGAGATTTCGTGTATCATCCATAAATTTACATAAATTAATTGAACTTATATAATTAAGCATTATCCTTAATGGTCTGAATGCTTTTTTAATTATCGCATTATCGATAGTTTATTTATAGACCTAATAGATTGAATATCATATTATTTTCCGTCATAAACAAGTTATGCGACATTTTTATTAATTCATATTATTTCTGAACATAAATTTAATTTTTGTTGGTTAAAACGAAAAACTTATAAAATCAGATTTTGGACAATTGTGCGATACTCCTCATTGAACTTCAAAATTTTGTCGTCTTGTTGCCTTTCTATTTCTAATTACTTCTCTTTTTTTTAGTTATTACTGTCGAATTATGCGGGCCAGAATCAAAATTGATCCTAGAACCAAGTGGAAGAGAATCTTCCATCACAATCTTACTAAATTCATTAAACCACAAAAAAACTTGCAAATTAAATATAACCGCACCAGCGTCACACCTTATAAATTTACAATGGAACGACGTAAATAAGGAATTATTTGATAACCACAACTTTGGAAATTACAAATGTGGGTTAAATGTGGTAAGTATTTAAAACTTCCCCATCTTCCAAAATAATATTAAATCACCACTTATTACAGTACCTTTCGGACAACACGGACACAGCCGTTTGGAAAGGGGATCCATGCAGCAGAGACTTCCTACCAGATGTTGATCTCTTAACACCAGAACTGAGTCTGATTTGGACCCCACCCCAATTTCCATTATCCGTGAGAGAACGAAAACTAGTTGTTACAGCCGTAGGTCAAAGTAATAGCCAAATTAAGATGAAAAGTTACCATGTTTGCTTATTATTTATTTTAAGGTAATTTCTGTGAGGGTCCAGAATTGCACGTTTGCAGCAGAATCGGATGGAAACCATCGATGTGCGTTTCGGAACTGCTGGTTTGCGATGGAAACTTAAACTGCCCAAAAGGGTCTTCCACGAGCGACGAAGACGAGGTATTATGCAATAGTCATCTAAACGTTCATCCGTCATGGCAGCAGGTCGTAACTGACGTAATAAAAAAACTACCGCCCGGTATGGTAAACGAAAATTGGTTGCAAAAACAAAACACCACCGATGCGGACACAAATTCTCCACAGATACCGTTCTGGAAAGAACTGAACAAAATGGAAAGTAAGTTTGTTTCAAAAAACACATCATCAGTTTCTAACCTTTTTTTCTTCAGTTACAACAGTGAAGGCTGACCAAGTCACTCACCATGAAGGTGTGGAAGCTGTGTCCGAAACATTTTCCCACTACGGATCCCTGGGATACGTGATGCTTTTGATGTTGATATGTGGAACAATTTTGATGTTTTGTGGTTTGTGGGAGTGTTGTTTTAGGAAGCCAAAAACGCAGATTGAATTACAAAATCAACATCAACCAACGACCGTTTTAATAATAAATCGGTCTCAGGATGATGGTGGGGCGCAACCACCAAATTATAATGACCTCGATCAACCTCCATCATATTTGACATTATTTCCGAACGCGAAAGTGGAAGACTTAAACATTACGATCGTGTCGAATCCACAAATAAGTGAAAGTGTTGAAGAAGAATCTCAATCAAATATGGAAAATGAAACTGTATCTTTGAATAACGGTTCTAGTGATACCAGTGATGAAATCGAAGTTTTGAGTGATAGACCAAGATGTTTGGTGACGAGTGTGTAAAAGTTACATCCCATTAAGTTTATTTTAAGTTATTCAAACCAACGTTCCCTATAAGTTCCGCGTACAGATAATCCTAACCTAGTTGGAACCTAACCATGGCGTTTTTTGGTAAAAAAAATTAGGGAGAGCGTTGATTCAGACCTACGAATTTGTGATAATTGAGACTGACGGTTTTTATTAATATGTTTCATTGTATTTTTGTTTAATTATTTAATGTTAAGTTTGTTATTTAAAATGATATACTTTTTTACATTCCGAAATAAATTAGAAAATTAAAGAAACTTGATCGTTTTATGGCGAAATCGCAGAAAACTTGAAAAATCCTACTGCCTCGATAGCCTGCCTGTGCTTGTGGACGCCTAGCTTTACATAGCCTAATTCTAGAACTGGGTATACTTCTTTGCGACTCAGGTGATTCAAATTCAAATAAATACGGCAGAGAATAAAATATGTAGATTTTGTTTACCTGGCTCAAGGTGGAAATAAATTACGCAAAAAAAACAAAAATTATTTATAAAACATAAATAGGTACTTAGTATTATAATATTTCGTGGGCTGACTGGAAAAACTGACCAAGTCTATATTAGGACCTGTGGAGACTGCACTGCGTGGTCAGTCTTGAATTCTCATTTTTAGGCTAAAATTTTAGTTAAAAATTTAAAAAATTCTCTCACCGGTGAGACCGAAAGCTGAACAACTTAATCCCATTCTTCTTTTTAATTTTTAACTAAAATTTAAGCGTAAAATGAGCATTAAAAACTGACCATGCAGTGCAGTCCTTATAGGTCCTATTCTTCTAATGTGGACTTGGTCAGTTTTTCCTGTAAGCACACGATTTACTCGTTAACTTTGTTACTATGTCCTCCTTATTTCAAAGTCAGTTACACCCCCACCCATAGACACACCTCAGCCACGTCCTTATTTCAAGGTCGAGCCCCCATTGGGACTCAATAGGGGGACCCAATAGGGGGCTCGACCTTGAAATAAGGGGCATGGCTGACCTCGTTGCTGACCTTCGACCTTCGACATTTTCTTGTCTTTTGTAGTTAGGAGGAAATCTCGTACGAGACACCGCCATAATTGGTGGCGGTAGTGTCAGACATTGATTGACTAAAACCCTCCGCCTCCCCATGATCACACGAATCCGCCGTTAAGCATTTACTTTCACGACTAAGGGCTAAGGGGGTATCTTCTTCTGCCCTTTGGGGACTTTGCTCTTCTGTTTTGGACTTTGTAGATCCAGACAACTTACTCTCCGTCTCTTCGGTTGGACTTTCGACCGTCTATCGTGAATGTGCACTCGAATTGTCCTTCCTTCTCGGTCTTTTACCCTAAAGAAGGTTTGGTGAACCTTTTAATTTGGGGACGATTTATGTATTTTATATGTTTCGTACTAGGTCCTTTAATCCTATGACAAAGGCTTCTCTTGGCAGATTAGACCCCGGTGGTTTGCCATTGCCTGCCGAGGGGAGACGGCCATAATATGATTCTTACTTCGCCCGCAGTCGAACCGAGTTCTCTGTATTAGCAGTCTATGCGCTTAATCGCTATGCTAACAACCGTCACCAGGTCGTATTAGTTACTGTGTGCCTACTTAATGTGGCATTAATTTTAAACCTTTATTATGCCCATTGTAGATGTCCATCCAATGCGTCCATTTTACCTTACGCCCTTGTAGGACTTTGTTCTTCTTGTGTTCCAGTCTACTGCCGCAGTTAGTTGCTTCCCGGCATGGCAGCGCCAGTTTTCCAACCACGTCACACACTTCAGAATGAGGCTCCTTCTTACAAGCGACCGTATGGTGGCCACAGGCCCGGGCTGGCTCCTTTGGGGGGCATCGGCTAGAGACTGAGGAGGGGGCCCCTTACTAAGAGCGGAGATTTTTAAAAATCACAATTTCAGCTATTGACACTTGGAAGGTATAGAAAAAATACAAACCACTTTCACCCAAGGATAAACAACTTTTTGAGGACTCTTCGGGGCCACCAGTCCGGGCCTGGCTGGCCAGCTCCACATCACTTCCAGCATTTGGCCGATCTCTCCTAGCCTTGACACTCGCGTGTTTCATAGCCATTAGCCCAGAATTTGCTGTACGTGACCAATCAGTTCACTCTATAGACTCCTTTCAACCTTAACTTCATCCTCGGAGTCTCCCCGCTGCGCCTATCCAGATCGACAATCGTCATCTTCATTTCATTGTGCGAGGCTCGGAATACCCTGATGGACATCTGTCCATCGTCTCCCTCCACACCCCTGATTTTCCTTTCCGCGTATATCGCTCCATCCTGAGATCTATGTCCCTGATCTGGACCGCCAGCTTTCTACAGGCGGGGTCAACCACCCGGAAGCCGCTGGAGCTGATTTCCAAGTTCTTCCTGAGAGAGAGAGAGAGGATCTTCTCAATTAGTACGTCGCCTTGTTTGGTATTTCTCACCCTACTGATGGAATATCTTACCTTTTTATCGTTTTCGATGGATTTTTCGATGGTCGCGTATTTGTCGATTTTTTCTCCCTTTTCTTCTTAAGCCTCCGTTTCATCACTTGGAAGTAATCTTGACTCTATTCAGCATCTGCTACTGCCTTTTCTTCTTGCTACTACGACTTTGCGGGGTGCATTTCCGCCTCTACGCTAATGATCCCTGCAGCATCTACACATTTTTAGGCTCTTCTACCCATCCACACGACATCTATTGTAGTAGTTTCTCCGCATTCTCCTATTGGACCCTCGCCTCGGCGATTTGAACTCCTCTCGAAAAGACTCGATTTCACTTCTTAAGCTCCTTATTTCTTGCAATTTTACCTCATTTTTTAGCAAGGCGTTTCTTCTTGCAGAGCATGGGAGTTCATTCCATTCTCTTCGCTTGCCTCGTTTGCCTAAGGAACTTCTATGCATTTCTACATGTTCTTAATTTGGGCAATTCCTTCCTTGAGGGAGTGAATCTCCTCTCGATTGGCTCGGACGGACGTCCTCTCTATCAGTCTCTATGACATCCAATTGGGATTCGATGGCTATTATCTCTTTAACCTGGCCGTGTTGAGACTGGTCAGGTCGTTCCTTTGTATCTTTGCGAGGAACATAAGCTTACGAAGGTGCAAAATGCAGTCAAAAGGTGTTCTCAACAATCGGAATCAAGCCTGCACAAAAGTATAACCATTAGCGGTTACTAAATGTTGAACTCGAAAGCAACTAAAATACGTCAATTAGCACGATATGGAAAAATTAAAGTTTACTTATTTCGAGCTCTGGTAAGTTCACACAATAAAACTGACAACAGTTTTCTTCCGATCGTTTTTGACATGCGGCTTCAAAGTATGAAAAATGGTTAGGTTTGTTCCTAATAAACGGAAGCACCTGACTGCTAACACGTTTTTCACAAATGAACACTGTCAAGAGATGTTGCTGGAACCGTAGAGAGCGTAATACAGTATCAAGTAGTAATTTCAACTCATCCAGATGTAAAATAATTCCCAAAGTAGATAAAATGATAAAATTGAAAGTTGGAAATTGTTGTTTGGTTCTTCGATGATATACAAAATCCATAAACGTAATTAGCAGAGTCTGGTCGGATGACGTCGTTGAAACTTGCACACAAAAACCACAAATCGTGCGCTGACAATAGTCTTGTCAGATGGTTAAAAGAAGAACTCTATACAAACAGATGTTAAAGTCAGGTAGCAATGACTGGACATAACAGGAAAAGAGAAGTGAAGAAAGACATTTACTGATACTAATATCAAACTTAACAGGACATAAAAATAGTCAAATTCATTATAACGTGACCACTTGCAATCTCTACCCTCGCAAAACGCCTTAAACGATCCACGTTCACGTATTAGACCCAGGGAATGGAGCAAATGCAATATAATGTGCATATATTTATATAGGACTATATTCCACGTTCATTTGTAGAAAAGGAAAATTTTGGTATTTTGTTTATGAATGAATATGTTGAGCGTAAAATGAATCCTTTTCATCCAAATACTTTCTTCGGTCTAAAAAACTTTCAGAAACTGCGGAACGGTGATGTGGTTCGAAATCCACGTTAAACAGTAGATCCTATTTGTACACACTTTTAAAAGTCAATTTTGATCATTTTGTTTAATGAGCGTAGTTAGGTGAATATAAACAAATGTATTTTTGACAATGTATTGACAATACCACAAATGATTTATGTTTGTGGATTTTTTAAAAATAAGAACACAATTTTATAACATTTTAAATGCCGCAGAAAAGTAAACGCACGAAGAAAAAAAACAACCCTAAGCGTAAATCAGAAGACGACAGTGAAAAAGCAAACAAGACCAAATGTCTGTTAAAAGCGTCAACTTCAAAAAATTCAGATAATTTGACTACCCTATTTGGGAGCGAAGAAATAAATAAGCTAAAAAATATCTTGAAATTGAAAGATGTGGTAGGTTTTTGAAAATTTTAATTATACCATTTAATTACTCGAATTTTAGAGCAATATCTCTTTGATAATAGCGGCTGTAATTTTAAACAAATCCTCACTTGTGCAGAGACTTACTCAGCAGGGATGCAACGTAAACGAGACCGGTCCTGTACGTTTCCCAATTTTAAATTTTGAAGAAGTATAACAATTTAATCAAATTTTAGAACCACACTTCTGCCTTAATGTGGGCTATCAAAGAGAAGAACACGGAAGTGATCGATTTCCTCTTGTTGAACGGAGCTGATCCAACCGCCAAAAATGATAACGGAGACAATATCTTGTTTTTAGCACTGGAAAATAAACTTTGGGACGAGAATGCTTACGTAGCACTTTTAAATCAGGTCAAAAGTATTGCATTTGTTGACTTCGACTTTATCAGCAAAACAGGTCGAAATATGATACACATTGCTGTGAGAAGAGAATGGATCAAACTGTTGAGTATCTTGATATCTGAAAAGGCATACTTTCCTCTCTTCCAAGTTTCAATATTTTATTAAAATTCTCCTAATAGGTAAACGTCAATACCGAAAATTCAAATGGAATGACGCCGCTCATGTTGGCTTGCTATTTTAATAATTTTGATATGGTTTCCACCTTACTGCAGGCAAACGCAAATTTTATGAAGGAAGATGTCAATAAATGTACAGCCCTTTGTTACGGAATGGCGTACGCAATGTACAAGAATGTTACACCTCCGCATTTGGTGGTTGAAAAATTGATAGTCGCATTAAAAAATTCGAACGTTGACTTCAAAAGCTTTTTTAAGGTAAAATCCACAGATCAGCAGTGTTATCTAAAGTACACATCGGTAGACTAAGAAATGGAAAACCACAGTTGTATGTTACGGAAGTTGCTCGGAGCACGAAAGCGTCAACTTTAAAGCAGATTAATCAATACTTTCGAGTTTCGACCTCAGGACTAGCACTGCAAGGCCTAATGCTGAATTACAGCTGGAAATGAGATGGGGTATATTCATATTGCTAGTATATCCACAAACATTCGTGGATCATCGAGGCGGTAGTTGAATTTTGAAAAGTTATGCTTTACATTGCACTTAAGCGTTATGTACATAACATAGTTGAAAAAATGCTTATTACGAAAGATGAATGGGGCAATATATCCGTCATGATTATTGAGGTAAAGTAATTGTTATCAGTTGACAGTTGAGAGGAAACTGTTTTTGGTGGGTAAGAAGTCTCCACTACTATTAGGCGGACTGAGTGGAGATTTCCCAGACCCACTTAAAAATTAATGTTATATTAGGTTAAGGTAAGCAAAAAATTTTGGTCCCAAAACAATCCAGTGGTTGTTGTTGCCGTGGTTTGGATTGCACGTTAAACTGTATTCCCAAGACACCCCCTAAACTTGATATACCAATGCGTTCTTTATCGTTGAGGTGAATCGATTCTGACTTGTATTGCCCACATCAAAAACTAGCAGTGTCCCTCTTCTTAAGCAAAATGTTGTTGTGATTTCTTAGTTCCAGGTTCTCCTGGTGTGAAAATTCCTACGAAAATGACATTTTTTTGAAAATAAAATTTAACATTCTTTATTCTCTAATTTCAGTCTCGAATAGAATTAATTTTGCATGATCCAATTAAGCAAAATAAATCTGGAAATCTTATATTGAGCACAAAATCCTTAGTAATTCCATATGCACTCAGATACATAGAAGGAGCGGTGGCTGTTTTACTGGAATCCAACATTTTCAAAAGGATCGCCAAAGTACCAAATTTCTTAATTCATTTTTACTGCATACTAATACGAATTACTATCAATTAGGTTATCAAAACGTACATTAACGAACCGTTACAAATAAACAAATTCCTAACTTTAATTAACGAACTGTTAAATCATTGTGAGCGCTGCTTTTCTGAAGAGTGTACTAAAAAAATGTTGGAATCTTTTGTTATGGAAGGAGGGGCGGAAGCGTGTTTAACAATTTTGAAAATGTAAGTGTTGGCCAAACTCCAAATCATATTGACGTATCACCAAATGCTTAAATTGCAGGTATGGCAACAATCCAAATGCAGAATTCAATTTTTTGTGTTCGGCTTTCACCCCCTTTGTTACAGTGTGCATTTTGGAAATAAAAGGCAAACTATGGTTAGAAAAAAACTTTGAAGAAGTTGTTCCAATTTATGAAAAATTTCTCCAATCCAATCCTGCATCAGAGGACTCTCAAAATAATCAGGTTTATTCTTTTAACGAGCGCCATTAGTATGGCGTCATCAGGTTTTGTTTAGACGCATGTGACGTCACATGTGGACATCTAAACAAGGTGTGATGACGTCAGGGTTAATGGTGCCAATTATTATTTTGCCTAACAAAAGTAAAAAAATTTAGAACAATGAAAAATTTACCACATTCCATCAACTTGTTGAAAACATAAAACTGGAAAAGTCAAAATTCGAACTTGTTTATACTAAAATCAACGAAGAATCTGCGTCGGATGAAGCGTCAGCAGATTTGCTAGATTTGGACGACGATAAAACCGAGAAGGAATCGAAACCAGACAATAAATCTGTCACAAAAATAGCGAAGCAACGAAGAGCAAAAGCGTTAAAGTCAAAAATCACGAAAATAAGAAATGAAGAACTGACACTGCGCATGAACAAAAATAAAAACGAAATTTGGACTCAAAAATGCGTTTCCGATTCCTCGATAGCGTACAAGAAACCTTCCGAAAATTTCAACGTTCAGTCGACGGTTTCCGACATAGAAATGGAATCGCAGGAGTCGTGTAGTGATTCTGCTTGGCAACAAATTTGGCATATAGATGACGACAACCGTCCTGTAATAAAGGAATTTCGACAAACTCTTAATGTGCTCTGCAATCAAATTCTCACTAATAAAAGCGATGACATGTTTAATATTGACTTAGAACCAATGATATTCGAAGTTATCGAAATGCCAGACGACGAAGAGAGTCTTCTATATACGAATTGGAACGAAAACGAATTAAACATGGAATATAATGGAGAAGATAGCAGTACGCCAAAAAATTCGAAATCCGAACCTAACTTTTCGAGCAAAGATGCAAATAAATCTCAAGCGCAGGCAAACCAAGAAGGCATTGATGGAATGATGAACGGTGCGATAAATTATTTGTCAAATTTGCTGACTAAAATTATCGCGACATATCAGAACAATTGGGAAAATGATAAGGAGCGCGAATATCAAGTCCAGTACGTGGAAGGTTAGTGGTTTTAGTTTTTCGGTCGAAACCGAAGATAAAATTTATAAATTCCAGGTGTTGAGAACATTATGAAACCAGTAATGGACAAATTGGAAGCGGAATATGTTGAACGTGTCCAAAAGCAATTTGATAGTTTGGTTAATTGCTTAAAAAGCAGTGCAGATCAGCACATATTTGAATGTAGCAAAATAATGGATAAGCTAGAAGAAATTTTGTTAAGTCATAAAATAAGGGGTGAATCGATAATACACGAAACACCCATGCAATTGGTGGAAACCCATAAAAGTTTAGAACAAAATTATAACAAAAATGGTACTACAGAAAAAGGTTCCATTCAGTACAGTGCGAAAGAAATTTTTCATGGAAGCAAATCAATCAGCGAAATAGAAACTAGCGAAATCGATTACTCTGGAAACATTGATGAAACGGTAGAAAACGAAAGAAAAACCAAGAAAACTAAGCTGAAATCGCATCCTGATAAGTCATACTTGCGAGAAGTATCGAAGTTAAATCCAAAATCACCCCCAGATCTTAAAAAGCGAAAATTGGACAGGGAAAAAACCATGGGAAGCTGCTATCACTTGGTAGCTTCAATTATGTCCATTTGCGATGAAGATAAAGACGATATTATAATAAAGCAACAAGAAAAGGCAAAACGCCAAAAACTGGTTTCAAAAATTAGGAAACGAAAAACACTCCATGATACTCTGTTGATCATGCCTGAAGCCGACGACGCAGTAAAACTGTTGGAAAACTTCAAAAACGCGCAATCAATGACACCCCCAGAATTGGATAACTCTTCGAGTAGATGGTGCAGTGTTATAAGAAACCTTCAAATAACTAACGATTGCGTCACCGTGGGCGAAATTAGAGTCAGCACTAGGACCAGGTGCCCTCACTCGGTCATTCCAGGTGGAAACTTTAATCCTGTTGTGTTAGGATTGGATTCCAACAATCGGCCACTCGCGATAAAAAGAATACTGAAATGCAATCCAGTTTGTAAGGTAATGAAGAATCTCCTAAATCCATTACTGGGTCTGAGAAACTTAAACATTTTGCATTACCACACCTGCACGTATGAAAAAAACGAGTTGTTGTTAGCTACTCCCTTGTGCGAATACAACCTGGGGGAGTACATCATGGAAATGAAGACAGTTCCTAATATGTTTCCAAAATACATGGATATGGTGAAACAATTTTTGGCTGGTTTGAGGTTTTTGCACGATCGTCGCGAGCCAATCGTTCATGGAAATCTAAAACCTTCCAATATTTTTATAGATTTAAATGGTGTTATTCGGGTTGCTGAATTTGGAATGAGTAAAGTAAGTGGATTTTCTAGAAATTTTGAAATGTTATCTGTTTCTTTGTTTTAGGCTTTGTACTGCTTGACGGAAGCAGCCAACACGTCGATTATTTGGTTCGCACGTGAAACTTTTGAATCGTTTAAAAAAACTTCCAGTATGAATTGCTGTTGTGCATCCGACATCCAAGTTGCTGGTAATTTTTTTTTGTAAACGCGGTTCTCTTGAATAGAATATTTTGGTTTTGCAGGTATGCTAATTCATTTTGTGTTAACTGTTGGTAAGCATCCATATGGAACAACGGTGAGCGAAATTATAAAGCATTTAGAAAGAGGTTTGCCACATTTGCTGACGAATGACGTGGATCTTCACGACTTGATCTCATGGATGCTGTTGTATGAACCAAATGAAAGGCCGACGATAAACCAGGTTGTAGCGTATGTTTATTCAAGATTTCTTCGTCCGGATTTTAATGGAAGCATTATTTTTAGGCACGTTTTCTTTTGGAGCGTTGAACGGAAATGGAACTTCATACTGACATGCGCTGGAGTGAGCCCACACGGCACCCAACTCAAGATTTCAGTGGAAGAACTGCACATGTTTATCAGTACAATCGCGACGAAAGAAAGTATAAAAGGAAAATGGCTGACGATAACCAAACAACGATTTCCTGATTTGAATTATTCAAAAACGGATGAAGATACTATTTCTGGGTTCTTACGTTTCATCAAGAATTGTGTTCAAAATTACTTGGCGTTTCGTATGGGAGCATCGCATTACGACTTGCGTAATTTTATTTTATCCGCGTTTCCGGCGTTACCGCTTTCTCTATATCGCATATTGGATTCGTCTCCTTGGTTAAATCATCATCTGTTGCAACCATTCACCACTGTTGATTCTCTTTCTGCATAAAAGTAACTATTTTAATTTTAAATTTTAATGACATTTAAAAGTTTTGTAAGACAAATAATTTGCTCTATAGGTACATAATTTGAAAAAATAAATTTTTTCTCCAACCGTATTAAAAGCAGTACATTTTTAATAGCATTACCTCAACTAAAAGTTGACGTTTTTGTTATTAATATAAAGATGCCAACATTGCTAAGCAACACTTTGTTTTTACGTGTACTAAAAGTACTTTTAGTGCTAGACCTAAAAGTGAATTAGATATATTTTTTAATGTCAATAATTTATTGGTTATACAAAATTTTACATGAATAACAATAATAATCAAATAATACTTAATACCTTAATCCTTCATGTTAATATTAAATGTATAATTTACACAAGATTGATAAAACGTAAGCAAACCCGTTTTGTTACCAGTATTGGAATTATTAACAATATCGGTGAATGTTACGCTACTGGTACTCGGATCTTCAGAGTGTAATTTATTCCTGAGCAATAGGTTCATCTTCATCAATTTGTTGATTATTGATGCTATATAGGATAGGTAATATCAATAATGGGGGTTAAACTAGTACTAACTTCGTCAACTTGACATATTTTTTTGGCTATGTCTTTTATTTTCTAAAGAATCTTCTATATAGCCCTCGCATACAGTAATAGATTTCCAACCTCCATGGCGTTAAGGCAGGTAATGTCACCACCAGAATCGACAAGTAGTGTAGCCGAAGTTCGACGTAAACTGTATCCAGTATTATCCCTTATATTATGCAAATGTAAATATTTTGCCACTTATTGTGGAACACTACTAATTTTATGCATACCTACCACTGCGCGAAAACATTTTCCACCTTGGTATCTTAAAATTAGCGTCTTCTCTTGCTTAATAATTTTTTGGACGAAGAGCAATATATTTTCTATAAAAATTTACTATGACAGATGACTTTGACAACTTAATATAAAAAAACAAAAATTGCAGTTACTGGATTTTCATTACACGAATATTCAAACAAAATGTTTGAAGTAATTTAAATTTTGAATTTCGCATTATTAATTGATGTATGTTATTTAATTTTTGGTTGGAGAAAAAGTAGTATGTCTCATTTGGATTAAAAGTGTCTTTGTTTGACGTGCAATTACTTGTCAAACAAAGTTTCACTTTTAATCCGAATAAGACAATGTACTATTTTCTCCAACCGTATTAAAAGCAGTACATTTTTAATAGCATTACCTCAACTAAAAGTTGACGTTTTTGTTATTAATATAAAGATGCCAACATTGCTAAGCAACACTTTGTTTTTACGTGTACTAAAAGTACTTTTAGTGCTAGACCTAAAAGTGAATTAGATATATTTTTTAATGTCAATAATTTATTGGTTATACAAAATTTTACATGAATAACAATAATAATCAAAAAATACTTAATACCTTAATCCTTCATGTTAATATTAAATGTATAATTTACACAAGATTGATAAAAAGTAAGCAAACCCGCTTTGTTACCAGTATTGGAATTATTAACAATATCGGTGAATGTTACGCTACTGGTACTCGGATCTTCACAGTGTAATTCCTGAGCAATAGGTTCATCTTCATCAATTTGTTGATTATTGATGCTATATAGGTAATATCAATAATGGGGGTTAAACTAGTACTAACTTCGTCAACTTGACATATTTTTTTCGCTATGTCTTTTATTTCCTAAAGAATCTTCTATATAGCCCTCGCATACAGTAATAGATTTCCAACCTCCATGGCGTTAAGGCAGGTAATGTCACCACCAGGATCGACAAGTAGTGTAGCCGAAGTTCGACGTAAACTGTATCCAGTATTATCCCTTATATTATGCAAATGTAAATATTTTGCCACTTATTGTGGAACACTACTAATTTTATGCATACCAACCACTGCGCGAAAACATTTTCCACCTTGGTATCTTAAAATTAGCGTCTTGCTTAATAATTTTTTGGACGAAGAGCAATATATTTTCTATAAAAATTTGCTATGACAGATGACTTTGACAACTTAATATAAAAAAACAAAAATTGCAGTTACTGGATTTTCATTACACGAATATTCAAACAAAATGTTTGAAGTAATTTAAATTTTGAATTTCGCATTATTAATGATGTATGTTATTTAATTTTTGGTTGGAGAAAAAGTAGTATGTCTCATTTGGATTAAAAGTGTCTTTGTTTGACGTGCAATTATTGCATTCGCTCGGCTCCGCTGGCGCTCCGCCTCGCAAATGCAAAAATTGCTTGTCAAACAAAGTTTCACTTTTAATCCGAATAAGACAATGTACTATTTTTTTTAAGTTGTGTCGTTTATGTTTAAAAAAATTGAGCATTTTTAGAGCTTACTGCTTACTCCAATTGCCGCAAACATAGCAGCTTATGTTATTGAGGGCGGTTGAACTGTAAAATCACACCGCTACATAATCTTCCATTGACGCCGACGATGTGTCGGGTAGTCAAGTGCGTTGAGAATTGCAGAGTCTATAAGTAGTAGTTAAGTATGTAAGGTCCAGCCTAGATTATTATAGGCGACAATATTGTCGTATTTTAAAATTTTTGATCATAATTTTATAACAATCCCTAGTAACACACACCCTCCTAGAGCGTCCCATGGACGTCCGCTAAAGATCCAATGGACGTCCATGGACCATGTACCTACAATTGATCTCCAACAGACGTCCATAGGACGCTCCAGGAGGGTGTGTGTTACTTGGAATCTAATTATGAACCTTTTTGCCCATGGGGATGGCAAAATCTTTATAGGATTCCATCCAATTATGGCAGCATAAGAATCTTACTCACTAAAATCCCCTCTCGGTTCTTACTGGGATTCGATTTCAGGCATTACTTCCGTATAACAACGGCTGAATGGCTTGACCACATAGTTTTTTTGTCAAATGTCACTATTTTTGTCTTTCTAGTCGTTTGAAACAGTAGTTCAGCGGTCGTGTAGTGTTTCTGAGCTCCTGTATTAACATCTGTTAGAGCAAAAGTGATAAGAGAGGCTCTTAATGTGCAACCTACTACGCAGTTTTTGGTGAAACCATTTTGGATTTCCTCCAGTTGATAACGTCTTATTGTTGTTGTTTTGGATGACGACTGGGGAATTCGTTCGTCATCTGGATGGTCCAGCGTTGCGTAACATATCCAACAACATCTCTCTCACTGGTCCAGGTCTAGCTTTAAATCTGCCAGCAGTGTTTTGTTTCGCGAAGTCGATAAGGCGCTTCTGTGTAAATTAACAAATTTCTATATTTCACCTTTTGAAGCCAACCCAGTTATTGTGACGGACTCTGGTTTCTGTTTGGGTTAACCCTCTCATTAGGGGTTGCGTTTCAGAGGGTAGTTTTGGTTTCAATATCTGTCCGTTTACCACCTTAGTTTGTGTTCGTTTACGTTATTTATTAATCGTTAACGACTAACGCACACGCATTTTTATCACAAACTGATTGTCAATTGCTGCACTAACAAACACAATTTTTTATTGCACCCTTTGCACTAGTCCGCGTCTCCTCAGAGAGGCACTGCTCCCAGTTTGGAAATCGCCGTCTTAGCGAATAGATATTTTCATCATTTTTGTAGTGTTTTTGAGTTTAATGGTAATAATAAAGTTATAGTTTTAAAAATTTTAGACAAAATGTTACAATTTAACTCCCTTAAAATCTATCCCCTTCAAGTGTAGAATATTTTCACTATTTTTGCAGTGTTCACAAATCTAACACTAATTTATTTAATAAGCTCCAAAAATTTTAAATAACATTTTTTCACATAAAACATCCCCCTTTAATTCTTTAATTTAATTCTATTATTCTTTGCTGTATCGTGTCGTGTGTAAATATAAAGAAAATGTCTTGAAACCTGGAGGTCTGGGGGGTATGGAATATCAAGAAGTCATCTTGCACCTTATTAAATTTAATTGCTCTCCAAACCTCCCGGTCTCTGAGAAAAGAATTTTGAGTTAAACAAAAAACAATAATTTATTTAATTTTGTGACATTTTCAAAAAAATTGGTTTTTCCATTCTGAGATGGACTAAGCCCCCTAGCAACAGGTTAGGACATCTAATAGGAAATTTTAAAATCCTTAGATTATTGATTTTTTTGAACATGTTTTGGTTTGTTGAGGCCCTATAGACAAATTACAACTCCTACATTTACCTAGGGAGTCATTAATTTGCAAAAGAATTGGAAAATTTTGAATATTGGTTTTTATATTAGTTTTTTTTTTTCTCTACATATTTAATAATATAATATATCAACAATTAGGTTATTAGCACTTTTTTAATGAGACGGTCGTTGCCTTGCAGCTAACGAAGCGTGTGTGCAAATGCGGGGCACCGGGTTCAAACCTGGGGAGAGTCAAACTTTCTTATGACTGGTCTCCGTGCTTCGGAAGGCACGTTAAGCCGGTGGTCCCCTGGGTTAGTGAATTGCCACCATTAACATAAAAACCAGGATACATGGCACATCTGACGGCAAGTCTAGCAAGCTACCTAATGGATGTAAAATTTGTATATGCTCACAGAACCAACACTGCCAAGGAAACGACGCAGATGTTGGTAATAACAAGCCTTAAGGCTTAAACTAAGAGGAAGAAGAAGAAGAATTATATTTTAATTTGTTAAGTAATTTTGTTTGTTATAGGTTTTTTGGGTTGGGTTTTTTGTTTGGTGGTTTTTTTGTTTCACTGTAGCATTTCAAATGCTATTATTTTTGCTTAGTATTTTTCCTTAATAAATTTTATTTTATTTATTAACAGCGTTTAGAAATTACATTTTCATTTTCAACATCTAGCGCCAAGTGAAAATATTTTGGCTTGAAATCTTTGCATCGCCCTGTGTATGTATTTCAAATATGTGCAAGCGTTTTAAAATTTTTGAAAATTTATCAAATTAATGTCTTCTTCCGCTTATCATCATAAGAGGTGGAAGTTTCAATTTTCGTTCTTGATCTTTTATTTTACCCTCAGCGTAACATTTGTGGATAAGATTACATATTTTCCATCGTGAACGGAAGTTTGATTTATTGATAAATTTTAGCTTTTTTTATTACCACGTCCTAATTTATGTGACGTCAATTTTTGATTCACTAGTTTGATTATGGTTTCTGGAAGCAAAGTTATATTATATCTTTTAATCGGCGTCAGGCCCGGACTGGCTCCTTTGGGGACCTTCAGCTAGACATTGAGGAAGGGCCCCCTGACCAAAAGAAAAGATTTTTGAAAAACACATTTTCCGCTATTTTGAACACTTGGAAAAAGTTCACTTTTACCCCAAGTATAAACTACTATTTTTGAGGCCACTTCGGGCCCCCTTGGGTCCGGGGCCCTCGGCGATCGCCGACTAGCCGACCTAGCCAGTCCGGGCCTGATCGGCGTGATGGAACCCATTGCAATGCAAGGGTGTTTACTT
Source organism: Rhagonycha lutea (assembly GCA_958510855.1). Classification (NCBI taxonomy): domain Eukaryota; kingdom Metazoa; phylum Arthropoda; class Insecta; order Coleoptera; family Cantharidae; genus Rhagonycha; species Rhagonycha lutea. The sequence continues at coordinate 17,230,309 of OY294041.1, read as the reverse complement.
TATTTTTTAACCATGGTTGGGTTTAATGGTGTTCCACATCTGGTCCCGTTTCTAGCAGTCACGCTTTAGCTGACCTTGCCCGTTTCGACGTCACCTCTTATCAGCCGTAACCTCGTTTAATTTGATGTGGGACATTTTTGAAGATTTTGAAGCTAATATTCCGTATATTTATGGAAGTTCGTCCACTTCATTCCAACATCGGATGTTTGTTTTGTCCAAGCTGTTGAGGATAACACCGACGACGCGACGTGGGACGGCTAGAAATTCATAGACTATTTTATTTTTTTTATGAGTGCATTTAGGAGATTAGCTTGCCTCAATTATTTATATCGTCATTGAGATGCTATACCGTTCGCAGGTGAATTGATTCTTGTTTAATTGTGCAGATTTTGTTATTTTAAGCTTTACACCTGAAACTCAGTTTAAACGATGAACCATTAATATTACAGAGGTTCCAAAAGAATTAAGATGTTGAATCGGACTGATTGAGGTGGATGGGGAAGTTGAAAGACAATAATTATTGCTGTATTTAATTTTACTTGATGATGTTTCTTGATGCGAATGTATTATTTGCTGTCAATTTTTACCGACATTTTTATGTGTGCGTTGGACAGTCTCCTAAATACGCGAATTTGTTTTTGGTGAGTTGTCTTCAGAAGGCAACTCATCTGTATTTTATTTTTTATTTTTTTGGTTTGATTGGCCCAGGGTATCCCTTCGGGATATCCTAGATTTTACTTGATTATTTTGTATGTTTTATGTCTTATATTGGAGTTTTGGAATCAAACATTGTCAACCCCATCTTCTACTAAAATTTGTTCTGCGAATAAAACCAGTTCTTCTTTACGTCTGCGTTTTATTTATAAGACTGGCGCCCGAAAATTTGTTTCTTAGTTAGTTGCCAAACGATCGCCTGAGTCACAACGGAAGAACCTACGAACCGCGTACGCGCGATCCAAGCTGTGAACTAGACGAGGGTGCAATTCCGTAGCTGGTCTGTCTACCATTCCATCGTAGACCAGCGGGGCAAGCGGTTCAAATTAAAGCAATTTGTGTTACATCACCACAGCGTATAAATGTCCACTGGAAGGGTAAGCTATAAAATTCTGCGAGATCCGTAATTTAAAGATTTTCGGCTCTATAACGCAACCACGTGATCCATGATCACATGATCACATTCCTCCACTGCTGTGGCTTAAATTGATTTTTATATTGATAACAATTGGAAATTTGAAAATCTTTGAATTAATGACATTTTTAGACTTTTTTTGGTTTATTGAGGTCCTTGAAGTCCTATATATAAATTACGACCTCTACATTTACTCAGGAAACCATTAATGTACAAACATTTGTAAAATTTAAAAATCTTTGTAGCTGTCATTCGAAATTAATTTCACAAATTAACCAAATTAAAATTAAAACTTTAAAATTTAAAAATTTTGGCTAGTAGACTAGTAGAGCAAATATTAATAATGTGTGAAGAAATTACTAACCTACAAGCAGCACTATACTTCATTCAGGCTTGAATGAAAAGGTTTGTATAAAAAAACTTTCAACATGAAATAATAAATAACTGCAGATTTATCAGCCTATTCCATCCATGTTCGTTTTGCCACTGCAGTCCTCCCAATAGGCTGGAAAGATGGAGCTCGTAATCCTTGACTGAAACAAAAGAAACAATAAATTTTTTTTTACAATGTTTCCATATTTACCCATTAGGTATTATTCTGACGAAGGGTATAAAAGTGCTTGAAAGCTTAATAAAAATATATTAATAATTTAATTTATTTAAGGCGTAAAATTGTTTAATATATACCGAGATATAAATTAATTTATTATCACGAGTTAACAACTAAATAATTTAAAGATTATAAATGCTATTAGATCTGCGATGAAAAACGAATTGGGTAGTCGCTAGACGGGAGTACAATGCTATATTAATTCTAGCCAGATAAATTATAGTTGTGGCGAGAAATTAATAAATAAAAAAGAACAATAAAACAACATTAGAATATAAAAAGTAGAGTAGCGTAAACATTTTTTTGCTAGATGTTTTTTTAATTTGAGTTGAATAAATTATGAAAATAAAGGAAAAATAATTAAAAGATTCCAATCAATTTTATTTTTGTTTATTGGTAAGCAATCACTTATTTTATTTATTTCTGTTATAATACTTTTTTTTTTAGTTATGAAGTCACTTTTCATATATTCATTTATTATAATTTATAATAAATTTATTATAACTTTTTAGCTTTTCTAAATTATAAATAATTTTTCGAATTATTAACTATTAGAAAATATAATATAATTATAGTTTTTATAATTTTATTTGTTTACTAAATTATGTAACGTTTTCTAAAAACTTTACGATTTTTTGTACCCCGCAATTTTCCATTCTTTCATATTTCAAATATTTCTAGTTCTACCCTATAGAGGTAAAAATATCTTCAAAGTTTTTTTTAAATAAAATTTCTATACTTACTATAATATATTAAAATTAAAAAAAAAGAATTAAAATTTTAATATTTTAGTTCTTATAGGTAAGTTTTGTCAAATTTACATTTTCACAAGGCATAATATCACAAAATATTTTTTAAGGATTTATTGAAAATAATTCAAATGTTCAATTTTACAACAATTTACATACAAACAACATTTAAAATCATTATTACAGCTTACCTTAGAATTTAAAATCTTCTTTTTTTTTTTAGAACATCTTCTCACATAAAATTAACTCACATTTGGTTAAAAACCATTATATTTATAATCAGATATTATTTTTTAAATATATTACAAATTTTTATAAAGTTTTGTATAGGAATATACAATTGTATTAATTAAATAATTGGTATATTTTAAACAATTTTACGAGTTAAATTAATTAAATTACGTATAATTAATTATTATTTAATTAATGTATTGTAATAATTAGTGAATTTTACAACCAAAAATTAATATATTCGAAACCATATTCGATGGTAGTTCTGACCATAACGTGAAGCAAACTTAATTTATTTTGAAAGGTAAGATTTTGAATTCTTTTTGGACATTTTTCGTCCTATCCATATTTTTTGTAATAATTTATTTCAACCGCTCTAGTTGGATTGCTTCTAGTTACCGTACCGGCTTCGCTATCGAAGTAATTATGCTGGGAGAATCTTCATTTTTTTTAAATAAGTTTATAGCTTATTATCTTTCATTCAGAGGTTTACCTCTATTTTTACCTTATTTTACTGGGCTATAATTTATCACATAAATGCGTAAAATTGCTACGCCATTAACCTTTAAGTAGTGCCGTGAATCTTGGCTACATGCATTTCAAATGGGAACTTTGCCTCGAAGACGCCCACGGCACCACTTAAAGGTTAAATTATTTTGAAATTCACATAACCTAACTTTGTTTATTTCAGTATTTTTAGAAAAAATATTTTATAATGGCTAAGAAGTACGTCACTTTTGGAATTGGTGTGTTTTTGTTTACCTTAGGAATAAGTTTAATTGCATTCCAAGCAAGTTTACTGCGTTTAATCCTAGAATTCATATTAAGCCTAACCTCAAATTCCTATATATTTCACCTCTGGCAAAAGCTACCAGTTGAAGTGCCAACGACGTTCATGTTTTTTAATTGGACAAATAATGAAGACTTTTTAAACAAAAGCATCAAACCGAAATTACAAGAAATTGGTCCCTACAGATTTTTACAAAATCTTGAAAGAATTGATACTGTGTGGAACGATAATGGTACGATCACGTTCAGACAAATTCGAACCTTTCATTACGATCAGGAATTTCCTAATAATGGAAATTTAAATGACACGTTAACAAGTTTTCAGTATATTTCTATGGTAAGGAACCTAATGTTTTTTCAACTTTTGCAAATTTTTGACTTTATAGTGTTTTGGTCATATAATACGATATTGGAACGACGTATACAAAGATATTTTGACTGAATACTTATCGTTAATTGATCCCTACCACTATTTTAATACAACAGTTGGTGCAGAAACCATAAACGGAAACGATAACTATATTATAGAATTGGGAAATTATTTCACTCTCATCAAACCAGAAATTCCTCGATTTGAAAGCTTTGGGTGGCTTAAAATGGTAACTATATAATAATGTGATAAGAAAAAGTTAGTTCAAGTTTGTTGTGTTTACAGAGAAACGGGGATCCCAATTTTGACGGTGTATTTAATATAGGAAACGGTGAAAATCGACAATTTGATGTTTTAAATTGGAATTATCATAATTCCACTCCTTATTTTGATAAACGTTGTGCTAAAATTCGAGGATCGATGGGTGACTTGCATTCTGACACCCTAAATCAACAATTCATTTATGTTTTTGTATCGGACATGTGTAGATACATACGAATGTACTTCGAAAAGGAAGTCCTTGTCGATGGTATATTAGGATATAAATATTCCATCAGTAAACTGACATTAGACAATGGTAAGCAGATGGCAAAAGCCAAAACAGTTACCACAAAGATTTTCCATTTATTATACGTAAAGAAAACAGCATTTTTAATTTTACTAACATAGCTCAAATTTGCAAAAAAAAAATTGCAGGGTAAATTAAAAGTTTTAAAAAGCAATCCTTTATTTAGTTTTCATTCAAAAGTAGTGATTTTTGATCTCAAAACTAAAATTTCTTTGCGTGCAAGATAACATTTTGAAACGATGTCTAAATTACTGTCTAAAAGCAAGTTGCAAGAGAAATAAATAAGAACCTCGAGCAACTTACAAAGCATAGCACAGTGAGTATATCGCCAATCGAGATCCCAATTATTTGGTGATTCTATGACGTAAAAAATTATCACTTTCTCGACGTTTCAAAAATTCATAACTCAAAAACTAAGGGGCAATCGACTAAACGCCGAGAAACTGATAATTGTTTTAGCTCCTAGAATCGCCAAAAAATTTAGGATCTCGATTGGCGATAAACTCACTGTGATGGCCCCTTGTTAGTACCTAATTAACCTTAGACTAACTAAGTACGTCATTACATTACCAGGTACTACAGAGCCAGAAAATAAATGCTTTTGTAATGGGGATTGCATTCCATCGGGATTATTCAACTTATCTTCATGCAGATATGGGGCAAATGCATTCGTTTCTTTACCACATTTTTACAATGCAGATGAAATTTACGTCAACGCTTTTGAAGGCTTAAATCCTGAAAAGGAATTACACGAATCTTACATAGTTGTGGAACCAGTAAATATGAACCGTATTGTATTAGCACTTTTCTAATATTTTTAATTTCAGAACACAATGATTCTTATCGATTTCAAATTAAGGATTCAAGCAAACAGTTACGTCTATCCTGTTGAGGGTATAAGGTAGGGCCATTACCATTAACTTGCCAGAGCAAAATATAACACATCCTTCGTTTCTAGCTTTTTTAACGACTTCCCTAAATTATACTTTCCGTTATTTTGGATGGAACAAAAGTCAGAAATACCAAATGATATTAAAAAGTATTTAAAAATGTACCTAAATATTCCTTACGTTTTAATTGGAATAGAAGCTCTTTTAATAATTTTAGGGTTGATACTTGTATCGTATGTTGTATTAAATCAATTTTATAATACAAAATATTCAGATAAAAGTATAATTATTAATGTAGTTGCCGAAAAAGTGCCTTTAAATAAATCGGTTTAAAGAAATTATCCTCTTTAGGGCGAGGATCACCAAAGTCAGTTAAACGTCAAATTTATTCAAAGTCCCACATACACGATAACAAAATTATATCCGACTATTTAGCAGGAGGATAAACTAACCGATTTTGGTGATCCTCGCCCTTAGTCTTTGTTTTAAAATTTTCTTATTTATTATAGTAGTAAATAACTTACTAAATGTTTAAAACCACAGAAAAATAGACTAAATAAACTAAAGCTCTTTATCCATGTTTGCGAACTGTCTGGCTAGAGCTCCCAAAGGAATGACACTAGTGGAATTCGCAGACGATCTCACTTTGATCGTCTGTGATAGAAACATAAGGATGGTGGAAGCTAAAACCAACAAGGCTATAATAGCCACCCATCCTCTCCACTGGGTCAGTGAGAGAACTGAACCTGGTCCAGGCCAGTCGGAGGCAGTACTGATATCAGGTAGGAGGAAGGTCCTACATTTTTTGCATTAATTTGTTATTTAGTTCCTCCTTGAATTGCATTTCACAATATTCCTCGATGTGGCTCTGCATTTTTATTTAAATGCAATCTTTGAATGCATGCATTTTAAGGGCAGATTGTTGATAACTTAAACGATTTGGCGTAGGAATATGAGTTTTGCAACTGCTACGACAGTGAAAGTACATAATTTCATAACGACTTTTTTAAGTGCCGGTAGTTTGCTTGGACAAATATTTTTAGGTCCAATGTCGCTATTTTTCTTGCCAAGTCGTTTCAGACAAGTAGTCCGGCTGTTGTGTAGTGTTGTTGAGCTCCAGTGTGAACATCTGCAATCGAGCAAAATCTTCCAAAATCGTTATCTCTTGGAGGCTACAGATTACTTTGGGGGAATTATTTTATTATCTGGATAGTCCAGTGTTGCTTAACATCTCCAGTATCAGCTCTCTCACGGTCCAGCTAACATCAGATCTGCAAGCTGTGTTTTGTGTCGCAAAGTCGATCAAGTGTAAGTTGCCAAGATCCCCTATAGTTCTCACATTTGGCTTTATCACCCTTTTTATATATTGTCGTATTTTTTTTTTAATGAAGAAGCAGAAAATTTAATTATTATAACTAAGTATTTATTATGTATCATAAAATTTTAAATTTTTGAATGTTTCGCGCGGCCACTAGGGGTCTCGGCGAAACCGGCAGGAAAAAGATGTTCGCGCGCAACCCACCGAGTGAGGTGGTGGCGAAAATTGTGAGTTAGATTAAAAGTTGTAAATTAAATTGGAAATAATAAAAAAAATTTTGTGAAAAATCGAGGGGAGTGTTATTTCCTTTTTAGAGCGGCGAAAATTGAGTTTGGATTTAAAATTGGAATAAATTATTGAATTGGAAAGCGAACAGTTTTGAACGTTGCTTGATAAGACTCACGGTGATTACAAAGTATTTTTGGCTGAACAGCTGGGGGCGAAATTGGTGTGCCCTTTGGACCAGCACCTTCCGCATCACCGCATCTCGTGTGATTTCTAAGCTTGCATACGTTAAACCCAATCTTGACGGTCGGGGCCAATAGCAATCGTTTGGCAACCTCCATCTCCACCTCAAGGACTCCCACCTTGTTTTTCCCGGTGTGGTTATCATCAGGAACTTCAGTAGCACCTGATCATCCGTATCATACAATCTTGTGATTGCTTCCTTCACCTTCTCGCTGTCCATTAAAAGGTCGAGATTATTTTTCTCAATGGACATTTTTCTTGTGAGATCCTTGAAGTTTAGATCTTTGTTGTTCTTGTTGAGCTCCTCCCTGAGCTATTGGGGACGTTTTCCTTTGACCAGCTCTATCAGCACATCTCCTGCTCAAGTGGTCCTGACGGCTTTCCGTACCTCTTGGTTTTGGGCGACGGTGTTTTTTAGTTCCCTTAGTGCTTCCTCATAAGAGAGGCTTATCTTTTGATATCTATCTCTTAATCGCATTAGACACATTCTATCAGACATTGGTACAAAATTCATGACAGCAGGCCTCAATCTATTACTCACTACGAATCCCGTTCCCAATCTTCTATCATTTCCGCTGCTCATAAGGAATGAGTACCTTTCTATAACAAAAATTCCGCTATCTTTATGTTTTGTTTCCTGTACTGCCAAAATTCCACTTTATAACTTTTCAATACCTTTATTAATTGTTTTATCATTCCCCTCAAAAATTCCCATTACATTCCAAGTTGCCAAAATATGATTTCATTGTGATGTTTCTTTATTTTTTTCTTTTTGGCCCTTTTCAAAATCCAAATCATTTCTTCCAGGTTTCGCTGTTTTTGTTTCCGTTCGGCTTCACTCGCTGCTAGTTTTTTGCAGACGTGCGTTCAATGCGTTTTTCTATTTTCTCCTTATCTTTATCCCAGTTCCAGCGTTCGTTATTTATGAATATTTTCTTGTATCCCACTTTCACTTCATATCTCTTTTCTCTCTCTCTCTTTGCCAAGCTTCGTAACTCAGATTAAACCTTCCTCTCTTCTCTTGACAAATCATCCTTGCGGGCCAAAAACTTACACTTTACGCCCTAGATACAAAAATAACTATTTCGACTTAGAACCTTTATAATTAAAAAAAAATTAAAATATAAAAAATCTGGATGTCTTATGTTGTAGGTCTAACGACACCATTGTGAGATTTTCCACCGGATTTTAAAAGGTGCTTTTGGAGTTCAGCTGCAACGCCTCCATTTTGTAATGTTTTGGCTTGAACAATTGTTTAAATATTTTTCAAGACTTTTACAATAATGTGTCAAAACCCAAATTAATCTAAAATAGTACATTCAATTTCTCAGAAAAAATTCACAAAGTTGGACTGTTTAGTTTTGCCCCCCCCCCCTTAATGAAGCAAAAAGTTCTGAAAGGACAGAAGACAATATCTTAACAATAACATAATAACTTCTTAACCCCCTTTAACTGTGTAACGGCCGGCGGTTTCCTTGTAACTAACAGTGTCTCAGAGGAGATTTCCTCTCCCTGCAGAATGCATACATGTACGATCTTATGCAATGCAAACAAAAAAGTTTTAAAAGTCATGTCTTGTAAGAAGCTGTAAGTTCAAATGTCATCTCCCCCAAGAGTCATCACTTAATACCAATTTTTGACGCTGCTAATTTTAATTGTTAGTGGGTCCACCTGCCCTTCTCGGTTTTATTCCGTATTTCTATATATTATATAATAATCATTTTGCAGTTCCACGAGTTTTATGGAACATAATAATGTTGGCTAATAATCTTACTATGTTGGTTGCTGCCTTCTGGACATTTGAACAACTGACTCCAAACGAAAAACTGACATTTGGAAATGTTACACCTATTATTTTAAGATATTAGAGAGGAGATATTAGATTATTTTAGGTGATTAACCTTTATTAAATATGTATCTATATTTAGAACTAAAATTGAACCTTGTTTATCGATTGGTTAATTTAGAGGGCAAAAGAAAAAGAAGCTGTTTAGTCGTATAACTGTATTATTCCTGCTAATACTTAGAGTTATGAAACACCATACAATAATTATGGTAATAATAATAATAATATACAATAAAATTATCATGCATACATATTATAAAAAAAATTACATCTTTTACTTGATATAATACAATCATAGGGTTAAAAATTAATTATTTTAAAACTTAATAGATGTTGGGGAAAATTGTCTTGGTACATTTGATTTTTTAAGCCTAATAAGTGTTATAAGTTTCATGCATTCTAAAATATAGTAAAATTGTGGACCAAAATAAATTTTCACCCTTTCGATTTTAAATTGCTTCATCTTTACTATTGTCACCATGTCGTGCACTTTTCGGGGACTGCTTTATTAATGTTTTAAAAAATATAAAAAGCAGTTTATCTTTAGGTGTTATAGAATGTAATAGTCAAAATAAAATTATATATTACAATTTTGAAACAAACAATGCCGGTTTTAATAAATACTAAAATAACAAAACATAACATTTTTGTTAACGACGCAAATATTTACAACACATTTATTGTCATAAGGCAACAGCACCCGCTTCTGCTCTACTTTCGGGTAAAGGGGGACATTCATACCACATATTACTAACAGGATTATAACACTCAACAGAGGATACAGTAAATTGGGCCCTATAAAATGGATTTTCTAACGTTTTGTATCCACCCATTACATATAGCAATCCATCCGCGGCGGCTACAGCTGGACCACTCCGTCCCAAACTCATTGGTTTAACAGTACTCCATATTCCCTGCATCAAGACTTAAAATTACAACAAGCACAAGGATGAAGCAGACACAAACCTTTTTAAACGAGTACTTCTCCACCGAATCCAGTATTTGAGATTTATTATTTCCACCAACAACATAAAGATAATCATCCAGCACAGCTACACCCATTTGAGAACGTGCAATAGACATGGAAGGTAAAGTATTCCATTCTAACGTTATGGGATTATAACTAAGCAAATCTTGAGAAAAACGTTGATATTCAGTACATCCACCAACTACATAAATTAAACCTTCGTATGACACTACACCCATACTGAAACGTGGTTGAGGTAATTTGCCCATCAAACACCATATATCAGTATGCGGATTGTAACTCTCAATAGGATCTCCAATGTTACCTCTATCGGCACCAACCCATCCACCGACAGCAAACAAAAGACCGTTCCATGTACACAAACCAAATTCGCACCTCGGTACTATCATGTGGGCTATTTGAGTCCATTTGTTTTCTAGTGGATCAAAACATTCCCCACAAGCCAAACTACTGGAACCATGTTCACCACCAACAACATACACTTTACCATTTAGGCACGCCACACCTGGTACAATACGACTGACCGTCATATTTGGAGCCTGACACCATTCCCTAAGTTAACAAAACCTTTTGAATATAAAAAACCGGAAAAAAGCAACGTATTTTACCTTTTATAAATATCAAATCTTTCTATTGTAACATAACTGCTCTCAAAACTTCTGTTCAAAACGTTGTTTAGTTCACGTTTAGACCCTCCCACTATAAAGATGTGTTTTTTGGCTGCGCGGCGTGGAATGACGTTCAGAGGAACCAGGCAACCTCTCCTACTGGTTAAATCGGTATGGATTGATTTAAGTGCAATTCTTAAGCTACCATCAGTACATTCGCTGATTGCACGCTCCAAAATACCTAGAAAAATAAAGAAAATACATTGAGAAGGTTAAAAAATGTGAGTTTACAGAACTCTTACCTGCGTGTAAAAGAGACAGTCGCACGTATTTTAAAATTTCGAAAACGTAACATCTTCGTTCCGCTATATCATGGGCGACCCACTTGATTGCTGTTTCAAAGACTTGAGTTTCAGAATCGACTTGTATATATTCCGATACTAAAAATTTTATGAATTGATCCTTAGGTAATTCGTATATTTCGTCTTCTCGTATAATTAGTGGAAAATAATTTTGGATGTATTGTAAAGAGGCTGTTTTCAACCCAATCCAGTTGTGCAACTCGGCAAATCTACAATTTAAATAAATAAAAATAGTTTTCAATAGTATCAGATGGGTTTTGTTTTCTAAAAGTTTCATAGTTTTTGAAGGTCCCCGACCGAAGATACAGAGCTTGAAACTTCGGTTATTTTCAAAATTTTACAATATTCATGCTTAGGTCAGAAGAGAAGGGTAATTAATCTAGGAGGTCCTTAGGAACCTTCCTAAGTCCATGGAGTAGAGTAACATCTGGTATAAATTTGAGATCTTAAGAGGAATCCGCTATACTTTTTACAAAGCTCATAAACAGACTGTCGTAATTCGACGATTGCATGCTTATTATCCAAAAACAAATGTACAAAAGTATACATTTTTTGAAAGAGGACACTAATTAATTGTCTAATTATGACTCGTAAGTAACCAAACTTATTGAATCCCACGCTTACATTTGCTCCGAGCAACATCCGAGGAGCTGTGGCTGTTTTAGAACTTTTGAGGTCCCCTTCTAAATATTTTCACTATCCCTACAACCTACAGCAATAATTTTCAACGGGGAGGAGAGACCCCGTTCATTAGAGCCACAGGCAACTTTTTTTATAAAGAATTGCACATTAAAACCTGGTTTTAATTTAGACTTTGGAAGGTCGGTTCTTTTTGATTTTTAACTCTTTTACCTAATACAACCAAACCTTTAAATATAGCCAAGCAGTTGTACTTTTATATTGGTTAATTTTCAATGTTATTTCCCTATCTTTTTTTTTAATAATTAAATTTAAAAAAAAAATTTTATTTTGAGAGCTGAATTTTGAGGCCTCTTAGAAAATCAGCCACTGGAAACAGCTTATACACAATTTATTTTTTACTTAAAAATGTTATTAAATGACCTCAGCAAATTTAAATAATGTTAAAAATTTTTCGCGGACCACTAAAATTACGCCACGGATCACCAGTGGTCCGCGACCATATGCTACCGACTACTGGTCTAGATCGTTTATGTTTCGTTTGCGCTTGTTAGTGTAAGCTTTTATTTTCGTTATTATTAGAGGTGTAATATTGCTTAATTTATGTTAGATACTTCAATAAAAATTTTAAAAAAATAATTCCTGCCAGGATTCGCACTTCGAATCTCGGGGTGACAAAATGTAAATCCGAGGTGATCGCTAGATGCCTAACGAGAGACATCAATCAATCAATCAAATAAATTTTAATTTGTCATATAAATTATTATCTAATATAAAATTTACTATAAATATTAATAATATAGTAAAATGTACGCTATTTTACTGCAAAAATTCATATTAATAATAACTAAGTAGAGCACGGATTCTAGGCAATTTGCCTTTTTGTCCTTTATTTAGGCAATTCAAAATTATAAATACAGAAATGCCGTTCAAACGATTTTGAAAATTTTGAACCCTACTTTTATTTGCCTAAATGCCTATTTTCGATGTTACTGACCTAAAATAGATTTTTTATGCCTAAAAAGCCTAAACCAATGATTTATCCCGTTTATGTTACTAAAAGTTAAAAAAAAAATAGTTTTTATGTTTTTTAAAATTTTTATCTCTCAGTTAGTGGCGGATTTCAATTTTGAGCAATTCAATTTTGAGGTCCTTCTAAATATTTGCACTGTCCCTAACACCCTACAATGTGCATTCTACGCGCACGTTCATATTTTTTACATTATACTGCAGTGATTTAAAAAAGCTGAATTTTGAGGCCCCCTTAATTTATGATGCCCCAGGCGTGCGGAAATCCGCCACTGTTCAAAAAGTAATCTGAGTTGTTATGAGTTCTTGTATTTTATCTCGGTGAAGTCAGCATAGTGATAGAGAACTGGCAGTGGTCGTTGAGTCAGTTCGCCTCGTATCCACGGGTATTAATAAAACTGTGGAAGTTACTTTACTCTAGTAAAGTGGCGACAGATTTCAGAAATCCTGAATGGCTTTACAAAACCAATAAATGGCAGGCCCATGCCCTTAAATGGCAGAGGTTTTCCAGGTCTGATAATGGGGGGGGGGGCAGGAGGTGTATTTTCCAAAAACTCAAAAGTATCGTAAATTTATTTGTTAACTTAAAAAAATGGTAACCCCCCAAATTAGTAGCGTCATTTGCAAATAGAGGTGAAAATTATTAATACCATCTATTTAGGAGGGAAAAAAGCTTTCATACAAATTTGTGTAGTATTTTCCATCTTTATAGCTCTTACATCGTTATTCAAAATTTTTTAACTGATATTTTTAAATGATATGTTTAAAAGTTTCTGTAATGAAAAATATATATTGCCTAAAAACCCCTAAATTCTTAATTATTGCGCCTATTTTAATGATTTTTATAGCCTAAAATTGTGCCTTTTTTAACATTTTTTACGTCCTAAAATCCGTGCTCTAATAATAACAAATCTAAAATGTGTTTAAAATTAAAACAGGTGACATTTGAAAATTAACTCTCATGTGGATTTAAGAGGCTTTTAGTTTATAAACGTTTTGAAAAACCTTTATAATCTCGGTCATAACTCTATCAGTTCTCAAGTTTGCTGCGAATCCTAGCACCTCCATTGGAAAGCTAGCTAAGCCAACAAATCTTCAAGATCTGAAAAATAGGATAACCCAAGAATGCAGGCGGATTAGTACAGAAACATATCAGGAAGTCAGCAAAGAGTTCCAAAATAGGTTGTACTATTCTTTGGCTAATAATGGATAAAATAATTTCTTTTCACTTTACTTTATTTCTTTCTGGATGATTTCCGATGGATTGACCCACAGAATAATTAATAGTGGCTTCATTAAATACGGAGAAGGGTCGGTTATAGTTTGGGGCTATTTCGGTAACAACAGTCGGTGATTTGATCAATATCAAAGGAATATTAAAGAAAAAATGACAGAAAAATTTTGGAAGAATGCTTACAGATTTGGAAAAGGAAACAGATGATTTGAAAAAGGTACTTGTAAATATTTTTTGATCAAACCAAGTAAAAGAAATACAGGAAATAAAATCTTAAATTAATTAAAATGTTGCACTAACCGGTAAATTCCCACTGCGTTTACGGCATGCAATTCTTTGATAAGATATTCGGAACAACCAAACACCACATCCTCCAGTCCCAACATATCAGCAGTAATCATTACTTCCTGTACATTGTTCTGATTTACTTCAATTTTGCCAGTATAAATGAAGTCAACTAGAATTGTGAGGATGGTGCCTGAAATTTCGTGCAATTCCACAGACCTCTGATCCTTTTCACACAAATCATTCGTAAACATGGCATTGAAGTACGGACTACTGGCCGCCAAAACCGCTCTGTGCGCCTAAAATACATGCATAATAAAACATTACATACAATTCATGTTCAGGCCCGGACTGGCTAGGTCGGCGATTGCCGAGGGCCTCAAGGGGCCTCAAAAAATGTGGTTGTCAAGTGACAAAATAGCGGAAGATGTGATTTTTAAAAATCTCCCCTTCTGGTAAGGGGGCCCATCTTCATTCTCTAGCCGAGGGCCCCCAAAGGAGGCAGTCCGGGCCTGTTCATATTTCTATGAACTTGAATTGTAGGTAATTTTGTTGTTTTTATTATAATACAGGATCACCTTTTGCATAAAAAGCCTACTTTGCAAGTTATAAGCCCAAAACGAAAAAAAACTGTAATTTTTAGTGGTTTTTTGAAGATTTCTCAAATTTGCTGAAAAAAATTTTGTTGGGCAACTTCAGATTCGTGTTCGACACCCCAAAAAACATAAAGTAAGCCAAGTCAGTAAAAGTAAAAGTGCTGACCCCTGACTTGATTAACAAATTAATTGAAAAATCACACCGTATAGTTTATCTTGCGATGAAACTCATAGGGATGGAACAAAACCCTAAATATTTCAAACTCAAGGGTCAGAACTACTTACTCCGATAGTAGTACAGTATAAATTACAAGAATGATGTGTTTTGTGTCTCGGCCTCCTCTAAGTGATTTCGCTTAAACTGTTTGTAACATAATCTCAACCCCCCAAAAAAAGCCTACTTAAAGTACAAAAGAGTCAATTACTCCTACGATATTAAAACTTGAATAAAACCAAAAATTCAACTCACCGTGATAAACTTGCCATCGGCAACGATCTCCACATCGCATAAAGACTTACTCAGTCTCAAGATATTCAAATTGCTCAACAATTTAGGAAGGTAATTGTAACTGTTATTTACTTTGATGTTATCCGGTATGCCCTTAGGTAGAAAATTGTTGTTTTCTTTTGACGTGATTTCCGACGTGATGTCAATTTTACAACTTTTCAACGGGGGCATGGTGATATCCATTAAATCTTTCATTTGTCGTTAATAATGATCACAAAGTATTAATAAGAAGTAGGAACCATAAACTTAAAATTAAGTGAAATTGACAAACCCATCCTGCTGCACAACACAGTTTTCATTTGCTTTACTTGGTAAATACAAATTATTTGCTAAGATTTTGACCACTAAGAATTTTGATATAATTTGTAATCACATAATTATAAAAAGGAATTAATTACATGATTGATATTTTATTTCCGAAATAGAAATTCAATCATTTGTGCTCAAGTCAACAAACAAACGTCAAGTTACAATCTGTTTACAGATTTCTGTAATCGCGGTACAAGGTAACGGCCAGTAACGGCACTAGTAGCTGATATTGGTAAATAAATACCACCATAAATACCTATCCATTTTTAAATAATTAGTCCTAAATCGATAACCCCCGAAAAAATGTTTCATTTTTGTTAAAATCCATATAATATATTATTATTTCAAAAGCGGCTTGAGACTATCAACGGCTATCAAACAAATAATTCAAAAATTACCCCCCCTTTCAAAATGCCACTAGTCTCAAAAAATGGACAATATTTAGCTACGTATGATGTATAAAAATTTTCGGTCCTCAACTCAGAAGTCTTGGGGGTAGATTTGCGAGTCTAACTTGAAATTCAAAAATAAATAGCAAAAATGGGATGAAATTGGTGTCAAACGTTAGATCTTCGTTAGAGCCTAATGATCTTTCATTTTTTCGCTTGAGCCTCAAACTTCGCGGAATCTTTGGGCGGAAGGGGCTGTAAGCAAGTTTTTCTATTTTCGCTCCTATTTTGAATATTTGGGTGAAAGTGGTGTCAAACGTTAGAGATTAGTTAGACTCTGAATGAGCTTCTATTGGAACTGTGATAGTCACTCTCAGGTTCTGTGTGTCAATTAAAGCATTTGATTACTATTTGCGTTTTTTTGAGTTCCCCAAGCTACCGGTCTTTTTGTTCCACAGAAAATCACGACCTACACCTTCGCATGAATAAGGCGCTAATAGTCTACTAACATCGTGGCCAAATATACTGGAGAGGTCATCTCAGGATTGTAACGGACTCTGGTCTATGTTTAGGTTAACCCTCTGATTAGGGGTTGCGATTCAGAGGGTAGTTTTTGTTACATTGGCTCCCAACGTATAACTGGAGATTCGAACCAGCAACTACTCATTCGTGGTAGCTTACGTTTTGCTCTGTACCACTCCGCTGGGTGGTTATGCACGGGTGGATGCACGATATGCCATTAGCAATTCTGTGAATCTGTTCGATTGTGAAGTGTTGATGTTGAAATCCAAATTGATACTTGGGGATCACTTGCATTTTCTCAATCACGGGCATCAATCTTCTTAAAAACAGTTTCTCCAATATTTTAGATAGTATGGGGAGTAAGCTGATTGGTATGTACGAGGCGCCTTCAGTTGGTGACATTATATGCTGACAGAACTACAGTCTCAAGTGAACTTAGCATGGTTGACAATAACAGGACATATAGGTATGTAGTTCTCTACTAAGTAAGAGGAAGAAGAAGAATGCAAAATAAATTTTTGGTTTTTATTATAAAATTTTAAATCTTCTTAAAATGCATCTAATAAATTAGATCGTCATCATTCACAAAATAATCGCCTGCGGCGCTATTAATGTTTACTTTACTCGCTAAATAAATATTTCTGTACATTACGTCAGTTACGTACATTACATCTCAACCAATCGCACGTGATGGACATTCCATTCCTTCAAATCAATCGTGACATCACACCATGGTTACGTGATGAGCAATGTCCAATCATATGAGCCTGGTGGGTGGTGGGTATGCAATCTCACAAGTTCTCTTATTTAAATTTTAACCCCCTCCCCACTCAAATAAGGTACTAATTACGTCACTGACTACTTACTACTGTAATAAAATATGAGTACCTCCCCCGAATGAAAAAGCGGACTATGAACTTGTAAACAGATTTATGGTACATTTTTCAAAAAGAAAAATTTTAAATATCTAATTACTTTTATTGCATTATCTTACTTATACACAAGAATGTATGTATTTAAAGTCCATTTATATAATCAACAAAACGATAACCGCCCCGATTGTAATGCATTTTGCTTGGGATCAACAGTCTTGAGGCGACCTCGAGAAAAAAAAACACAAAAATTGTTAAAATTTCTATCAAGTGTTTAAAATAAGTGCTATTCAAAATGAAATTTTTGTGGTTTTTGATGACAATTTTTTTGATTAAAAATTGTGCGTGTTTTCTAAACATTTATGGAAACATAAAAGAAGAAATAGTGGACGGTGATCCAGGTGAACCGTTAATATTAACTCCGTTAATAAAACAAAACAAAATTGAGTTGGCACGAAAACTTTCTGAAGTTCATTTCAGTGGATTTAAAGATTTAAGGAGTTACTCTGGATTTTTAACGGTAAACGAAGAATTTAACTCCAATTTGTTTTTCTGGTACTTTCCTTCTCAAACAAATCTCCACTCCGATCCTGTTTTGTTATGGTTACAAGGGGGACCAGGAGCAACTTCCATGATTGGCCTTTTTACCGAAAACGGACCCATTTGGCTTGATAAAAATTCAAGTTTGCAATTAAGGCAGCACCCTTGGACTGCAAGTCATTCGGTTCTCTACATTGATAATCCAGTTGGAACCGGTTACAGTTTTACGGATGCAGGCGGTTATGCTCAAAACCAAACTATTATTGGAAACCAAATCTACATTGCTCTTTTGCAATTCTTTCAATTGTTTCCTGAATTACAAAAGAGCGAATTTTATGTAACCGGGGAATCTTACGCCGGAAAATATGTGCCTGCAGTTGCTTATACGATTCATCAAAACAACCCTACCGCTGAGCTGAAGATAAACTTGAAGGGTTTATGTATAGGCAACGGATTAAGTGATCCAGAACATCAGATGAAGTATGGTGAATATCTTTACCAAATTGGCCTAATTGATACCAACACGAAAACATTAATACAAGAGCGCGAACAAACTATCATTCAACTCATAAAGGAGGATAAATATTTGGAAGCTTTCCAAATCTTCAGCACCCTAATATTAAATGATCCGACGTTTTTCAAAAACGTAACCGGTTTTAGCAACCATTTCAACTATTTGATATCGGATGATACTAGCGGCGACATTGAAAGAATGGGAAAATATATTCAAAATTCTAACACAAGATCAAAAATTCACGTTGGAAATGCAAAGTTTCATTCTGATAATGTTGTGGCAGATAATTTAGCAGGCGATGTGATGAAATCCGTTGCTCCTTTGTTGTCAGAACTATTGGATCACTATCGAGTTTTGATCTATAATGGACAATTGGATATAATAGTGGCTTATCCTTTAACCACAAACTATCTCCAAAATCTTCAATTTAGCGGAGCAAATATTTACAAATTTGCTCGAAGATTAATATATGAAAGTGATGGTATAGTGGCTGGTTACATTAAAAGAGCTGATAATTTAACTGAAGTTTTGATTCGAAACGCGGGGCATATGGTTCCAGCCGATCAGCCACTTTGGACGATAGGGATAATAGAAATGTTTACTCGTCATTATATAATCCATTAAATTGTGAGTTATGTAATATTAAAAGTTTAACACAAAACAATTTTTAAATTTGTAAAAGGGTTTAATAATTAAGATTTTTTTAGTTATTTACCCCCGAATAGCCGAATTGATAATTATTATCAATATTATATAAATATTAGCTTTGTGTATTGCATGAATTGAATCTATTTATATGATTTTCTTAATATAATTTGAAATTTGCCAATAAGATTTTTATTTGTAAATACTAATTTTAAT
Source organism: Rhagonycha lutea (assembly GCA_958510855.1). Classification (NCBI taxonomy): domain Eukaryota; kingdom Metazoa; phylum Arthropoda; class Insecta; order Coleoptera; family Cantharidae; genus Rhagonycha; species Rhagonycha lutea. The sequence continues at coordinate 17,211,085 of OY294041.1, read as the reverse complement.
TACCAGTAAGTAAGGTAAAATGTGTAAAACCCCTTTGATTTATTATTCACGCTCTGCTCCATAGTTTCTAACTATTTTCTAAAGACTTTTTTTTTAATTTACTTATAATTTCCATTACATACCATATTATTCCATACCCCCAAACCTCCCGGTCTCAAAGACCAACATAATTGTATTAGTTATGTTATAATATAAGTCTATCATTGATTTTATTAAAATGCAACCGTTCCAAATAGATTTGTCATGTAATTTTGACGTATAAAACAGTAGGTATTCAAATACGAGAAGAGGATGTCACTAAAAAGTTTCAGTTAATTTATTTTCAAAAAGTTTGGAAACGATAAATTTTTGAAGATTTTGCAAAATTTTATTTAATGTTGAATTTTCAAGATTGGAAGGCTCCTACAAGAAGTTGTCTATGTTTGTAAAGGGGAGATTTATCCCCAAATACATCACTTGAATGAATGACCCCTTTTAGAAAGTTCAATTTCTATGGTTTTCTGTTATTTTTGTTATTTGGTTTTTCCCTGGTGTAATGCCTGAAAGCAAAATTTTATTAATATCAGTATATTATTTAGTTTGATTTACCTGCCAAATCAGAGAAGAAGATAGAAAATTTTGAAGTTAGAAGGATGGTACGAAATAAGAGGGTTCCTTCAGGTGACCATTTTGAAGGACAGACGTGCTAAATTTTCTTCTTTGATTGATTTTGCGAATTTAAAGATTCTGGAATAAGGATTGATTCAATAGTTAAATGTTAACTTCTTCTTCTTCTTCTTAGTGCCATATCTTCTTTAGGCGTAGGCGATCTTTCATGGCAGATTACACCCCGGTGGTTTGCCATTGCCTTCCGAGGGGAGAGATGGTCAGAATAAAGTTCTTACTTCACTCGGATTCGAACCGGGTGATTAGCGTTCATAGTCAACTCGCGTAAACGCTATGCTCCGACCGCCTCTTTTCAGGATTAGAACCGCGGTTTCCCGCTCTGTAGTCTATCCGTGTTTGATTTACGCCAGACTGCTGGTCTGTTAACTTTAAAATTAAAATTTGATAAGTGTAAATTACCTGGATATTATGAGTTTCGATCAGCTGATCAATGAGATCGCGTTAACAATTTTGCAAGTGAAATCTACAACCTGAGAGGTGTCATAACCATTGAATTATTTTGTAATTTGAGTTTTTAAATTTTTATGAATTCCTACGTGTGTGCAAGAGGCAGTATAAATTTTTAATGGTAAATATCCCCCTGCATCCGCGAAAATAGGGTGAGTCGGATTTGTAAATCCCACATTTTATTCAATTCAATAAAACAATAGTTGGTTGGTTTTGAGTTAAGATTTGAACAGCACGGTTTATCTTTTCTAAAAATAAAATGTTTTAATTAATTATCTTGAATTTGATTGTTAATTTAAAAGGCGTTCTTCGGTGTATTTACTGAACCCAAAGATAAGTGCAAAAGAGTCTAGCTAGCCATGGCAACAGGATTGTCTATGCCGGATGCCCTTTGATTTTTTGAAAATTTACCCAATTTATTTATTTTATTGTTAATTATAATTAAAGCTTCCGGTATAGTACAATATAATATATTACTACATCAACATGTCGTGTTGTTAGGACTAGTGAATCGGGGGGGGGGGTATGGAATACCCGAGGCAGGACATTTGAACGCAGAGACGTTTAAACGATGGGACATTTGCACTTAGGGACGTTTTTACGCTGGAAGGAGCAAAGGAACGTTTGAATGCTCACAATTAAAATTGTCAAACGATCCCGGTTTACAGCTTAGGTTATATGTTATTTATTTAGTAATAAAAACTATCTTATGTTTAACTGATATTAACCAATATTTAAAAAATATGTAAAATGATCGTTACGTCAATTATTAGCCTTTCAAAGGCGTATTTTCGCGAGGCATAAAAGTTAACCAAAAGTGACCAAAACTAACCGGTGTCATTTTCGCGACGAACGGTTAGAGGTGAGGTAGTTTTTGGTTAAAAAGTTACCCAACCAAAGTTAACCAAAGACGACCGCTCAAAATCAGTGGTTACTTTTTGCGGTTGCTTTGCTAGTACACCATGTGCGCCACAATTTAAATTTTAAAGTTGGAAGTGGTTCTAAACGTTCTAAAGACGAGGATTTGAGGTTATGTAAATTAGAAATTGTGAATCGGGAAAGAAACCGGGATCCTCGCGAAAATACGCTTTAAATCGATGTTAATTTAGCACATTTTTCAAGAATCCCGGTTTTGGTTCGACAACCCAAGTGGATTTTGGCCGTTCATTGGAACTTTCTAAATTCTTTTCTCGGGGTGGATTAATCTCCTGGTTTGAGATTATCGTTTTCCTCACAGCGATCTATATGTTTTTGCCCTTTCCACTATCTCCTTCCACTTTTTCCTGTTGGACGCTGTCTTTTCCTCCATTCTTCTGCGCCCATAATTCTCAGGTCTCTGTACACATCCTTGGTCCATGTTGTTCTAGA